>JALJCO010006371.1:0-64297 GCA_023101725.1 Atherinomorus stipes | reverse complement strand
AGCTTGGAGTAAGACAACATGCATAAAGAGGATGATGTGGTCAGAATACTCATTTGCCTAATAATTCTGCACTCCCTGTATTATTCTTTTTCTTATTGTTATTATTATTTACAGAAAACACCTGATTTCGTGTGTGATCAGTTTTGCTCAACAGCGTTTTAGTTCAGGAGCCCCATCACGCTTGTTTGCTTTTAATATTCATTCTTGAACCACAATTCAAAATAAACGTCATGATGTTCATAAAATGTTTTATTTATCATTATTTTTGTCAATTTCACCTGATTTCACAGGGAATTGATTTTAATAGGAGGAGATGTAAATATTTGAGCATTTGTATCAGCAATTATTCATGATTATTTGTGTATGTAGAGATTTTCAATCATTTCTCTGTCCTGTGTCACGAGGACAAAAAATGTTTTAGTCATGAAAGGATCAAGTAGGACAGACATGTTTTATGTGAATCAAGTAAAATCATTTCTTGAAGGTAAAAAGATAAATAATAAAACAATGAAAACTTTTACATATTAAAAAAAAAAAAGATTGAGCAATCAGTGATTGTTTTTCATGAAATGGTAAAATGTCTGTTTCCTATGATGTTTATGTTCTCCTGGGAATATCATTTAAATATGAGTTGATGAGGTTTCGAAATCATTTTGTTTATTTACATTTTACAAAATGCCCACTTTTTTTTTTTTTAACTTGCAAATGAATGATGATTGGAAGTTTGACAGTAAATTTAACTCATTTTTGTTCTAAAAGAAGGTGAGAAGCTGCTGAGTTGGTTTAATGGGAATAAAAACAGAACTTGTTTCAGGCGACTGCAGCCGGTTATATAATTACTAAATGAGCAGGTGGAGGTTTGGAGTGAAAATAGTTTAACCAAAGTGCAGACTGAAATATTCTGCTGTTTGTTTTTTTCTTCAAGCTTTTAGGAGAAACGAATCAACAGGAAGTGACTGAACTGCAGTTCACAAACAGTTTTGTCTCAGTTTCAGATTAAACTTGGAAACTTTCTCTGTACAGAACAGCTTTTTTGCATGTTTGTCACACTTAAATGTTTCAGATCAAACAAATTTAAATGTGAGACAAAGATAAGTAAACAGAAAATGCAGTTTTTAAATGAAGAGTTTTATTATTAAGGGGGAAACATCCAAACCTCCATGTCCCTGTGTGAAAAAGTGATCTTCCCCTAAACCTAATAACTGGTTGTTCCACCTTAGCAGCAACAACTGCATCAAGCGTTTGTGATAACTGGCAGTGAGTCTTCTACAGCGCTGTGGAGGAATTTTGTTCCACTCATCTTTGCAGAATTGTTGTAATTCAGCCACATTGGAGGCTTTTCCAGCATGAACCGCCTTTTTAAGGTCATGCCACAGCATCTCAATGGGATTCAGGTGGGGGCTTTGACTAGGCCACTCCAAAGTCTTCATGTTGTTGTTCTTAAGCCATTCAGAGGTGGACTTGCTGGTGTGTTCTGGATCATTGTTCTGCTGCAGAACCCAAGTGCGCTTCAGCTTGAGGTCACCAACAGATGGCCGGACGTTCTCCTTCAGGATTTTTTGGTAGAAGCAGAATTCATGGTTCCATTTACCACAGCAAGTCTTCCAGGTCCTGAAGCAGCAAAACAGCCCCAGACCATCACACTACCACCACCATATTTTACTGTTGCTCTGATGTTCCTTTTCTGAAATGCCGTGTTACTTTTACGCCAGATGTAATGGGACCTCCACCTTCCAGAAAGTTCCACTTTTGTCTCGTCAGTCCACAGAGTATTTTCCCAAAAGTCTTGGGGATCATCAAGATGCTTTCTGGCTAAACTGAGACGAGCCTTTATGTTCTTTTTGCTCAGCAGTGGTTTTGGTCGTGGAACTCTGCCATGCAGCCATTTTTGCCCCCCAGTCTCTTTCTGATGGGGGAGTCATGAACACTGACCTTCATTGAGGCAAGTGAGGCCTGCAGTTCTTGGATGTTGTTCTGGGGTCTTTTGTGACCTCTTGGATGAGTCGTCGCTGTGCTCTTGGGGTCATTTTGGTCGGCCGGCCCCTCCTGGGAAGGTTCACCACTGTTCCATGTTTTCACCATTTGTGGATAATGGTTCTCACTGTGGTTCTCTGGAGTCCCAAAGCTTTAGAAATGGCTTTGGAACCTTTTCCAGACTGATAGATCTCAATGACTTTGTGTCTCATTTGTTCCTGAATTTCTTTGGATCTCAGCATGATGTCTAGCTTTGGAGGATCTTTTGGTCTTCTTCACTTTGTCAGGCAGGTCCTATTTAAGGGATTTCTGATGGAGAACAGGTGTGGCAGTAATCAGGCCTGGATGTGGATAGAGAAACTGAACTCAGCTTTCCAAAGATGATAAACCACAGTTACTTTATGTTTTAACAGGGGGGGCAATCACTTTTTCACACAGGGCCATGGAGGTTTGGATTTTATTCCCCCTTACTAATAAAAACCTTCATTCAAAAACTCCATTTTCTGTTTACTTGTGTTATGTTTGACTCACATTAAAATTTGTTTGATGATCTGAAACATTTAAGTGTGACAAACATGCAAAAAGTAAGAAATTAGGAAGGAGGGAAACAATTTTTCACACAGTTGTATATACCTGTAGTTGACTTTAAGCCCCGTTTCCACCAGCGGGTCTGGGTCGGGTCGGGCCGGATCAGTCCCGTTTTTTGCTCTCCACAACTGGCGGTACCCTATAACCGCCCGACCCGGACCTCTCACCCTTCGGTAGGGGTACTGATCTAACCGATCCGACCAAAGAGGTGGAGCAACACACAGCAATCAGCTATTCATTAAAAATCCGTCCTTCCCGCGTGCCCCGTAACAAAGCCGGGCCCCTTTGTTTCTTCACGGTGGTGCAGTGTTTTGTTAAACGCGTACACGGCTATGCCCAATCCGAGCAGCGCTGTCCAGCATGCTCCGCCTCCAGACTGGTCAGGTTGCTGTAGGGCCAGCGTGAAACAACACACCGTACCCAAACCCCCCACCCCTACCTACCCAGACCCGCGGTGGAAACGGGGCTTTAGTCATCTATAGCGGCGGGAGGAACATATTTAGGGCGCATTCACAAAGCTTTTTGAGTCGAATCAGAGTCCGTTTGCTCGGAAAGTCCGCTTCGTTTAGTTGTGAATGCACAAACGGACTCTGATCAGGAACAAACAACTGGACTCGGTCCGCCTACAAACGCAGGTCTCAGTCTGAAGTGGACTACAGATTGCATTGGCATTGTGGGTCAAACGTTGGACAACGTGGGTAAATGCTACGACAACAAACACACGTGCGGGACTGCAGTACTTATAAAGATGGCTCATGGTCAGACGTGGAGTTACGAGAAAGTAAAAGCTTTAATGGATATTTGATCTGATGAAATCATATCCAGCTCCTCGTACAAAAATAATGTCGCTTTGAGGAGGAAACAGAAGTTGTGAGAACTTTCTTGTACGTGCGTCTTCTTCTTGCCTCCGTGAATCCGAAAGCAGCGCCACCTGAGATTCTCATTCTTGGCCTGTTGGGCTCATTTGGCAATTGTGCAACGTGAACACGATCTTGGTCCGGAAGACCACCCCCACCCCCAACCCAAAGAAACGAAATCGAATTGAATCGTGATATCTTCACAAAACCCAGCCCTATTTGTTTCCTGCTTAAACTCCACATGTTCAGTGACTGAAACCTTTCAGTAAAATAGTTCCTCTGTCAGTTTATGGTCCTGCCAAACAAACCTGCACTGTTCTTTTGTTGGTGTGATCAATAAAGGAGTTGATCATTGGCTTGGTTATCTAATACCTTTGCATGCGAGAGCTGTATATTTAACTGATTAACAGTTTCCTCTAACAGTTAGATCATAAATGTGAACATTTCTCATCAGGCTTCTATTCGCCACACAATGAGCTTTTCATCAGAGGCCATAAAATCTCCCGTTTATGTAAAGCTAACCGGACACAGGCCCTAAAAAAGAAGAACAGGCCTGGCCAGCGTTTACTTAAAGTAAAAAGTGTGTGGGTGTGAGCATGCCTCAGTATCGTCTTAAGAAAGTTTATCAGAAACAGGAGGAGAGAGATAACAGTCCAGGAACTGAGGTCAGTTGAGGTCACGCCGGCCTCAGCTCTTCATCACTGCTGCTGTTTCCAGAAGGTTCCCAAACACGAGGAAAGTCAGCTTATCCTGTTCAACCAGGAATAAAAGCAGTGAAGTTGTTCTGGATGGAAACAAAGATGCTGAACTGATGTTTCTCAGGATTAAGGGTTCCCTCTCTTTTCTTGAAGTTATTTGCCAGGACTTTAAGGACATTCTCACTGTACGTTCAGACCAAAGGCGACAAAAGGCAAAGACGCCCGAGGCGGGCACAAACAGGACAGCGACCAAAGCGGGAAGATATTCTGGCCGCTTTAGTCGCCATCACTGACTGACGTCAAAGTTAAATCGCACTCTCATTTAAAGAGCCGCACACCTTCTACAGCGCATTCTTTCCCGTTCCCCTCAAAAGCAACAGAGCGCAGACGCTTTGTGCATTAAAACAGGGGAAAATCCAGGCAAACTAATTATTTTTCATTACTTTTCTGCCCTATTACACACACCAACTTCAACTTTACAGCGACAAGCAGAACAAAACCAAAACTCAAACTTCAAAGCAGCAACCTCGCCCTTTTCTTTTTGGAAAATTTCCCATCACCACCCGTCACCCTAACACCACCACATTCGTCTCTATTTGGAGCGGCCATTTTGACAACCACAATTTTCTCCACCTCCCAACACTACATTTAACCCCACAACCAACACATCACACTCCGAGGAGAGCGTGCGCGTCCCTGCCTTTCCAATACACCTCTCCTTACATTTTATAATTTTACCAGCAACACCCAGCCTAACCACAAAAGACAAGCAGAGACACCAACCCCAACAAGCAGGAGGCGCACGGCTCGTCACCGGGCAACGACTTTTAACGGAAAGGGGAGGCGGCAGAAAGACATAATCCCATTAATTATTTTACATTAACTGCCCCCACCTACCCCCCCATGCCCCCACCCAAGCAGCGGCGCGCCGGGCGGAGGTCCC
The DNA here is from genome assembly GCA_023101725.1 of Atherinomorus stipes. Lineage (NCBI taxonomy): Eukaryota > Metazoa > Chordata > Actinopteri > Atheriniformes > Atherinidae > Atherinomorus > Atherinomorus stipes. The sequence goes on along the minus strand of JALJCO010006371.1, from coordinate 59,237 downwards.
GCCCCGGGCGACCACCCAACCCAGCGGGACCGTACCAGAGCGCCCCCCGGCCCCCCCCCCCCCCCCCGCCAGAGGCCCCCTGCCCCCCCCCCCCTAAACCCCCGCCGCCCCCCCCCGGGCGCCCCCCCCCCCTTCCCCCCCCCCCAGGACTTTCCCAGCTGCTACAGTATGAGTCAAGTTATCACAACACAGACAAATAAATTCCACCCCAAGCTTCAGCGAAGTGTTCTACAATTTTAGCTTATATTTTTTACGATGAAGAAGCGGCAAATAAGCAGTGACGAAATGGTGACAAAAGGCGGCGAAGCAGGGATGAAGCAGAGAAACCGGAGACGAAGCGGTGACAAAGCAGAGACGAAGTGGCAATGAAATGGAGGCTAAGTAAAGACAAAGCCTTGAAGAAACCGTGACAACGCCGAGACAAAGCAGAGACGAAGCAGAGATGAAGCGGTGACGAAGCCGTGACGAAGCGGAGACGAAGCCGTGACGAAGCGGAGACAAAGCCGTGACGAAGTGGAGACGAAGCTGTGACGAAGCGGAGACAAGCCGAGACAAAGTTCCGCGGAATGAAGCGACAAAGCAGAGACGAAGCAGTGACGAAGCCATGACAAAATGGAGACAAAGCAGAGACGAAGTGGTGACAAAGTGGTGACGAAGCCGTGACGAAGCGGAGACGAAGCCGTGACGAAGCGGAGACAAAGCCATGATGAAGCTGTGACAAAGTGGAGACGAAGCAGTGACAAAGCGGAGACGAAGCCGTGATGAAGTGGAGACAAAGCGACAAGCGAGACGAACAGACAAAGTTGCGACGAAGCGGAGATGAAGCACAAGCAGAGACGAAGCTGTACGAAGCCGACGAGCCGCACCCCCTGGAACAGCAAGACGAAGCGGAACAAGCGTGACACGGAGACGAAGCCGTGACAACCTCCGAGCCACCCACACCGAAAAGCGGAGACGAAGCCGTGACAAGCGGAGACGAAGCCGTGACGAAGCTGTGACGAAGCGGAGACAAAGCCATGATGAAGCGGTGAAAAAGTGGAGACGAAGCAGTGACGAAGCGGAGACGAAGCCGTGATGAAGTGGAGACGAAGCGGAGACGAAGCCGAGACAAAGTTGCGACGAAGCGGAGATGAAGCGACAAAGCAGAGACGAAGCAGTGACGAAGCCATGACAAAATGGAGACAAAGCAGAGACGAAGCGGAGACGAAGCTGTGACGAAGCCGTGACGAAGCAGTGACAAAGCGGAGACGAAGCCGTGACGAAGTGGAGACGAAGCTGTGACGAAGCCGGCGCGCGGCGAGCGACAAGCAAGCCGGCCGGGAGCAGCGCGGCGGAGCCCCCCGCCGACCAACCGACGAGCGAGCGAAAAGCGGAGACGAAGCCGTGACGAAGCGGAGACGAAGCCGTGACGAAGCGGAGACAAAACCATGATGAAGCTGTGACAAAGTGGAGACGAAGCAGTGACAAAGCGGAGACGAAGCCGTAAAGTGGAGACGAGCACAGCCACAAGCACAAGCAGAGACGAAGCCGTGACGAAGCTGTGACGAAGCGGAGACAGAGCCATGATGAAGCTGTGATGAAGTGGAGACGAAGCAGTGACGAAGCTGTGACGAAGCGGGCGAGCCGCCCGCGGCGAGCCGCCGAGACGAAGCTGAAAGGAGACGAGCCGTACAACCGACGGGGAACGGCCGCGACGGAGCGAAGCGTGACGAGCCGACGGTGGAGACGAAGCCGTGACGAAGCCGTGACGAAGCCGTGACGAAGTGGAGACGAAGCTGTGACGAAGCGGAGACGAAGCTGTGACGAAGCGGAGACGAAGCCGAGACAAAGTGGAGACGAAGCCGTGACGAAGCTGTGACGAAGCTGTGACGAAGCGGAGACGAAGCCGAGACAAAGCGGAGACGAAGCCGTGACGAAGCGGAGACGAAGCCGTGACGAAGTGGAGACGAAGCCGTGACGAAGCTGTGACGAAGCCGAGACGAAGCGGAGACAAAGTGGCGACGGAGTGGAGACGAAGCGGAGATGGAGCTGTGACGATGACGAGACAAAGCAGAGACGAAGCAGTGACAAAATGGAGACAAAGCAAAGACGAAGCCGCGATGAAGCGGAGACAAAGCATTGACAACCAAAAGATAGGTTGGACACATAACTACCCACCAGATTGGTCAAATTCAACCATTGTGTTAGCCTTTTATTTACCTGGTACGAAATCTTGCAGTGTCTCACACCCCCGTCTGAGGTGATGTGGTTTCTCGGGGGCTCGGCTGTAGTTACATGGAGAGAATTTTGTTTCTTACGGCCCCCCCCACCAACCCCCCCCCCCCAAACCCCCCCCCCCCCCCCCCCCCCCCCCCCCCCCCCCCCCCCCCCCCCACCCCCCCCCCCCCCCCCCCCCCCCCCCCCCCCCCCCGCCCCCCCCCCCCCCCCCCCCCCCCCACCCCCCCCCCCCCCCCCCCCCCCACGCGCCCACCCCCCCCGCCCCCCCCCCCCCCCCCCAATCATTTCATCAAAGAGAACCAAAACAGAGATTTGAAAATTCTTTGAGATCTAAACGGAACAGGTTGCAAATGAAAAATAAATAAGAGAGCATATTTCAATCAATCAATCAAATGTTTTTTTAAGCGCTTTCCCAACAAAGATGCGACTCGAAGTGCAAAACCCTTCTCCAGTGGACCACTTGGGCCTGACCTTTGGTGTTTTACCTCATTAATAAAATATGTCGATCTGACTTTCCTCATGTCCTCCTTCAGTATGGCCCGTGATCTGACCACAAGTTCCAGTAAATGAAAACACAATCACATGGTGTCAGTCTGCCCGTTGGTTAACCTCTGTAACTGTTTCTATTGACAGTAAACGTAACACGGCATGACTGGACGGACGGGGCCTGGGGCTGCACCATGCAATACGTCCGTTTCATAACGTCCTTCATCACCAGCCGTCTGATCAGATCATTGATCTGATGAGGCAACCACTGATAAACTAATGTTATCTAAACAAAATCAATCATCTACCCAAGCACTCGGGAATTTATTATTTTATTTCTTTATTCAGAAAAAACACGAGGTTTTGTGATTTTCTGACCATTTCCAGATTAGAATACATCAGGCATCGTATTTGCTTTGCAGCAAATAAGATCACACTTTTCTCTCTAATGGTAAGATTTTATCTGAATAATCATAATAATCTAAAACAAATATGTTGGGAAGAAAAAGGAGGTGTTTGTCTAAACTACTGTGTTTCCATGGTTACCACAGGGAGGCGGCACGCCTGCAGGCTGCACCCAAACACCCTCCAGAACGGGGTCATTTACTCAGATTTGCACCATTTGCTGTGAGATCTTGTGGTTAATTGACTGCAGAGCCACCCCCCTCCCCCCTCCCCAAAGTCCTCCTCCCATCAGGGCTGAACATCAGGAAATAAAGCAGCTGCAGAAACAAGGACGCCCCCCCCTTCCCCTGTCCTTCCCCCCTTCGTCGCCGCAGAACAGCAATCACTTTCCATGAGCATGTGTGCAGTTCCAGGCGTGTTCATGCACATATATGAGGCAGGTGGGGGGAGGGGGGGGGGTCACTTTCAATCTAAATGGCCATAAATCGTGGCGGATCGTGCAGCCTCAGAGCTCCTGGCTGCAGCTCAGATCAATACCAGCAAACACTGACTGATCCCAGATAAACCCCATCTGATTCAGCCGCTGATGAATCGTTGGGTTTCAGTCTGAAACACCTTTAAGTTCACATAAAACGTTCAGGAAATCAAATCTAGTTTATACGGGAGAGGAAATGGAGAATAATTAGCTTCTCTGAAAGGATTATTGACCAATAATAATTCTGTTTGTATGAACTGAAATAATAAACAGTTCCAGAAAGGTCATCCTCTTTCTTCCTCTTCATTTACAGCTCAATGGGAACCAGATTTATACTCACTCAATTTCTTGACTAATGAAGTTGGTTTAAATCAATAAAATAAAAAATCGGAACAGAAGTGATGACTTTACCCGTAAAAGGAAGTTTCATGTGTGTAAAAGCGGACCTGGAAACGTTGGAGCCTTCATTCGCAAACTGTAGTACGTGTACTTCTTCTAGTGGTACGCAGTACAGTGCTGACACCACACCAAGTATGACCAGACCAAACCAGACTTAAAGGGGAAGTTCATTTTTTTTCAACCTGGATCTATTTTCTAGCATGAAATCCGTTCATTTCCTCACCCAGACAGTTTTGGTGTAACTTGAATTCCTTCAGGAGATATTTAGATCCACTCCAGATCAGCGTATGTCCGATATAATGGAAGTGATGCAGGCAACCGCGTGCAGCAGCATCTGCCACAAACTCCTTCATTTCACCAATGTTTTGTTGCGAAACATTAGTCGGACCCCCCTGTGAGCTTGAGGTGGCTTTATAGGGATTCGTCCATATTTACAGACATTTTTATTGCGGCGACTTAGATGACGTCACTTTTATGCGACACCATAACAAGTAAATGTCTTGGTTGTGGGGTTCCCCAAGGGTCTATCCTGGGCCCAATCCTATTTTCTTTATATATGTTGCCATTACGGCTGGGAAAAACTATCGATGCACTGAAAAATCGCAATATTTTAAAATGCAGATTTCATTTAGATATTCAAAAATGCGATGTTGATCTATTTTACCAACAAAATCTCGCAAGATTTTGTAAAATAACGGTGAAATCTCATGAGATTTCACAAAAAACTGCTAGATTTCTTGACTGAATGACGAAATCTCGCAAAATTTCATTAGTAAAATAGGTCGGTACCACATTTTTAAATACTGATATGAAAATATCGCAATATTCCAGTGTATCGATATTTTTCCCAGCCCTAGTTGCCATTAGGGTCAATTTTGAACAACTATGATGTTTAATTTCATTGTTTCGCGGATAGCATCCAAATTTATATGCCAATAACAGCTGGGAACTGCACGGCATCCTTAGAAAAGTTGTCTGTCTGAGTGAAGTGCGGAACTGGATGTCCTCTAATCTTTTGTCCCTAAACAAAAATAAAACAGAAGTTCTTGTCTTTGGTGGCTCAATTTCTGTAGCCAACTTGAATGTTAATAGTTCTATTGGGCCACTGGCTTCTTTTTTTAGCCTGCATGTTAAAAATCTCGGTGTGACCTTTGATTCGAGCTTTACACTTGAGAAACAGATTAGTTCTGTTGTTAGTACTAGTTATTTTCAGTTAAGGCCTCTGGGTAAAATTAAAGCCTATTTACCACGAGACGACCTTGAGAGCGCTATCCACCGTTTTATCACGTCTCGATTGGATTATTGTAACTCCCTGTATGTTGGGCTGGACCATAACTCTCTCCAGGGACTCCAAGGAGTACAAAATGCTGCAGCCAGAATGCTGACTGGCTCAAGAAAATGGGACCGTATTTGTCTGAGATGCTGCAGCCTTACGCTCCAGGTAGAGCTCTACGGTCTGCAGACCAGCTCCTTTAGACCATTACTAAATCTAGGCTCGTGTCCAGAGGTGACCGAGGTGGCTCCTAAGCTCTGGAATAGCCGACCTCTCCATGTCCGATCTGTTCCGTCTGTGAACAAATTTAAAACAAAGATTATAACGTTCTTATTTGCTTTGGCTTTCAATTCAGTAGAATGTAGACCTGTGGTGACATGTTCTTTATGTTTTTAATGTGTTTTATTCAAGAATCTGTTGAATTTTTAATATCTAATTTGATTATTTTTTAAAATCGTTTTAGTCTTTTATACATTCCTTGTACAGCACTTTGGTGAATGAAGGTTGTTGTTAAATGTGCTTTATAAATAAAGTTTGACTTTATTTGACTTGACTTTCATGCTAGAAAATAAGTCCAGATTAAAAAAAAACTAACTTCCCCTTTAAATCTAACGAACATTTCAAATGTAGGTGGTAACTTGTGTCCAAAATAAGGACGATACTGGTCCCCCTGGTCATGCAGGAGCTTCTTTTCTGATATGCTATTTCTTGGCTAAATATGCTTAAAGGAATAGTACACCCACAGAATGACGGTCCTTCATTTTCTACTCACCCTCATGGTGAGCAAGACTTTGGAGCACTTTCTTAATATCTCAAATGCAGCCGGATATCAGACAGGTTTTCATTTTGCCCCCAACTTTCATATAATGGAGTTCAGCGGCGAATGAACCAAAAAATGTCCATAAAAGTAGGGATGGACAATTAATCAGATTTTGATCGTGATTTCAATTTTGCCTTCTCACGATCATAAAAACACTGTAATTGAAGAAAAACGATTAATCCTGAATTGAACAAACTGGTGATGGAACAGGAATGCATGTTTGGATGGATTGCCTGTTTTATTGTTTAAATATATTATTCTTATTTTACTCCTTTACTTGTTTCTAATTTTAATTCTGGTTGTGTTTTTTTTAAAAACATATTTGAGGTTGAGTTTTGGTGGTTCAATAAACACTTTTTTTTTTTAAATCAATGAATAATCGTATATTGATCGTGATTTCGATATCAGTCAAATTAATCGTGATTTTTTTCCCATAATCGTCCAGCCCTACATAAAAGTCTACAAAAACGTGTCAATATTCCTCCATGCTGCTCGTCCAATGTAATCCAAGTGTCCTGAGTGGGTAGCGTCCAGAATTTACTGGAAAACACATCATTTAGTAGATTTTTATCGTCTGAACAGTAGAACATCGCAGTTTCTATTTGTCCGTTTGTGCGAGTTTACAACACTACGGAAGCCTCGGCGTTTAGCACCTACTCTGCCGATAATGCAAGCGTAGAAGAAGAAATTAGCTGTTTACATTGTGCTAAGAGCGCCAGAGCTGCAGACAAACACAAGAGGGGTTGGATGTTGATTTAAAACAAAGAAAGAAAGAAAAAGAGAACTTGCGTGATCTGCAAGGGCGCGCTTTGCGGTGGTTGGATGTTCTACTGGTTAGGCTCTAAAAATCTACTAAATGACGTCGTTTCCAGTAAATTCTGGACGCTACCCACTCAGGACACTTGGATCACATTGGACGAGCAGTATGGAGGAATATTGACAAGTTTTTGTGGACTTTGATGGACCTTTTTGGTTCAGGGCGCATTCACAAAGCTTTTTCGATTCTAATCAGAGTCCGTTTGCTGGGAAAGTCCGCTTCGTTTAAGTTATTTGTAAATGCGCAAACGGACTCTGATCCGGAACAAACAACCGGGCTCGGTCCGCCTAACAAATGCAGGTCTCGGTCCGATTCACGTGAGCCAAAGACAGGAAGTGGACTTCAAATTGCATTGGGATTGTGGGTCAAACGTTGGACAACGTAGGTAAACGCTACGACAACAAACACACGTGAGGAACTGCGGTACTGATAAAGATGGTTCGTGGTCAGACGTGGAGTTACGAGGAAGTAAAAGCTTTAATCCAGTTGTGTCCAACGTCGGTCCTCAGGGGCCGCTATCCTGATGGTTTTCCATGCCTCCTTGCACCGATGAACTTGAGTCCGGTGTGTGTTGGACAGGAGAGACATGGAAAACCTGCAGGATTGTAGCCCTCGAGGACCGGAGCTGGACACCCCTGCTTTAAAGCAACCCTTACCGATGTTGCATTCTTACACTATTTTTCTAACAGGGTAAAATGCTGTGAATGAGGTAATGGAACTCTGAAATACAAGACAGACCCACCATTAATCAATATAAAATATTATTCCAATCTCTAAATATTCAATGAAAACTCCAACCAATCCTTGAAGTGGGGTGCACCTCTAGGATTGTCCAACGGACCTGCCTGTCAGACCTTTGCTTCTGCATTGGGAGGCAGAAGGAATAAGGGGGTGTGTCTTAGAAGTGAGGCGGGACTGTTTATATTCAAATTATCTTGCTGTGCTTTCTGAAATGCAAGATCGGTAAAGGTTGCTTTAATCGATATTTGGTCTGATGAAATCATATCCAGCTCCTCGTATAAAAATAATGTCGCTTTGTGGAGGAAACAGAAGTTGTGAGAACCTTCTTGTACGTGCGTCTTGTCCTCGCCTACGGTGAATCCGAAGCCACCTGAGATTCTCATTCTTGGCTCGTTTGGCAATAATGCAACGTGAACACAATCTCGGTCCGGAAGACCACCCCCGCCCCCAACCGAACAGAGTCCCCAAACGGGCCGAGACTCGCGGACGATGCTTTCTGAATGCGCCCTCAGTCACCGCTGAACTCCATTATATGAAAGTCGGGGGAAAACAAAGGTCATTCAGGTCATTTTAAGGTCATTATTACTATGCCATAGAAATAAAGGCTTTTTAATTTTTGTAAGGGAGAGTGCCCTGGAGTTATGTCTCATCTAATCTTACTGCCCTCAGGAGGAAACGCTCCTTCACAAACATTTTTGAACGAATCAGCTGAACTGAGACTCTGATCCTGTTAAAGCACATTTCCATCAGTCCTGACAGAAAAAGAAAACGTGTGCAGGGAAGATTAAAGACGACAGCAGGACTGAAACGTCTGGTGAAACTGGGACGGTGGAACCTCAGAGTCGATCAAAGGTGTAAGCCGGTGTTGACCTCAGCAGGTCTGGAGAAACCACAGAGCACCATTATCCTGAATAACACGGAGACCTTCAAATCCATCTCCGCTGAGCCCGACGGAGGGGACGCACTTCCACCGGCTCGCCCGGTAAATCAATGAGTACTGTCTTTCATCCTGTAACGATCCTGAGAGGTGATCCGAGCGTCCGTCAGTCGGACGGACGCGAGGCTTCACCTGCAGCTTCATCAGGGATTCAGATCCAGGACGCTTCTGTCTGATCATGTCTTCACGTTCAGGTCTGGTCGTTCATTCACATCTCAGACAGATTCATGGGAATATTTCAGTTTGTATTGATCCAGATTGCAGCGGTCAGAGACGAGTGTGACACGTAACAAACGACTGAGCAAAGAACCGGTTCAAACTGGATCGTCAGGCTCATTGGCACAAAGATGGATAGATAGATAAAACTTTATTAATCCCCGCAGGAGAAATTCAGGTGTCGGGTAGCGACACATCCAAAAATCTATAAACATACATACATAAAAAAGATATAATTACCAGCAACGGTACCAAGAAAGTGCACATCTAAACTGAGCGGTTATAAAGTCTCAGAGCAGAAGAAAGAAAGGACTTCCGAAAGCGCTCGGTTCTGCTGCTGCTGCTGCTTCATCGTTCCCATTTCTTTAGTTTCATCTGTGAAATCCAGCAAAGACCTGAACCAGGACCTGAAAGGTGCATCTGGACCTTCAGGTGGTCCATCCACTGCTGGCCAAGGCCTCGTCAGAAATGGTTTCCATGGAAATGTGGCTGTAATAAGCCGTTGTCAAGGAAGGAGACAGGAGGAAAGGATGAGGTCACATGACCTAAGAACTGGACTGAAGATCAGGTCTGATGGAGGGACGGATCCTCCCCAGAACCTGGACCTGTACAGGTCTGACGGAGGGACGGATCCTCCCCAGAACCTGGACCTCTACAGGTCTGATGGAGGGACGGATCCTTCCTCAGAACCCTGGACCTCTACAGGTCTGATGGAGGGACGGATCCTCCCCAGAACCTGGACCTCAGCAGGTCTGATGGAGGGACGGATCCTCATCAGAACCTGGGCCTCAGCAGGTCTGATGGAGGGACGGATCCTCCCCGGAACCTGGACCTCAGCAGGTCTGACGGAGGGACGGATCCTCCCCGGAACCTGGACCTCAGCAGGTCTGACGGAGGGACAGATCCTCATCAGAACATGGACCTCTACAGGTCTGACGGAGGGACAGATCCTCCCCAGAACCTGGACCTCTACAGGTCTGACGGAGGGACAGATCCTCCCCAGAACCTGGACCTCAACAGGTCTGATGGAGGGACGGATCCTCCCCAGAACCTGGACCTTGACATGATTGAAGCAGTGTTTTTCATCATCTGGACAGAAAACAGAACAAAAGGCAGAAACATCCAAAGATGAGTTCTGAAAAGTCCTTCAAGGATCCTGGAGACCTGGTCTGGAGCAGTTAATGAAATGAGGGTTCAGGTTTAAAACTGGACCTACTTTGTTTCCGATCCAGGTACTGGATTTAGAAACATGTCTGAACATGTTTCAGTAACGTTTTATTTTCCTTTAAATGCTTAAAGAGAAGATTTCTGGGAACCGGATCAGGATTCCAGCGGTTTTAAGCTGAATTAACCTCCGGATCATCGATACTGGCTCCGTCCTGCTCTGCTGTAACTGAGCTGAAACCGGGAAGCTGGTGATGCTGAGAGAAAGAAAACCATCTTTGACGGTTCAGATGAAGCCGTTCAGCTCGTGGAGGGCGCCAGTGTGTCGGGCCGGCCTTGTGATGCGAGGTAAACCCTGATCCCTGCTTGGTATGCAGCTGAGCCGCTGCTCTGTCTGAAGCAGCGAGACGCCTAAAACGATGTGACGTGCTCCTCAGATAAGGCCGGCATGGACTCGCTCAGCGCTCAGGATAAAATCACGCTGGACAGCAGAGGACGCCCAGGTTTGTCCTCCACTGCAGGGACACGTCTGAGGATGTCCATCACATGACCTGGTACTGCTGGTTTCATCATCATCATTACCATCATTGTTATCATCATCATCATAGTCATTGTCATCATCATCGCCATCTTCATCATCATTATTGTCATCATCGTCACAGATTTAATCACTGTAGATTTCAGTGTTTGTCATTTTGAAAGCTTTTAATGGGATTATCCATCCATCTATTCATCTATTCATCCATCCATCTATCCATCTATTCATCCATCCATCCATCCATTCATCTATCTATCCATCCATCTATCCATCTATTCATCCATCCATCCATCCATCCATCCATCTATTCATCCATCCATCCATCTATTCATCCATCCATCCATCCATCTATTCATCCATCCATCCATCCATCCATCTATTCATCCATCCATCTATTCATCCATCCATCTATCCATCTATTCATCCATCCATCCATCCATCTATTCATCCATCCATCCATTTATGCATCCATCCATCCATCTATTCACCCATTCATCCATCTATGCATCCATCCATCCATTTATGCATCCATCCATCTATTCATCCATCCATCCATCCATTTATGCATCCATCCATCTATTCATCCACCCATTCATCCATCTATCCATCCATCCATCTATCCATCCATCCATTTATGGATCCATCCATTCATCCATCCATCCATCTATTCATCCATCCATCCATCCATTTATGCATCCATCCATCCATCTATTCATTTATGCATCCATGCATCCATCCATCTATTCATTTATGCATGCATGCATCCATCCATCTATTCATCTATCCATTCATCCATCCATCCATCCATTCATTTATCCATGCATGCATCCATCCATCTATTCATTTATGCATGCATCCATCCATCCATCTATTCATTTATCCATTCATCCATCCATCCATCATCCATCCATTTATCATTCATCCATCCATCCATCTATCCATTTATGCATCCATCCATCCATCCATCTATTCATTTATCCATCCATCTATTCATCCATCCATCTATTCATTTATGCATGCATCCATCCATCCAATACAGATTTTTATTTGACATTAGTTATTTTTTACAACCATTTTTATAATATTTTTAAATTATAGACATTTTTTTCTTAATCTTTAATTTTTCAAAATAATTTTCATGTCATTTTTAAAATGTTTTTCCCCCAACATTTTCATCATCTTTTCCAATTTTTTAATCAGGTTTTAAAGATATTTTGATTGTTTATATGATTTATCATCTTTTAAAAAATTATTATTGTGATACCAGACTGAAAATGAACCAGTGTATTACAGTCATACAACAGGGACAAACACAAACCTTCTGACATCACATTTATTCATTTATCAAACAATCAAATCATTCCATGCTGTCTCTCCATTTATTTTTCAGTGATTGTGCTGGAAAATGCAGGTCAGGGAGGGAATTTTGATGAAATCTTGGAATATCACAGCAGAATGATGAAAACATGCAGAATTATTAACTATAAAATGGAGAAAAGCTTCACGTTGCAGCTGCAGCGAGGAGCAGCTGTTCAGCCTCGGGGCGTAACTGACCACATTTGTGACAACTGTGTCGAAGATTTTTGTTTTGTGCAAACCTTTTTTTTTTTTGAGGGGGTGGGGGGCAGAGATGCGCTTCAGAGTCAGCGTCCGCCATCTGAGCTGCTGTATTGTTATCCGTTATCCTCACAGTGAGGCACAGCAGGAATGCTGGGGGGTGTCTATACTTAGAGAAATGACTACATGCTGCACCTGTCTGCCCCCCCCATCAACATGCTGCTCCAACCGCCCCCCCCAGGAACCCTCTCAGAAAATGAAAACTGCTGAAGTCAGTTGTGTATTTCCATGAAAACCAGTAACTCCTTACTTACTTCGCTTTATTTTTCCAGCAGGAACCAGTAACCCAGATTCTGGGTCTGAAACCGATGCGACGGCCATGCTGAGCCGCTGCAGGGAATCATCACCACCTGGAGAACAAATGATGATGCTCTTTGTCTCCAGCGAACATTTCCAGAGAAGCAGAACCCAGACTGGGGGTTGGATCTGGTCTGGGGAGGGAGGCTTTCAGAAAACCACGGTGCTTTAAAGGCCTCCTTCCACTGAAAACCTGTTTAACTTGCTCCTTCTGAAATACGGAGGGTTTCCCCTTGTTTACTTACACATGCTGACTTGCTAGCGTTGCGTTCCCCGCAGTCGGCTGTGCTTTCTCATCAGAGAAACAATACGAAGAAAAGAGCGAATCGGGAACAGCCTCGCACTTCTACGTCACATTGCAAATAGCGTATCCCACGTGGGGTTTCTATCTGTCCATTGGAAGGCAGGTAACCCTCCACTACACACTAGAAGTAAAGACGGCACGACTGTAGCTTCGGAGTTGAGAAGCTAATTAGCTAACTGTTTGTTAGCATGGTGGAACAAACTTGTTTGTCGGCTCCATTTCCTGTCTGTAACAAAATAAGAGCGGAGGGCGGAGCTTCCTTCATACACTGATGGGAGGCAGCCAATCAGACGGAAATTCATGAGAAGGACCCGGAAAAGCTGCCGTTGGACCACAAGCCTCTCTTCTAGTATACAAATACAGCTGGATACAAAGATACCAGAAGGTTTTTTTAAACAGAAACGATGCAGAATGCATTCAATAATAATGGAGAACACAGAAATATTAATGAAATCACCATGGAAGTACAACTTTAAGACCTATTTAAAGTAGTGGGGGCTGATCAATACAAATATCAATACCAACTTTGGTGCCTTTATCAATACTCGTGCATTTATATTGATATTTTAATGTAAGGCTTGAAAACAGAATCTTCATTAGGATGGAGGATTACTTTTTTTTTGATGGATTAGATTCACTGCTATAAGGTAGAAAGTAACTACCGTGTTTTCCAGAATAAACGTCACACTTTTTTCAGTTTGGCGGCTTGTGCGACTTATATATGAAAATATATACAATTTAGCATATTTGTAAGAATAAATTCATACTGACTGACATGAGCCCAGGAGTAAATGTTACTATCTAATCTCAAAAGAAGGCGCTCTAAGCTTGAGACAAGTAAATTCTGCTCCAAGGGCAAAAATCCCAAATTAGCCTCATCTCAGTGAGACGAGTTCATTTTGGAAATCTGTCTATAAGGTGGAACAAATCCTCAAAAAACATTTGTTTATCCTTCTTCATTATGATGTTTATGATCATTTACAGACGTCAACTCTGGAATTGGACTGATTGTTACTGCTAAAAATGACCCAAGCAGGATATGAAAAATGAGAAAAATAAATACGACTTATAGTCCGGTGCGACTTATGTTTTTTTCTTGTTCATGATGCATTTTTTGACTGATGCGACTTATAGTCCTGAAAATACGGTAATTACATTTACTCAAGTTACTGTAATTGAGTAGTTTTATGAGTAATTTGTATTTTTTGATTAGTTTTTGAAATAGGTGTTACTTTTACTCAAGTACATTTTGACCCAAGTCATTTTCTTTCACTCCTTTGGAAACTTCCCCCATTATTGAGTAAAAAATTAAATGAAGGGGAGAAAAATCAGCCTGAACAGGTTTTGTGTTTAACGTTAAGGATTGTTAAAGGGGAAGTTGTTTTTTTTTTAAATCCGGACCTATTTTGTAGTATGAAATACATTCATTTCCTCACCCAGACAGTTTTGGTGTTACTTGAATTCCTCCAGGAGATATTTAGATCCACTCCGATATAATGGAAGTGATGGAGCAACCTCGCACAGCCTCTAAATAATCATTATCTGCCACAAACTCCTTCATTTCACCAATGTTTTGTTACCAAACATTACTCGGACCCCCTTGTGAGCTCAAATTGGCATGACGTGGCTTTTTTTTGTGGTGATTCGTCCTTATTTACACTTAAAGCCGCTTCGAGCTCCAGAACCGTCGATACTCAGAATATACTCATAATACGTTGACTAAAGCGTTACAACATGCGTTGACTTCAATGTGAAAGCGGTCACGTGACCCACGAAAATCGCCATGCGAACCTTGTAATGTCAATATGTTGTTTATGTTACATGTACACATACATACATGCTAAAAGTTCAGTCGTGCTCGTGTCTTGACCCATTACGGCAACAAACGACTGCACGGTTTTAACACCAGTTCAGAGCCGCCACCTTCCACAGCTGGACTTGAGGACTATTTTCAGAGGTGGATTAATCCTTTCCGCCCCGGGGGGGGGGGGGGGGGGGGGGGGGGGGGGCGTAAATCTGGCAGCAGGACTGTGTGTGACTGAGTCGTTTGTGTTCATGCACTGAAAGTTTGTTGGCAGCAGAAGAAACACGAAGCTTTGATGCAGGAGATGTCGGTCGGTCTGCACGATGACGATAAGTCGGACAGACACGACCAATGAGCAGCCGATGCCGTGGCGTTTTATAATCAACGTGGGGGGGCGATGACGGAGAAGCCCCTGAGTAATCAGAACTGGCAGTCGAAGCCGGCGGTGAGGACAAAATTAGATGATAATTGTTGTGCTAAAAGCTTCCCATTAATGGCCTCGTCCATCTGTTCGTCCCCCTCCTCCATGTGTGTTACAGCACGTCACTGTGAATTACTGCAGCCGCCTGTGTCTGCGAACGCCTCAGCCAACACTTCACCTGCCTGCACACCTGCAGTCTGGGACGGGGGGTGGGGAGGACACCAGCAGGGTTCCCGCATGTCCTGGAAAACAGGGTTCCCGCATGTCCTGGAAAACCTGGAAAATGATTGAACATTTTTCCAGCCATGGAAAACACATAAAAAATGAGAAAAAAAGGAAAATGTCCTGGAAAATTATTTCCCCCCCTCTTCTCTGTCTCGGCTTCGGCCCGGGCAGGATTCGACCCCACAGACTCGCGGGTGAGATGCAGGGCTTTGGCTGACTGGTTAGCATGCATGACTCTCACCCGGGAGTCTGTGGGATCGAATCCCGCCCGGGTCCTCCTCCGGGTCCTGACCAGTCTGAGGCACAGTGACAGGACCCCACAATGTCACATCCTAATGTGGCAAGGTACACAATGAGGGCCCAGGCGGGATTCGACCCCACAGACTCCCGGGTGAGAGACTTCATATTACAACTACATACACTTTGAGACTCAAGAAATGTCCCTTTGGCTGACTGGTAAGCATGCATGACTCTCACCCGGGAGCCTGTGGGATCAAATCCCGCCCGGGCCCTCGGTGATTACCTTGCCACATGTGCACTTGTGTCCACATCTCATCAGGTTTTATTCCCAGTAAAACATAAACGTCTCAGATGATGAAACATTTGATGGAAAACTTTCTGATGCAGCAACACATCTGTAAAAAGTTCTGGATGTAGTCAATGTTGATAGGTCTTGAATAGGGCTGGGCGATATGGACCAAAATATCATATAACGATATATTCATTTTAGATGAGGATATAAGTTATATACACCCAACGGAATTTTTACCCTAATTTGTCTGAAAGCTTCATTTGATATTAAACATATGTTTTTTATGATTTCTTTGTAAAGTGGGGGAGGATCGTCTCCACATTTAATAATGGCCAAAATATTGCCATATTTTCATATGCCGATACTATATCTTTATTTAAAAATCGCGGTATCGATCTATTTTACTAATGAAACCATAGCGAGATAATGTCGTTTTGTTACGAAATCTCACAAAATTTCACGAAATACTGCGAGATTTCATCATTCTCTTACGAAATCTTGCAGTATTTCGTGAAATCTCATGAGATTTCGTAACAAACGACGATATCTCTTGAGATTTTATCAGTAAAATAGATTTATACCGCGTTTTTTAAATATAGATCTGGTATCGGCATATGAAAATATCACGATATTTCAGTGTATCGATATTTTTATTAAGTAATCAGGGGACCCCTTTGTAGCCAGTCGAGGTGCAGCCGGGTCATTACAAAAAAATAAAGCAAAAAAAATTTGCACAACTAATACCGCAATATAACAATGTGTAAATATCATATCTCCCTCATGTAAATATATCGCGATGTCATATCAGTACACTGCACAGCCCAAGTCTAACAAGTAAATATATACATCCGGTTACCATGCCAACATCGGGAATCTTTGCTATCAGATTTAGTGCCAGAGTTACGAGCTCCATTGCTCTGCGTAGAAACAGCATCTTGCTCTCCTGATTTCTCAAATTCAATCGGAGAAATAAGCGAAACGGGATGAGGGTGAAGGTAGCAGCCCTGCGGATGTTGCTGCTTTGCTGCTCGGCTAAGTTAAACATGTGCTAATGCTAATTAACAGTTAGCCGGTTCTATAGTATTGCTTACGTTAACTGGGTAAGCGAGTGTTAGTGCGCCACCTACTGGTGGGGAGGAGTTAAACTTGAAGTTATCACCTTTAAATACTGGAAAACCAAACTGAAAGTAGGAGCAAAATTGATAATAATGGTGCTAAACACGAGACATGTATAAATAAAAACCTATAAATATAAATTTTGATCAGATCAAAGTGATGAAGGTGATCGTGTTCGTCTGAATGAGGCGGTGTGAAGAGTCGGTGAGAGATGGAGGAAACACTGACATCCCACAGGATCGATGCAGGAAATAAAATGAGGTCTCCATGTCGTCCCCCCCCTCTCTCCAGTAGGTAATTAGGTGCTTGACAAGGACACAGTGC
Source organism: Atherinomorus stipes (assembly GCA_023101725.1). NCBI lineage: Eukaryota > Metazoa > Chordata > Actinopteri > Atheriniformes > Atherinidae > Atherinomorus > Atherinomorus stipes. Next base: position 42,109 of record JALJCO010006371.1, on the reverse strand, counting down.
CCCCCCCCCCCATCAAATCCTCCTCTACAGCGTGACACGCTGCTGCCTATGTGACAATAAAAACCTCCACATATCAGCGACCCCCCCCCCCCCCCCCTGCATTTGTTAGGCTATAGATCATTTATCACATCTGTCACCTTCCTCCTCCTCTTCCTCCCAGCTGCAGCCCTGCTGTCACTCAGATGCTAGGTCCAGAGAATCGTCCCGCCGTCCATCGCCTCGTACGGCTACGTCTCATTATCACTCGTCTCTGTCCAGCTTCTTCTTCTGCTGCAGGCCGCCTACATTACCCAGAATGCCTTTCTACACAAGCTACAACATAAAGAACCAAATATGAACTGGTCCGAGGCCAAGAAGTCTGAAACTGGTGAGGTGGGTGTGGCCACCAGGTGAAGATGATGCGGGCAGGATGAAGATGATGCAGGCAGGATGAAGATGATGCAGGCAGGATGAAGATGACAGGTAGGATGATGATGATGATGCAGGTAGGATGAAGATGACAGGGGTGGGATGATAAAGATGATGCAGGTAGGATGACGAAGATGATGCAGGTAGGATGACGAAGATGATGCAGGTAGGATGAAGATGACAGGGGTAGGATGAAGATGATGCAGGTAGGATGAAGATGACAGGGGTAGGATGAAGATGATGCAGGTAGGATGACGAAGATGATGCAGGTAGGATGAAGATGACAGGGGTAGGATGAAGATGATGCAGGTAGGATGACGAAGATGATGCAGGTAGGATGAAGATGACAGGGGTAGGATGAAGATGATGCAGGTAGGATGACGAAGATGATGCAGGTAGGATGAAGATGACAGGGGTAGGATGAAGATGACAGGGGTAGGATGAAGAAGATGATGCAGGTAGGATGATGAAGATGATGCAGGTAGGATGAAGATGACAGGGGTAGGATGAAGATGATGCAGGTAGGATGACGAAGATGATGCAGGTAGGATGAAGATGACAGGGGTAGGATGAAGATGACAGGGGTAGGATGAAGATGACAGGGGTAGGATGAAGAAGATGATGCAGGTAGGATGACGAAGATGATGCAGGTAGGATGACGAAGATGATGCAGGTAGGATGACGAAGATGATGCAGGTAGGATGACGAAGATGATGCAGGTAGGATGAAGATGATGCAGGTAGGATGACGAAGATGATGCAGGTAGGATGAAGATGACAGGGGTAGGATGAAGATGATGCAGGTAGGATGACGAAGATGATGCAGGTAGGATGACGAAGATGATGCAGGTAGGATGAAGATGATGCAGGTAGGATGACGAAGATGATGCAGGTAGGATGACGAAGATGATGCAGGTAGGATGAAGATGATGCAGGTAGGATGACGATGATGATGCAGGTAGGATGATGAAGATGATGCAGGCAGGATGACGAAGATGATGCAGGCAGGATGAAGATGACGGGTAGGATGATGATGATGATGCAGGATGATGAAGATGATGCAGGATGATGAAGATGATGCAGGATGATGAAGATGCATTACCTTAAAAGAAGTTCCTGAATGTCACTGAGATGTTTCTCTTTAGCTGATTTTCTTATTTCAGTGTGATGAGACATTTTTAATAGAAATAAAATGATTTATTGGTCAGATGTGAGTTTCTGCAGCGTTTCAGCCTGAAACACTTTTTTAAATAAAGGTTGTTGAACTCTGACGGATTCGTATCAGCGTCCCTGATAAAAACATAAAATCACTTCATGTCCTGTTTCTGGTATTTACAGAACTTCAGAAGCTTTTTATCAGAACCGGGCTCGGATCTGAGAGTGTGCGTGTGTGTGTGTGTGCTTGCGCGCGTGTGTGTGCGTGCGTGTGCGCGTGTGTGTGTGTGTGTGTGAGTGCGTGCGTGTGTGCGTGTGTGTGTGTGTGTGTGTGCGTGCGTGTGCGTGTGTGTGTGTGAGTGCGTGCGTGCGCGTGGTTCTCCAGCTCGTCACGGTGACCCCTGCGGTGCTGGAGGACGGGGGGGGCTCCAGTTTCAGCTGGTATCCTGCAGGAGACCGCAGCGAGTCCGGGACGGCGACCTGATGCGTCCGCTCAATACCCCCCCCCCCCCCACCGATCGATCGATAAACTTAAATCAGGAGACGAGGATATTTCTGGAGCCGTCAGCACTTGTTCTGCTCCGATGGCCTCTTTGCTTAAAGACCTTGGACCTGAACCGCATCTGACCGGTTCTGGTCCTGATGGAGGTTTTCCTTCCCGGTTCTGGTCCTGATGGAGGTTCTCCTTCCCGGTTCTGGTCCTGATGGAGGTTTTCCTTCCCGGTTCTGGTCCTGATGGAGATTCTCCTTCCCGGTTCTGGTCCTGATGGAGGTTTTCCTTCCCGGTTCTGGTCCTGATGGAGGTTCTCCTTCCCGGTTTTGGTCCTGATGGAGGTTTTCCTTCCCGGTTCTGGTCCTGATGGAGATTCTCCTTCCCGGTTCTGGTCCTGATGGAGGTTTTCCTTCCCGGTTCTGGTCCTGATGGAGGTTCTCCTTCCTGGTTCTGGTCCTGATGGAGGTTCTCCTTCCTGGTTCTGGTCCTGATGGAGGTTCTCCTTCCCGGTTCTGGTCCTGATGGAGGTTCTCCTTCCCGGTTTTGGTCCTGATGGAGGTTTTCCTTCCCGGTTCTGGTCCTGATGGAGGTTTTCCTTCCCGGTTCTGGTCCTGATGAATGTTTTCCTTTCAGGTTCTGGTCCTGATGGAGGTTTTCCTTCCTGGTTCTGGTCCTGATGGAGGTTTTCCTTCCTGGTTCTGGTCCTGATGGAGGTTTTCCTTCCTGGTTCTGGTCCTGATGGAGGTTCTCCTTCCCGGTTCTGGTCCTGATGGAGGTTTTCCTTCCCGGTTCTGGTCCTGATGGAGGTTTTCCTTCCCGGTTCTGGTCCTGATGGAGGTTTTCCTGCCCGGTTCTGGTCCTGATGGAGGTTTTCCTGCCCGGTTCTGGTCCTGATGGAGGTTTTCCTTCTGGTTCTGGTCCTGATGGAGGTTTTCCCTTCAGCCGCGTCTAACGCTCAAAATCTCAAAACTCAAAGCGCGTTCATGCGAGTTTACGGACACTTTTGATTTAAAGCAAAGAGAATTCAGATTATTTTACTAGTTTTCTGACAACAACAATGAACAGAGTTACTGATGTACTTATTCAGTTCACTTCTTTTAACAAAAAAAATGGAGATAATTCACAAATGAAGGATTTAAATGCAATGTTGGTGTCATGTGACTGCCCTCGACTTGTTTCTTTATTCCTGTGTATAATAGCGACTAGGGCTGCACGATTCTGGAAAAATGTGAATCGTGATTTTTTTGCAAAATTAAATCACATCTCTGAAACGATTTTTTTCCCCAAAAGTATTTATTCACAAATAAACTTTAACAAAACAAACAAAACAACCATTCAAAAGGTAATTCAAAATAAAGCATGTGTTTGCACAAAGCTTTGTTGAGCATTTCTTTGGCAGATGCATAGTTGTAATTCTTTAACATTGTAGGGGAGCACAGCAGTGTTGCATTTAAGTGCGAAAAATCTGGAAAAGAAACTATTTTAAGCCATAAAAATGTTCATTGTTTGAAATAGGCATGATGTGTAGCGCTTTTACGAAATTGTGCAGCCCTAATAGCGACTACAGACAGAAACATCTGTGCTCTGACGTTAATTTAAGCTAAAACTTAACCATGACAAGTTCTTCCTATTTTGCAAGATTATTTCAGTTCATTGAATTCTTCAAGTGAGATAAACTTGAACTTGCAAGGATGGTACAGACTGAAGAAAAAATAGTTTGTGTGGAATATCTAATCTACATTATGTGAAATAAATGAGCTACAGTTTCCTCCTCTTCTTCATCAATTTACAAATATGTGACATTAATCATATTCAAAAGAAGCTCAAACCATTCTAGTTCATTCTAGTTAGTTACTCCCATAACGAAAACTAAATTTTCCTACACTGAACTTAAAAGTTGAAGTGAAATACACAAGTTTTTATCACGCATTACTTAAAATTTTTAGGGCAGCCAGTTTCCTCAAATTTTTAAAAGTAAATTCTACTTATCCGGGTTGAGAGTGTAGGCAGAAGCTACATACAGAGGAGGAAGAGAAACTACATAAAAACCAGCTAAAAGCCAGATGATATCTGAGGGAAGACGTGGTGAAACGTCAGTCAGGTCGGAGCAGCAGGTTTGTGAACGAGCAGTTTAGGAACAAACGTTACGCTAAATACAAGCTAACGCTAGCTTAGCTGCTGGTGTACGTTTCAAGCTCTGAGCTCAGCACCTGTACGTCCACCTGGCGGTGAGTGACGCACATTTCTTACCTGAGGTGGAGACAGGCCTCTCCAGCGCTGGAGTTGCCATGTTGAACACCTGTCAGCGGTGTTTTTACCTGTGTGGGGGGGAGGTGTGGCTGCTCTCCTACGGTGGTTAAAAACGCGGCTCGTGCTTCCATCACAGTACCGACCTCATCTTTGCGAACTTTGAAGGTCCAAACTCGTTCCACATGACCGAAATTTAATGTTTTTCGGGAGCAACTCCTCCTTCCGTACTCGTTAGCAGTCATGCTAGCTCTCCTCGTGTGCTTGGGAAAGAGGGGCGGAGCTAAACAAAGCGAGTCCATGCTGACGCACTTTACCTCGCTCTGATTGGTTCATCGGTTCACGTGGTGTGATTTGGCAGAGAGGGAGAAAGGTAGAGAACTCGGGATGGGCGATACCGAAATTTTTCATGTCGATACGATACCAGAAGTTTATGGGACTTTGTCAGCGATACCGATATCGATACCAATACTTTTTGTCCTTTGAAAGAAAATTACACGATTGTACATTTTGCAATAATATCTTGAATGCAAAGGCAATATTAGATATAAGTAAAACCTGAGAACAAAAGTACTGGAAAGAAATACTTTTAAAACAATAATAAATTATAGTGATAAAATTAAACAAAATAGATTAAAATGTCTTAATTATCAAATAAAATAATATATACTAACTAAAATAATCAATTTATTAAGTGGAAAATCTTAAGATAGAAAATGTAATAGTAATATTACAAATTTGCCAAAACATAATGTTCAATAACCTGCATTAAACCACTGAAAGACAAAAAAACATCATCATCATCATCACAAACAGTAGCAGCATTATCATGACATCTATTTGGCTACCACCATCATGTGATACAGAAGCTAGAATCTGATAGGCTACCACCATCATGTGACACAGAAGCTAGAATCTGATAGGCTACCACCATCATGTGACACAGAAGCTAGAATCTGATAGGCTACCACCATCATGTGATACAGAAGCTAGAATCTGATAGGCTACCACCATCATGTGACACAGAAACTAGAATCTGATAGGCTACCACCATCATGTGATACAGAAGCTAGAATCTGATAGGCTACCACCATCATGTGATACAGAAGCTAGAATCTGATAGGCTACCACCATCATGTGACACAGAAGCTAGAATCTGATAGGCTACCACCATCATGTGATACAGAAGCTAGATTCTGATAGGCTACCACCATCATGTGACACAGAAACTAGAATCTGATAGGCTACCACCATCATGTGATACAGAAGCTAGATTCTGATAGGCTACCACCATCATGTGATACAGAAGCTAGATTCTGATAGGCTACCACCATCATGTGACACAGAAGCTAGAATCTGATAGGCTACCACCATCATGTGATACAGAAGCTAGATTCTGATAGGCTACCACCATCATGTGATACAGAAGCTAGAATCTGATAGGCTACCACCATCATGTGATACAGAAGCTAGATTCTGATAGGCTACCACCATCATGTGACACAGAAGCTAGAATCTGATAGGCTACCACCATCATGTGATACAGAAGCTAGATTCTGATAGGCTACCACCATCATGTGACACAGAAACTAGAATCTGATAGGCTACCACCATCATGTGACACAGAAGCTAGAATCTGATAGGCTACCACCATCATGTGATACAGAAGCTAGAATCTGATAGGCTACCACCATCATGTGATACAGAAGCTAGATTCTGATAGGCTACCACCATCATGTGATACAGAAGCTAGAATCTGATAGGCTACCACCATCATGTGATACAGAAGCTAGAATCTGATAGGCTACCACCATCATGTGACACAGAAACTAGAATCTGATAGGCTACCACCATCATGTGACACAGAAACTAGAATCTGATAGGCTACCACCATCATGTGACACAGAAACTAGATTCTGATAGGCTACCACCATCATGTGATACAGAAGCTAGAATCGGATAGGCTACCACCATCATGTGATACAGAAGCTAGAATCGGATAGGCTACCACCATCATGTGATACAGAAGCTAGAATCTGATAGGCTACCACCATCATGTGACACAGAAGCTAGAATCTGATAGGCTACCACCATCATGTGATACAGAAGCTAGAATCCTGCTGCTTATATCATTTCATTGCCTAAAACTTTCAGAAGTAGAAAAAAATTGCATGTTTTGTATCTGTACAGTGGTATCACAATACTCCAAAAAAAAAATTTTGATTCCGATACTTTGTCAAGCTGGTATCAAAGTATCGACTCCAAGGTATCGATATGCCCATCCCTAATTCAGACGGTTCTACGAGCTTTGTGTTTTGGCAGATCGTCAGCACGTTCAAAACCTTCACGATCTTATATTGTCATATCGTACAGCCCTAATATATTATATGTTTATATATACATATATACATACAAACACATACATATACATACATACACACACACATATATATATATATATATATATATATATATATATATATATATATATATATATATATATATATATATATATATATATATATATATGTGTGTGTATGTATGTATGTATTGTTTAAGTGTGCTATCTGAATAAATTTGACCGTGACTTTGGGATTCTGAGCCTTGCATCTGAATGTGGAGCTGAAATGGAGACTCATCAGACCGGTAACGTTTTTCAACCTTTCGGTCCATCAACTGCTGCTCATTGGATATTTCCTCTTCTTCGGACCGTTCTCCAGGAACCCTACAGATGGTTGTGGTGGAAATCCCAGCAGATCAGCAGTTTCTGACGGACCTGCCACCCTGACCCCTCGAGCTCCGCCCCTGCCATCTATCGCTTCACATAAAAACGTGTGCAGAGGAAAGAGGGATGTGTGAGTTTTACATATTTACGGGATAATTTACGGGTTCCGGTCTTTACTGTAAATACAGGTGACTGGATGATGAAAATGGCCTCACGTCCGAGGATCAGCTTCATCAGCTCGAGTTTAAAGCTGCTTGAAATACTTCAGACAACATCCAGTTTCTCTTCATCAGGCTGGAAATCTTTTTTAGATTTTGGATCAATTTCTTTATTCTCTGCGACCTTGTGGCTGATAAAGTGGCTGAGCTCTGTCTGAGTGGAGGGATATAAATGATAGAGTGGAGAGCGAGGAGGAGGAGGAGGAGGAGGGAGGAAGGGCAGAGGACAAATCATAAAAGCATCCAGAAAATAGATCTCCAGCCTTCATCAATCACGGTGCCTTGTTGCTCTCGGAAACCAAAGCTGCTGTTCTACAGTCCAACAAACTGGTCCCAGTTCTGCTTTTTCACCATGTTTCCGTGTGCGACTGATGCTACTGGTGGAGGAACCGTCATGCTACTGGAGGATATCACAAGGGGGCAAACACAGACACAACTTCTAGATCTAGTTAGCACCATCACGGAGTAATAACACACATCCAATGCCGGGAGTACAGCTGTGTGAAAACATTTCCTCCTTCCTGATTTCTTACTTTTTTGCATGTTTGTCACACTTAAATGTTTCAGATCATCAATGATTTAAATGTCAGACAAAGATGATGCGAGTAAACACAAAATGCAGTTTTTAAACGAAGATTTTTATTAGTAAGGGAGGAAAAAATCCAAACCTCCATGTCCCTGCGTGAAAAAGTGATCTTCCCCTAAACCTAATAACTGGTTGTTCCACCTTAGCAGCAACAACTGCATCAAGCGTTTGTGATAACTGGCAGTGAGTCTTCTACAGCGCTGTGGATAAACTGTGGTTTATCATCTTTGGAAAGCTGAGTTCAGTTTCTCCGATTACTGCCACACCTGTTCTCATCAAGAAATCCCTTAAATAGGACCTGCCTGACAAAGTGAAGTAGACCAAAAGATCCTCCAAAGCTAGACATCATGCTGCCATCCAAAGAAATTCAGGAACAAATGAGAAACAAAGTCATTGAGATCTATCAGTCTGGAAAAGGTTCCAAAGCCATTTCTAAAGCTTTGGGACTCCAGAGAACCACAGTGAGAACCATTATCCACAAATGGTGAAAACATGGAACAGTGGTGAACCTTCCCAGGAGGGGCCGGCCGACCAAAATGACCCCAAGAGCACAGCGACGACTCATCCAAGAGGTCACAAAAGACCCCAGAACAACATCCAAGAACTGCAGGCCTCACTTGCCTCAATGAAGGTCAGTGTTCATGACTCCCCCATCAGAAAGAGACTGGGGGGCAAAAATGGCTGCATGGCAGAGTTCCAAGACCAAAACCACTGCTGAGCAAAAAGAACATAAAGGCTCGTCTCAGTTTAGCCAGAAAGCATCTTGATGATCCCCAAGACTTTTGGGAAAATCCTCTGTGGACTGACGAGACAAAAGTGGAACTTTCTGGAAGGTGGAGGTCCCATTACATCTGGCGTAAAAGTAACACGGCATTTCAGAAAAGGAACATCATAGCAACAGTAAAACATGGTGGTGGTAGTGTGATGGTCTGGGGCTGTTTTGCTGCTTCAGGACCTGGAAGACTTGCTGTGGTAAATGGAACCATGAATTCTGCTTCTACCAAAAAATCCTGAAGGAGAACGTCCGGCCATCTGTTGGTGACCTCAAGCTGAAGCGCACTTGGGTTCTGCAGCAGAACAATGATCCAGAACACACCAGCAAGTCCACCTCTGAATGGCTTAAGAACAACAACATGAAGACTTTGGAGTGGCCTAGTCAAAGCCCCCACCTGAATCCCATTGAGATGCTGTGGCTCTATCAATATCTCAGTGAAACTGGGATTTTTAACTTCTGCGTGTCCAATCTTATAAATTCTAACTGTATGGGGAAGCTAGGGTCTAAAATGAGAAGGAAAGCACACCTGTTTCCCGTTGACTGATTAGAAGGGGGAATGCTGGGGGCCTCCAAATAAGATAAAAAGTAAAAGAACATGTTGAAATTTAAAACACAAGTCCGTGCAATAAAAAGCCACTTTTGGCCCCTTCAGCAGACAAACAGGGTTGGAATCAGGGGGGCTGGAGTGAAAGCACCCTCACCAAGCTGTATCTGTTATCTAGACCCCAACATGCTGCAGGTTTGTCATGAAGAACGTAAAGATCCAGTCCACAGGATCAACTGGTCCTCTCAGGTCTTCGTTTTAACACTTTGCAATCTTGATAATGAGCTCCTTTTCCGTCAAGAGCCAATCTCACAGATAGCCCCCTCTCTGAGATTGCTGGTGCGATGACCTTAACTGTCGACCTGCTTCTGGAATTATCTCACTTCCTCTTCACTTCCTGTTTTCCCGCCTTACAGCGGAAAGTCTGAGCAAGTGAAAGATGAGCTGAGTGAATTCCAGCGTTTACCAGGCCGGGGCCAGTCGTTAACGCCGCTGGTTCTGCTGGAGGCTGCTCTCTCACCTCGCCGCGATGCTGCAGCCTCTCAGCTCTGCGTACTGAACACAATTATTGCAATTACCCGCAGTGAGATGACCCCAATCAAGCCCGTCAAGAGAGGGAATTTTAATGAGCTACCAGACGCATAAAACTCAAATTACAACGGCAGCGAATGTTTTCTGTGTGAGCATTAATGCTGAGGCGGGGGAGCGGAGTGACGGGTGCTTTACTATCAGCGTTAAACAGCTTTTTCCCGTTAAATGGAGCTTTTCTCCGGGGTTTTCCATCACTGCGTCTCACGCTGCCTTCGTGTTAAACAGTAAAAATGGCTGACAGGAGAAAACTCCCCATGTTTATGAACTACACGGTAACTGTAGACGGCATCTAGTTAGCTAGACTTTGGCTTTCTTCTGTGTTTGCTTGGTTTCCAGGATGCATGTTATCAGTCTTCATTTCCGCAGCTTCATATCAGATTTTTTTTTTTTTTTTTACAAATTTTGCACAAGCTGTGCATATTTAAACCACTCAGAGGCAAATTTTGTGACTGTTTCTCTGTTTTGATCCAGTGCAAACTTTGATCGATGCAGAAAACTGCTGCAAACAAGAGGCTTGTTGTTGTTTATCAGTAGATTTCAGACCTCAGACAACTTTATTTCCTTCCGTGAAATTAAAGCAAAGAGAAACTAAAGTAACTGATAATAAATAAAAATTTAATTTAGTGGAATATAATATTCCATTTGAATTGTGGTGGGAAATAATAATAAAATAAAACAAATAAATAAAACAAACATATTAGAGGACCTTTCCCATTAACATTGGACCAAAATACCTGTCAACAGGTGTAGAAGTATTTTGGAACATTAGATAAAAAACCTGATTGTTGCGCAACAAAATTTTAGCTTCAGAGCCTTATAATTCTCTTTTATTTGTTTTATTTTTTGTGTTTGTTTTTAATATTTCTTTTGAACCACTTTTCAAAATCAATGTCTTGATTTTCATAGAATTTTTATTTATTATTACTTTTGTCATTTCAACTCATTTCGCTCACAGCTGATTTATTTCCTCCTTTGATTGGAAGGTAAGAATAACTTTGAAGACAACTATACATATATATAAATAAAACGTGAGATTTTCCTTTAGGTGAAAAATATTGTATCAGTATCGATGTAAAAGTGTCCTAAACTAACGGTATTGTAGGAACAGGAAACATGCTGGTATCAACCAGCACTGCTCTCCAGCACCACTGTGATTATTAAACAAGTCTGCATGAAAATAGAACTTATGTGAGAAAATAAACGTTAATAACAGTTTCAGTCATTTGTTCAGTTTCTTTCAGGTCTTTAATCTCAGAAGCAGCTTGAACACACGAATCTCTCCGTGTGATGGACCTTTAAGCTCTGCAGCTCATCTTCGGCCTTCCTGTGACATTAATTACAGAACAAATGATTCATTTGGACAAGGTCAGGAGATTTTACAGCTCCCACCTCCAGTTTTTAATGGAGCTGCTTTAATGGGTTTTATTTCCTCGTATTTTGATGCCATTACTTTAATCAGAAATGCGGAAACCTGGAGGGACGTGGCTCATATGTGGACATGTTCCGGAAACCTCGTCCGTTTTCCCTGCTGGGACGGTGCTGGAACGGAGACGAGCAGACTTGGATGTATCCTCGGTGTGATGGGATGTGACAGGCCAATCTCAGCTGCTCTGCATCCTGCTGCTGCAGCTGGAGGCGGGGAGGCCTGTCCCAGGTTGCCACGGCTACAGACAGTCTGTGATGCTCGGTAAACATCAGCAGCACCTCCTCACACCCGAGGGAGCGAGGCTGAGAGTGAGTACCTGGTTTCCTCGTGCTGCAGGGCGGCAGACGGAGGCAGCTGCAGTTATTGGCCGTGATGAGGCGGCGTGGAGCTGCGGGGGGCCTTTAACGGCCCTGCTGATGTGGGGGTGACATGATGGATGGAGGCGCGCTGGTTCTGGGTTTGTGAGGCGAGGCGGGAGCTGCGGCGTCAAGCCTGACTGGCGACACAACGTTCACCTCCGCACGCGCCCAGCGGGGTGAATAATGGTCGTCAGCAAAGCTTCATTTGTTCTTTTTATTTCCGCTCACCTTGCAGCGTCCTGCAGGAACCTGTCTGGAGCTCACAGATAAAAGACCTGGTCTGATAAGGACCGCCGGTCCTGCAGGTCACCAGACCCGGTAATCCACTCGGCCTTAAAGGACTCGTCTTCATTAGAAAACCTGTTGTGAATAAGAATCAACAGTGAAATGCTTGTTTATCATCTACAGCGATTAGCTAAAGATTATTCTATAAACCAGAGTCAGACCAGGTCCGTCCCACTGGGTTTGCTGGGTTTGTTCTATAAACCAGTGTGAGACCAGGTCCGTCCCACTGAGTTTATTCTATAAACCAGAGTCAGACCAGGTCTGTCCCATTGAGTTTATTCTATAAACCAGAGTCAGACCAGGTCCGTCCCACTGAGCTTATTCTATAAACCAGAGTCAGACCAGGTCCGTCCCACTGAGCTTATTCTATAAACCAGAGTCAGACCAGGTCCGTCCCACTGAGCTTATTCTATAAACCAGAGTCAGACCAGGTCCGTCCCACTGAGTTTATTCTATAAACCAGAGTCAGACCAGGTCCGTCCCACTGAGTTTATTCTATAAACCAGAGTCAGACCAGGTCCGTCCCACTGAGTTTATTCTATAAACCAGAGTCAGACCAGGTCCGTCCCACTGAGTTTATTCTATAAACCAGAGTCAGACCAGGTCCGTCCCACTGAGTTTATTCTATAAACCAGTCAGACCAGGTCCGTCCCACTGAGTTTATTCTATAAACCAGAGTCAGACCAGGTCCGTCCCACTGAGTTTATTCTATAAACCAGAGTCAGACCAGGTCTGTCCCACTGAGTTTATTCTATAAACCAGAGTCAGACCAGGTCCGTCCCACTGAGTTTATTCTATAAACCAGAGTCAGACCAGGTCCGTCCCACTGAGTTTATTCTATAAACCAGTGTGAGACCAGGTCCGTCCCACTGAGTTTATTCTATAAACCAGAGTCAGACCAGGTCCGTCCCACTGAGTTTATTCTATAAACCAGAGTCAGACCAGGTCCGTCCCACTGAGTTTATTCTATAAACCAGAGTCAGACCAGGTCCGTCCCACTGAGTTTATTCTATAAACCAGAGTCAGACCAGGTCCGTCCCACTGGGTTTATTCTATAAACCAGTGTGAGACCAGGTCCGTCCCACTGAGTTTATTCTAAAAACCAGTCAGACCAGGTCCGTCCCACTAAGTTTGTTCTATAAACCAGAGTCAGACCAGGTCCGTCCCACTAAGTTTATTCTATAAACCAGAGTCAGACCAGGTCCGTCCCACTGAGTTTATTCTATAAACCAGAGTCAGACCAGGTCCGTCCCACTGAGTTTATTCTATAAACCAGAGTCAGACCAGGTCCGTCCCACTGGGTTTATTCTATAAACCAGTGTGAGACCAGGTCCGTCCCACTGAGTTTATTCTAAAAACCAGTCAGACCAGGTCCGTCCCACTAAGTTTGTTCTATAAACCAGAGTCAGACCAGGTCCGTCCCACTAAGTTTGTTCTATAAACCAGAGTCAGACCAGGTCCGTCCCACTGGGTTTGTTCTATAAACCAGACTGAGACCAGGTCCATCCCACTACGTTTATTCTATAAACCAGAGTCAGACCAGGTCCGTCCCACTGAGTTTATTCTATAAACCAGAGTCAGACCAGGTCCGTCCCACTAAGTTTATTCTATAAACTAGTCAGACCAGGTCTGTCCCACTAAGTTTATTCTATAAACCAGAGTCAGACCAGGTCCGTCCCACTGAGTTTATTCTATAAACCAGAGTCAGACCAGGTCCGTCCCACTAAGTTTATTCTATAAACCAGAGTCAGACCAGGTCCGTCCCACTGAGTTTATTCTATAAACCAGAGTCAGACCAGGTCCGTCCCACTGGGTGTATTCTATAAAGCAGTCAGACCAGGTCCGTCCCACTGGGTTTATTTTATAAACCAGAGTCAGACCAGGTCTGTCCCACTAAGTTTATTCTATAAACCAGAGTCAGACCAGGTCCGTCCCACTGGGTTTATTTTATTAACCAGAGTCAGACCAGGTCTGTCCCACTGGGTTTGTTCTATAAACCAGTGTGAGACCAGGTCCGTCCCACTGAGTTTATTCTATAAACCAGAGTCAGACCAGGTCTGTCCCACTAAGTTTATTCTATAAACCAGAGTCAGACCAGGTCCGTCCCACTGGGTTTATTTTATTAACCAGAGTCAGACCAGGTCCGTCCCACTGGGTTTGTTCTATAAACCAGACTGAGACCAGGTCCGTCCCACTGAGTTTATTCTATAAACCAGAGTCAGACCAGGTCCGTCCCACTGAGTTTTTTCTATAAACCAGAGTCAGACCAGGTCCGTCCCACTGAGTTTTTTCTATAAACCAGAGTCAGACCAGGTCTGTCCCACTGGGTTTATTCTATAAACCAGAGTCAGACCAGGTCCGTCCCACTGGGTTTATTCTATAAACCAGAGTCAGACCAGGTCCGTCCCACTGTGTTTATTCTATAAACCAGAGTCAGACCAGGTCCGTCCCACTGAGTTTATTCTATAAACCAGAGTCAGACCAGGTCTGTCCCACTAAGTTTATTCTATAAACCAGAGTCAGACCAGGTCCGTCCCACTAAGTTTATTCTATAAACCAGAGTCAGACCAGGTCCGTCCCACTGAGTTTATTCTATAAACCAGTCAGACCAGGTCCGTCCCACTGAGTTTATTCTATAAACCAGTGTGAGACCAGGTCTGTCCCACTGAGTTTATTCTATAAACCAGAGTGAGACCAGGTCCGTCCCACTGAGTTTATTCTATAAACCAGAGTCAGACCAGGTCCGTCCCACTGAGTTTATTCTATAAACCAGAGTCAGACCAGGTCTGTCCCACTGTGTTTATTCTATAAACCAGTGTGAGACCAGGTCTGTCCCACTGAGTTTATTCTATAAACCAGAGTGAGACCAGGTCCGTCCCACTGAGTTTATTCTATAAACCAGAGTCAGACCAGGTCCGTCCCACTGAGTTTATTTTATTAACCAGAGTCAGACCAGGTCCGTCCCACTGGGATTTTTCTAAAAACCAGAGTCAGACCAGGTACGTCCCACTGGGTTTGTTCTATAAACCAGACTCAGACCAGGTCCTTCCAACTGGGTTTGTTCTATAAACCAGAGTCAGACCAGGTCTGTCCCCCTGGGTTTGTTCTATAAACCAGTGTGAGACCAGGTCCGTCCCACTGGGATTTTTCTAAAAACCAGAGTCAGACCAGGTCCGTCCCACTGGGTTTGTTCTAAAACCAAAATGAGACCAGGTCCGTCCAATTGGAGTTATTCTAAAAACCAGGGTTAGACCTGGGTACGTCCCACTGAGTTTATTCTAAAAACCAGAGTCAGACCAGGTCCGTCCCACTAAGTTTATTCTATAAACCAGAGTCAGACCAGGTCTGTCCCACTAAGTTTATTCTATAAACCAGAGTCAGACCAGGTCCGTCCCACTGGGATTATTCTGGTGATACAGTCATGCAGATGCAGCCTCGTCTCTGCAAGGAGGAGGAAGTCCGCAAGGCTCACGACCCAGGCCCCCAGCAGCCACCCAGAGGCCCAGATCCCAGCTATCCCCCCCCAAAGAGCTGACATGCATCCCCCGAAGGGCGGCAAAAGGCGGCCCCGGCCGGAGCCCCCCGCGGTCTGGGGGCCCAGGCCCCAGTGGACCAAGGCCAGCAGCTGCCGACCCCACCAGGTGCCGGGCGCCCCCGAGCGGAGACAGCGCCGGGCCCAGGGCCCAAGCGCCCAGGAGCAGCCCCCCCCCCCGACCCGGGCGGCCCAACAGAAACCCAGGAGGACCGGACGCCCCAGACGACACCCCCCCAGGGCAGGCCAGCCCCCACCCCAACGTCCCTGCCCCACACACCTGACACCAGAGCGCCACCACCTCTACCACCCCCTACCCCGCCACCACGCTCACACACACACACACTGCCCACACACCTACCCCAACACTAGGGCTGAAAGATATATCGTCACCGCATCCACATCGAGACACGGACACCCAAGACATCAACACCGCAAGAGCAACCACACAAAAGATACAGATCCGCCCCGCATACAAAGCCCTGGAAGCCACAAACAAAACCGCACCCCCCACCAAAGCGCCCGGCCCCCAACCAACCCGCACCGCAGCCACACCGCACCACATCGACACCGAGATGCCCGGCACGAACACCGAGATACGAAACTTCGCCCACACCGCCCAGCCCTACCCAACACCTCCATGTACCCCCCCCACACACACACATACACCCACCCACTCCGCTCTCCGACCTTACATACCCACATACCCGCCCTTCCTTCCTTCAGCCCCTCACGACCATCCCTACTAGACACTCACGAGCATGCCCCTCCTTCCTCCATCCCCCCTTTCCTCCAACCACATCTCCTCCCTCCTCCAGCCCAAGTTCCTCCCTCCCACATTTCCTCTTTCACACTCTCATTCATTATTCTCACATACCCACCTCGCTGATAATAGCTGGGATAGGCTCCAGCAACCCCCGCGACCCTGAACTGGATAAGCGGTACAGAAAATGACTGACTGACTGACCCACCTCGCTCTTGCCCATGCCCTCGTGCCTCTTGAGTGGTAGCTCGGGCCGGGGAAGGAACCGTGAGCTCCAAGCCCCCAACACGCCCCCCCCCCCCCCATCCCCCATCCCCCGGACGCAGCAGGCCAGGCATCCCCCAGGTCAGCAGATCCCCCGCAATGCAGCCAGCCTAAACCACTAGCGCGTGAAGCAGCCACTGTTCCCCCTCTCTCCCCCAGTAGCGCCCAGGAGACCGGGGTATGAAAGGACCCTGTCCCCCCCCACCCCCCGCTCATGACTGTGTGTGTAAGATGTGTGTTGTTTGCAGTTAAAACTGAGGGGCAGTGCCAAGTCATGCCGGGAGTGGGGTCGCGTAGGGGGCATGACCCCCCAACCGGCCCCTCCCTCCTTCCACACACTATATGGCCCGCCCCTCAGAAGTGGTTGTGAGCTGTTGTTATTTTATGTGTTTAGGTGTCTAAGTGTGGTTAAAACTGGGGAGCAGGCTGTCTCTAGATGTGGCAAGCAAAGGCACTTTGGTGCCCTCCCTCACCACGCCCGCTTGACACGCACCCTCCCCAAAACCCTACGTGTGTGTGTGTGAGGTAGAGCAGGGGGGGGGGGGGGGTGGTCTTGGGAAAGGAGACCAGGGGTGTGTATGAATTCCCCCCCTGGAAGAAGAGCCGTTACCGGCATTAGGTACCCCTGCCTCCCGGGATCCCCCCAGGGCAGAAGGGGGCAGGCACGGCCGCCCTTACGGCCAGGCGACCGGCGTTCACCACAGAGGGGACAGCCTTGGCCCCTGGGGGCGCTCGACCACCCCAGGCCAGGGAGGGGGGAAAAGGGACGGGAGCGGAAAGGGTCGGCAGAGGGGCCAGAGTCACCGGCCCAACATCCCCAGGCCCCGCAAACCCCCCAAGAGGCACGCAGAGCCGCAGAGTTTATTTTGTAAACCAGAGTCAGAGCAGCTCCGTCCCCCTGGGTTTGTTCTATAAACCAGTGTGAGACCAGCTCCGTCCCCCTGGGTTTGTTCTATAAACCAGTGTGAGACCAGGTCTGTCCCACTGGGATAATTCTAAAAACCAGAGTCAGACCAGGTCTGTCCCACTGGGTTTGTTCTATAAACCAGAGTGAGACCAGGTCCGTCCCCCTGGGTTTGTTATAAACCAGACTGAGACCAGGTCCGTCCCCCTGGGTTTGTTATAAACCAGACTGAGACCAGGTCCGTCCCACTGGGATTATTCTAAAAACCAGAGTCAGACCAGCACCGTCCCCCTGGGTTTGTTCTATAAACCAGTGTGAGACCAAGTCTGTCCCACTGGGTTTGTTCGATAAACCAGAGTGAGACCAGGTCCGTCCCCCTGGGTGTGTTATAAACCAGACTGAGACCAGGTCCGTCCCACTGGGTTTATTTTATAAACCAGAGTCAGACCAGCTCCGTCCCCCTGGGTTTGTTCTATAAACCAGAGTCAGACCAGGTCCGTCCCACTGGGATTATTCTAAAAACCAGAGTCAGACCAGGTCCGTCCCACTGGGTTTATTTTATAAACCAGAGTCAGACCAGGTCCGTCCCACTGGGTTGGTCTTAGTAGTCTGGCTGGTCTGATTGGTCTTAGTGGTGCGACTGGTCTGACTGGTGTGACTGGTCTTACTGGTGTGACTGTTCTGGCTGGTGTTGCTGGTCTGACTGGTCTTACTGGTGTGACTGGTCTGGCTGGTGTTGCTTGTCTGACTGGTCTTACTGGTGTGACTGGTCTGGCTGGTGTGACTGTTCTGGCTGGTCTTACTGGTGTGACTGGTCTGGCTGGTGTTGCTGGTCTGACTGGTCTTCCTGGTGTGACTGGTCTGGCTGGTGTTACTGCTCTGACTGGTCTTACTGGTGTGACTGGTTTGGCTGGTGTGACTGTTCTGGCTGGTCTTACTGGTGTGACTGGTTTGGCTGGTGTAACTGTTCTGGCTGGTCTTACTGGTGTGACTGGTTTGGCTGGTGTGACTGTTCTGGCTGGTCTTGCTTGTCTGGCTGGTGTTGCTGGTCTGGCTGGTCTTACTGGTGTGACTGGTCTGGCTGGTCTTGCTGGTCTGGCTGGTGTTGCTGGTCTGGCTGGTCTTACTGGTGTGACTGGTCTGGCTGATCATGCTGATCTGGCTGCTTTTACTGGTGTTGCTGGTCTGACTGGTGTGACTGGTCTTACTGGTGTGACTGGTCTTACTGGTCTGGCTGGTGTTGCTGGTGTGACTGGCCTTACTGGTCTGACTGGTGTGACTGGTCTGGCTAATCATGCTGATCTGACTGGTCTTACTGGTGTGACTGGTGTTACTGGTCTTGCTGGTCTGGCTGGTGTTGCTGGTGTGACTGGCCTTACTGGTCTGACTGGTGTGACTGGTCCGGTGGAACCAAATGTTCCCCTGCAGGTGGTCTGAGTCAGTCCTGACTCAGCAGAGTCCTCGTCCTGTCCTCGCCACATGGCCCGGAGCTGGCAGGGTTTAAAACCGGCCGGCGTGCACCGTCTGCTCCGTCAGCCTCCCAGTAATCATCATCATCATCGTCATCATCATCATCATCGCTGACTGAGTCGAGGTTTCGTGCTGCCTCCCTGAGTCCCGACCCTCAGACCAGGTTTGAGCTGCAGTCTGGGAGGCGGGTTGGATCCGGTCTGCTCGGTGATAAATCCAGCAGGAATGAGCTCACGTTGCTCACCAGCCTGCAGCTCCTCCTCGCTGCTGTCGCCTCCTTCCTCCTTCCTCCGCTCTGCTTCACCAGCTTCTTCTACGTCTTCATATTTATTCATTTCATCTCCATTTTCTCTGATAAACACAGTTTCCTGCTGCTGACGAGAAGCAGGATGAACTGCAGTTGCAGATATTAGAGAGTAATCGCCTCACGTCTGAGGTTAAAGCGTGTCTGGTCTGGAGTCGGTTATGAAGAAATCATTAAATTAAAGATTTGATCATTTCATTCTGCTCAGATTTGACCTGCTGCTTCTTTATGAGTTCGTTTTTACAATAAATTCCTGGAGGAGTCTCCCCAGAAGTATTTTGCTGGGGTGGCCATCATTAGATACCTCAGAGCACATGTGTATACACACTCAGAAACAGAGGTACAAGACAGGAACATTTCTGTACCTGTACGTACATTTGTTACAAATGTTCTCTCAAAAGTACAATATTGGTCTTTAAGAGGCCAGAAGTACCTATATACTATGAAAAAGGGTCCAAAGTAATATAAAGTACAAATTTGTACCATTTCAACCCTAAGGGTACCTGCAGCATTGAAACATGTGTGTAGCTTGTACAATAACTATAAATAGCAGTACTTCTAAACAGTAGTATAATCATAGTTATTATATTATGATTTTCATAATAATCATAGTAATAATTATATGTATAATTATATATGTGTGTGGCCTAATATTTCTATAATAATTATTCATTTATTATTAGCATCTTTGATTGTTGTCATAATCTCTATTTTATTGACTTTTATTCATCATCTTTAATTGGTTTAATTGTACTTTATTAACTCATACAGCTTGATAAGGTACAAAAATGGACCATGAAGGTACAGAAATGTCTTTCAGAAAGGAACCCCCCCCAGCAACAAGCTTTGGATCCTTTTAAGTACAAACTAGTATCTCTATTTTTGAGTGTGTACAGACATTTTTACTGCAGCGGCTTTGATGATGTCACTGTTATGCGACAGCAAGTAAATGTCTGTAAATAAGGACGGATCACCACAAATAACCAGATAATCAATAGAACATTTAAATTTCAGACACTCATCAATAACAATTCCCAGGAATTTAGTAACAGTGACTCTTATGTTTTCCTCTACATTTATTGTGAGATTGATTGGTTTTAAATCAGGTTTATTATGGAAATGAAAGACAATATAATTTGTTTTATTAATATTTACAGTAAGTTTATTACAGCGAAGTTAAATATCTATTTTGTCAAGTACACGATTTATAATATGTTCAAGTGTATTTGAATTTTTATGAGCATAAAACAGATCGGTGTCATCTGCAAACAGTATTTTAGGAAGCATGGATGAGGAATTTACAAAATCATTGATATTATAAAATGAAAAGAAGTGGTCCTAAAATAGAACCCTGAGGGACTCCGTGCTTGAGTTTACATGATGAAGTACGATTATTAATAAAAACGCATTGGTATCGGTTTTGGTAATATTATACTTTGATTCCCTCCCCGCAGTCCGGAACTCTGCTCTCACTTCTAATCGAAGAAAAGGTAAATGAACTGAACTAATTCATGAGAAACAGGAACTTCTGCATCTCTGGGTACTTTTCATCTCATCTGTATACTCATATCACCTGTCGGGAACTTATCGTCTACATACTTGATATATTGTGTGTCGGTGCACAGTTTCATCTACTGTATATATGTATTATCTGGATATGCATCATATATTCTGTCTAAATTGCATCATCTGAGTACATATTGTAAGTATAAGGTAACATCCACATTCCTCATTCTACAGTTTTGTGAATGAAAGTGAAAGATTCATTCTCCTGGTTTATGTGAATATGATCTGATGAGAGCTGTAGATGATCAGTGAAATAACGGTTTAATCTGACGTGATGTCGTTTAGAAGAGCTGCTTTATTCCTGCACACATCAGCAAGCCTGGTTCTGCTCTGGCTGGGTAATAAGCAGTCAGCGAGCTCAGTCTTTGTTTTGTTTGCTCCTGCGAACATGAAACAAACACTCGGGATCATCACCGAGGGCGGCTGCAGACAGAACCAATAAACACCGACTAAAATAAAACGACTTAACCCACCATGGAAAATACAAGCTGTGAATCTGTGCAGGAGCGAACATGAACTCCAGCGCTTCGTGTTCAGAGTGCGGACAATCTCGTGCAGCTGCACTCGCGTTCAACTTTGTTTCAGGACAGAAAAAGATGATCCTGAACTGAGTTCCAACCAGCAGCAGCATCAGAACAGTCCATCATGGCTCCAACGTCAGGACCAGAAGCCCCAGTTTATCTGCTGTCCTTCAAGACTTCCCTCTTTTTGTAGTTCGCTGTCGTTTTGTGGACACTTTGTCTCAATTTTGTGTCTTTTTGTCTAAATGTTGTACCTTCGGCCTCAGGTTTCTGTCTTCTTGTCTTTGTTTCTTTTCTTGTTGTTTAAATTTGTGTCTTCAGACTGTTTTGTGTCCTTTTGTCTCAGTTTTGGGCCTTCTGTCTGTCTTTTTGTTCAGGTTTTATGTCTTTTTATCTCAGTTTTGTCTCTTTTTATCTCAGTTTGTTTCTTTTTATCTTAGCTTTGTGTCTTTTTGTTTCAGTTTCATGTCTGTCTGTGTTTCTTTAATCTTTAATTTCTGATAATGGAAACCTCGTCAGGCATCATCCCTTACTTATACAGTACAAGGGAAAAAAAGTATTGAACAGGTCAACATTTTTCTCTGAAAAGATATTTCTGGTGGAGTTATTAACATGAAATTTTCACCAGATGTCAGTAACAATACAAGTAATGCACACATACAAAGAAATCCTAGCATTTTTGTCCATAAATGAAGTTATGTGTAATATAGTGACACAGGGAATAAGTATTGAACACATGAAGAAATGGAGACAAAAAGATCTGAAAGCCCAGAAAGCAGCTGGAGTCTGTCAGTATTTAGAAAGTAATCCTGTCCCCTATCAGAGCAAAGTAATATCAGCTGCTTTAGTCCTGATTGATGCCTTTAAAAACGTTTCTCATCACCAAGGTGTCAGACAAGAAGCATTGCATGATGGGTAAAAGCAAAGAGCTGTCTAAAGACCTACGCAGCCTTATTATTGCAAACAGACTGAAGGCATTGGTTCCAGGTGCATTTGTAAACTTCTGAAAGTTCCAGTGAGCACCATTGGGACCATCATCCGGAAGTGGAAAGAACACGGCATGGTCATAAAGCGGCCACGGCCAGGTGCTCCTCACAAGATTTCAGACAGAGGAGTCAGAACAATCATCAGAAAGGTTCTCCAACAGCCCAGGACCACTCGTGGAGAGCTTCAGAAAGACCTGGAACCAGCAGCTACAGTTGTTTCAGAGAAAACAAGAAGGAATGCACTCAACCGCCATGGCCTTCATGCACGCACACCACGCAAGACTCCATTTCTGAAGAAGAAGCAGGTTGATGCTGGTTTGAAGTTTGCAACACAACATCTGGACAAACCCATGACATTCTGGAAAACATAGTCTGGATGAGACCAGAACTGAACTCTGCAGATGTCATAAGATACAACATGTTTGGAGGAGAAATGGCACCAAAAACACCATAGCAACAGTGAAGTTTGGAGGTGGGAGCATCATGGTGGGGGCTGTTTTTCAGCATGTGGTACTGGCAGACTTCATATAATTAAAGGAAGAATGAATGGAGGAAAGTAGAGAAACATTCTGGACCAGAATCTGCTGAAGATGAAAAGAGGCTGGATCTTTCAGCAAGACGACCGTCCCACCACACAGCCAAGAAACACTCACCTGCTTTAAGAAGAAGAAGAAGAAGCTGCTAGAACGGACCAGAAACACTCACCTGCTTTAAGAAGAAGAAGATAAAGCTGCTAGAACGGACCAGAAACACTCACCTGCTTTAAGAAGAAGAAGATAAAGCTGCTAGAACGGACCAGAAACACTCACCTGCTTTAAGAAGAAGAAGATAAAGCTGCTAGAACGGACCAGAAACACTCACCTGCTTTAAGAAGAAGAAGATAAAGCTGCTAGAACGGACCAGAAACACTCACCTTCTTTAAGAAGAAGAAGATAAAGCTGCTAGAACGGACCAGAAACACTCACCTGCTTTAAGAAGAAGATAAAGCTGCTAGAACGGACCAGAAACACTCACCTGCTTTAAGAAGAAGAAGATAAAGCTACTAGAACGGACCAGAAACACTCACCTGCTTTAAGAAGAAGAAGATAAAGCTGCTGGAACGGACCAGAAACACTCACCTGCTTTAAGAAGAAGATAAAGCTGCTAGAACGGACCAGAAACACTCACCTGCTTTAAGAAGAAGATAAAGCTGCTAGAACGGACCAGAAACGCTCACCTGCTTTAAGAAGAAGATAAAGCTGCTGGAACGGACCAGAAACACTCACCTGCTTTAAGAAGAAGATAAAGCTGCTAGAACGGACCAGAAACACTCACCTGCTTTAAGAAGAAGATAAAGCTGCTAGAACGGACCAGAAACGCTCACCTGCTTTAAGAAGAAGATAAAGCTGCTAGAACGGACCAGAAACACTCACCTGCTTTAAGAAGAAGATAAAGCTACTAGAACGGACCAGAAACACTCACCTGCTTTAAGAAGAAGAAGATAAAGCTGCTAGAACGGACCAGAAACACTCACCTGCTTTAAGAAGAAGAAGATAAAGCTGTTAGAACGGACCAGAAACGCTCACCTGCTTTAAGAAGAAGAAGATAAAGCAGCTAGAACGGACCAGAAACACTCACCTGCTTTAAGAAGAAGAAGATAAAGCAGCTAGAACGGACCAGAAACACTCACCTGCTTTAAGAAGAAGAAGATAAAGCAGCTAGAACGGACCAGAAACGCTCACCTGCTTTAAGAAGAAGATAAAGCTGCTAGAACGGACCAGAAACACTCACCTGCTTTAAGAAGAAGATAAAGCAGCTAGAACGGACCAGAAACGCTCACCTGCTTTAAGAAGAAGATAAAGCTGCTAGAACGAACCAGAAACACTCACCTGCTTTAAGAAGAAGAAGATAAAGCTGCTAGAACGGACCAGAAACACTCACCTGCTTTAAGAAGAAGAAGATAAAGCTGCTAGAACGGACCAGAAACACTCACCTGCTTTAAGAAGAAGAAGATAAAGCTGTTAGAACGGACCAG
Organism: Atherinomorus stipes; assembly: GCA_023101725.1. NCBI lineage: Eukaryota > Metazoa > Chordata > Actinopteri > Atheriniformes > Atherinidae > Atherinomorus > Atherinomorus stipes. Next base: position 17,974 of record JALJCO010006371.1, on the reverse strand, counting down.
AAACGCTCACCTGCTTTAAGAAGAAGAAGATAAAGCAGCTAGAACGGACCAGAAACACTCACCTGCTTTAAGAAGAAGAAGATGAAGCTGCTAGAACGGACCAGAAACACTCACCTGCTTTAAGAAGAAGAAGATAAAGCAGCTAGAACGGACCAGAAACACTCACCTGCTTTAAGAAGAAGAAGATAAAGCAGCTAGAACGGACCAGAAACGCTCACCTGCTTTAAGAAGAAGATAAAGCTGCTAGAACGGACCAGAAACACTCACCTGCTTTAAGAAGAAGATAAAGCAGCTAGAACGGACCAGAAACGCTCACCTGCTTTAAGAAGAAGATAAAGCTGCTAGAACGGACCAGAAACACTCACCTGCTTTAAGAAGAAGAAGATAAAGCTGCTAGAACGGACCAGAAACGCTCACCTGCTTTAAGAAGAAGAAGATAAAGCTGCTAGAACGGACCAGAAACACGCACCTGCTTTAAGAAGAAGAAGATAAAGCTGCTAGAACGGACCAGAAACGCTCACCTGCTTTAAGAAGAAGAAGATAAAGCTGCTAGAACGGACCAGAAACGCTCACCTGCTTTAAGAAGAAGAAGATAAAGCTGCTAGAACGGACCAGAAACACTCACCTGCTTTAAGAAGAAGATAAAGCTGCTAGAACGGACCAGAAACACTCACCTGCTTTAAGAAGAAGAAGATAAAGCTGCTAGAACGGACCAGAAACGCTCACCTGCTTTAAAAAGAAGAAGAAGATAAAGCTGCTAGAACGGACCAGAAACGCTCACCTGCTTTAAGGAGAAGAAGATAAAGCTGCTAGAACGGACCAGAAACGCTCACCTGCTTTAAGAAGAAGAAGATAAAGCTGCTAGAACGGACCAGAAACACGCACCTGCTTTAAGAAGAAGAAGATAAAGCTGCTAGAACGGACCAGAAACGCTCACCTGCTTTAAGAAGAAGAAGATAAAGCTGCTAGAACGGACCAGAAACACGCACCTGCTTTAAGAAGAAGAAGATAAAGCTGCTAGAACGGACCAGAAACACTCACCTGCTTTAAGAAGAAGAAGATAAAGCTGCTAGAACGGACCAGAAACACGCACCTGCTTTAAGAAGAAGAAGATAAAGCTGCTAGAACGGACCAGAAACGCTCACCTGCTTTAAGAAGAAGATAAAGCTGCTAGAACGGACCAGAAACACTCACCTGCTTTAAGAAGAAGAAGATAAAGCTGCTAGAACGGACCAGAAACCCTCACCTGCTTTAAGAAGAAGATAAAGCTGCTAGAACGGACCAGAAACACTCACCTGCTTTAAGAAGAAGAAGATAAAGCTGCTAGAACGGACCAGAAACGCTCACCTGCTTTAAGAAGAAGAAGATGAAGCTGCTAGAACGGACCAGAAACACTCACCTGCTTTAAGAAGAAGAAGATGAAGCTGCTAGAACGGACCAGAAACGCTCACCTGCTTTAAGAAGAAGATAAAGCTGCTAGAACGAACCAGAAACACTCACCTGCTTTAAGAAGAAGAAGATGAAGCTGCTAGAACGGACCAGAAACGCTCACCTGCTTTAAGAAGAAGATAAAGCTGCTAGAACGGACCAGAAACACTCACCTGCTTTAAGAAGAAGAAGATAAAGCTGCTAGAACGGACCAGAAACACTCACCTGCTTTAAGAAGAAGATAAAGCTGCTAGAACGGACCAGAAACACTCACCTGCTTTAAGAAGAAGATAAAGCTGCTAGAACGGACCAGAAACGCTCACCTGCTTTAAGAAGAAGAAGATGAAGCTGCTAGAACGGACCAGAAACACTCACCTGCTTTAAGAAGAAGATAAAGCTGCTAGAACTGACCAGAAACACTCACCTGCTTTAAGAAGAAGAAGATAAAGCTGCTAGAACGGACCAGAAACGCTCACCTGCTTTAAGAAGAAGAAGATAAAGCTGCTAGAACGGACCAGAAACACTCACCTGCTTTAAGAAGAAGAAGATAAAGCAGCTAGAACGGACCAGAAACACTCACCTGCTTTAAGAAGAAGAAGATAAAGCTGCTAGAACGGACCAGAAACACTCACCTGCTTTAAGAAGAAGAAGATAAAGCTGCTAGAACGGACCAGAAACACTCACCTGCTTTAAGAAGAAGATAAAGCTGCTAGAACGGACCAGAAACGCTCACCTGCTTTAAGAAGAAGAAGATAAAGCTGCTAGAACGGACCAGAAACGCTCACCTGCTTTAAGAAGAAGAAGATAAAGCAGCTAGAACGGACCAGAAACGCTCACCTGCTTCAAGAAGAAGAAGATAAAGCTGCTAGAACGGACCAGAAACACTCACATGCTTTAAGAAGAAGAAGATAAAGCTGCTAGAACGGACCAGAAACGTTCACCTGCTTTAAGAAAAAGATAAAGCTGCTAGAACGGACCAGAAACGCTCACCTGCTTTAAGAAGAAGAAGATAAAGCTGCTAGAACGGACCAGAAACGCTCACCTGCTTTAAGAAGAAGAAGATAAAGCTGCTAGAACGGACCAGAAACGCTCACCTGCTTTAAGAAGAAGAAGATAAAGCTGCTAGAATGGACCAGAAACGCTCACCTGCTTTAAGAAGAAGAAGATAAAGCTGCTAGAACGGACCAGAAACGCTCACCTGCTTTAAGAAGAAGAAGATAAAGCTGCTAGAACGGACCAGAAACGCTCACCTGCTTTAAGAAGAAGAAGATAAAGCTGCTAGAACGGACCAGAAACGCTCACCTGCTTTAAGAAGAAGAAGATAAAGCTGCTAGAACGGACCAGAAACACTCACCTGCTTTAAGAAGAAGAAGATAAAGCTGCTAGAACGGACCAGAAACGCTCACCTGCTTTAAGAAGAAGAAGATAAAGCTGCTAGAATGGACCAGAAACGCTCACCTGCTTTAAGAAGAAGAAGATAAAGCTGCTAGAACGGACCAGAAACGCTCACCTGCTTTAAGAAGAAGATAAAGCTGCTAGAACGGACCAGAAACACTCACCTGCTTTAAGAAGAAGAAGATAAAGCTGCTAGAACGGACCAGAAACACTCACCTGCTTTAAGAAGAAGAAGATAAAGCTGCTAGAACGGACCAGAAACACTCACCTGCTTTAAGAAGAAGAAGATAAAGCTGCTAGAATGGACCAGAAACGCTCACCTGCTTTAAGAAGAAGATAAAGCTGCTAGAACGGACCAGAAACACTCACCTGCTTTAAGAAGAAGAAGATAAAGCTGCTAGAACGGACCAGAAACGCTCACCTGCTTTAAGAAGAAGAAGATAAAGCTGCTAGAACGGACCAGAAACGCTCACCTGCTTTAAGAAGAAGAAGATAAAGCTGCTAGAACGGACCAGAAACGCTCACCTGCTTTAAGAAGAAGAAGATAAAGCTGCTAGAACGGACCTGTCAGTCACCCGACCTGAAAGAACTGAAGATTCGAGTTGACAGAAGAGACCTGGAACCTTGAAGATCTGAAGGCAGTTTGTGGAAGAATGGACCAAAATCACACCTGAGCAACGTTTTCCACTGGTTTCTGCATACAGGAGGCATCTGGAGGCTGGAACCACCAACAAAGGTTTTTACACGTAGTAGTAAATAAATGTTAGTCAGAGTATTCAATACTTATTCCCTGTGTCATTTCACTATATTCCACATAACTTCATTCATGGACATAAATGTTCGGATTTCTTTGTATGTGTGCATTACTTGTATTGTTGCCGACATCTGGTGAAAATTTCATGTCACCAGCTCTACTAGAGATATATTTCTGAGAAAAATGTTGACATGTTCAATACTTTCATTCCCCGCTGTTTGTATGTGTTTGAACAGTTTGGTGCATCTTTGCAGTTTTTCTTGTATTTTTCTGGTTGTTTTTTCTCTGCAGATGTTGCTGTTGTTATTTTTATTTCTGGTTATTTTCTGTCCTTCAGCTGTTCATTCTGTGAGTTTGCGGTTGTTTTCTGTGTCTTTTGGCAGCACTCTGACTTGACACAGGGTTCCGGTCTCAGGGGCCTCCCGGTGACTCGGGGGGGGGGGGGGGGGCGTACCTGACCGTGCTGCTCAGGAATGACTCAGGCTCGAGTCACAGCTGATCTCCAGAAAACAGGCAGCTGCGTGTTAATGATGTACAGAGAGTGGACGTGGCTGAAACTGCAGCTGACCGTGAGGAGGTATAATTATCAGCGAGGTGCACGGACTTGTCTCCGCAGAGACGAAATTTGGACGGTGGAAGTGGAAACGTGGTCTCGGTCGGGCCCCTCTGGCTCAGCGAGCTGCTTTCTGATCCCAGTGTTCCCAGAGCTTTTGGACGGCGCAGCCTGGATGATTGATGGAGCTATTCTTACAACGGTGACCCGTTACGTAAAACACAGTCAGCCCCTAAAAATAAGAACAGGCTTATTGTTTGTTTTAGAGCTGCAGCAGGAATCTGCCCCCCACCCCCCGTCCCTCCCTCCCCCTCCTCTGGACCCCCTGACCACTCCCACATTAGTCACATTAGTGTCGGCCACGTGCTGCTGTGGATGAAAGTTATTGATGTTTGGCTCACAGCAGTCAATGTGATGATGGAGGGGGTGATTTTGGGAAGGGGGTGGGGGTGGGGTGGGGGCTTCACCAGACATAAAAATACTCCATCTGGTGTGTGAACACATGAACATGTGACAGAAATAGAGGAGAGAGCTTTCCAGGGAAGTTTTAACTTCCCCCTCGTTTGTCCTGAAGCAGCCTGCACAGTTTTCTCCGGATTTCTGGAGGTTTGTTGATGAAATCAGGAGATCGTCCAGTCCAGAAGATGTCATCAATGCTAACATGTAGCATAGCAACATGAGATCCTCTAGTCCAGAAGATGTCTACGACACCAGGAAGCATATATGCTAACATGTAGCATAGCAACATGTGATCCTCCAGTCCAGAAGATGTCATAAATGCTAACATGTAGCATAGCAACATGTGATCCTCCAGTCCAGAAGATGTCATCAATGCTAACATGTAGCATAGCAACATGAGATCCTCCAGTCCAGAAGATGTCATAAATGCTAACATGTAGCATAGCAACATGTGATCCTCCAGTCCAGAAGATGTCATCAATGCTAACATGTAGCATAGCAACATGAGATCCTCCAGTCCAGAAGATGTCATCAATGCTAACATGTAGCATAGCAACATGTGATCCTCCAGTCCAGAAGATGTCATCAATGCTAACATGTAGCATAGCAACATGAGATCCTCCAGTCCAGAAGATGTCTGCGACACCAGTAAGCATCAATGCTAACATGTAGCATAGCAACATGAGATTGTCCAGTCCAGAAGATCAGAATCAGAATCAGAATACTTTATTAATCCACAAGGGAAATTCAACAGTTGCCACTGCTCCAATAAGTTAGATATTAAAAACCAATACAACAATAAAATCAAGATGTCATCAATGCTAACATGTAGCATAGCAACATGAGATCCTCCAGTCCAGAAGATGTCATCAATGCTAACATGTAGCATAGCAACATGAGATCCTCCAGTCAGAAGATGTCTGCGACACCAGGAAGCATCAATGCTAACATGTAGCATAGCAACATGTGATCCTCCAGTCCAGAAGATATCAATGCTAACATGTAGCATAGCAACATGTGATCCTCCAGTCCAGAAGATGTCATCAATGCTAACATGTAGCATAGCAACATGAGATCCTCCAGTCCAGAAGATGTCATCAATGCTAACATGTAGCATAGCAACATGAGATCCTCCAGTCCAGAAGATGTCTGCAACACCAGGAAGCATCTATGCTAACATGTAGCATAGCAACATGAGATCCTCCAGTCCAGAAGATGTCTGCGACACCAGGAAGCATCAATGCTAACATGTAGCATAGCAACATGTGATCCTCCAGTCCAGAAGATGTCATCAATGCTAACATGTAGCATAGCAACATGAGATCCTCCAGTCCAGAAGATGTCATCAATGCTAACATGTAGCATAGCAGCATGAGATCCTCCAGTCCAGAAGATGTCTGGACTTGTTCCTAGAACTGCTTTGCTCATTCGTAGGACAATTTTCCTTGTTCCTAGGATTTGGAATACTTCACCCGTTTCTATGAGAATTTCACTCATTCCTAGGACAACTTTATTCATTCTAGGACTACGTTACTTGTTCCTAAGATTACTTTAGTTATTCCTAGGATTACGTAAGGCAGTTCTGGGCATGTGTAATGTTAGGAATGAGTTAAGTAATTGTTGGATTGAGTAATTTTTCTTTCCTACTATGTGGATACTTCTGCAGTAATCTCACATGTCTCAAGTTTCTTAGGAGACCAGGATTATACAAACAGCACTTTTTATTTTGGGTATTATAAATCAAAAGCAAAGGGGCTTCTTTATGGCCTTCATTATCTCCTGTGGAGCGGAAAAATCTGGAATCAGAGCTAATCCAACCTCATCTTACACAGAAGAGGAGTTTTTTCTCCGTTTGTGTACCCAATGTTCACGTCCGCAGAAAGGACGGAGGTGATTCTGTCCAACAGCAGCTGCAGCGGTCAGACTGATGCTTCCTACACATTTCTACCTTTGCAGCTCTCAGCCTGGACAGGACAGACTCTGCATCCTCTCACCTCGTCTGCGTGCTCCTCTGTAAATCAGCAGCAGATGTCGGATCTCCGAGGAACCCAAACCGACCCAACGCAGCAGCTCGGTCTCCGTGGGAAACCTGCAGCATCGGTCCAGCTGCATCACAACAAGCTGTTTGCTTGTTTGTGCTTCCAGCAGCCAGCTGGTCAAGGTGACTTCTGCACCTCTGCGCTGCGTTCACCGATGTCAGGAATCTCTCGTCTCCGGGGGGGGGGGTTGCATTAGGAAATTACACAGGTCAAGACGCAGTGGCAGCATGCAAAGTGATGAATTAACTTCCCGCTGTGTTAAACCGGACCTGTTCACGGTGGCGGGCTTCAAATGTCAACCATCACGCTGACCGACAGCGTGCGCGACCAGGCAGAAAATCATTTCCAGCTCGGTTTTTCTCAGGAGGAAATTCAGTCTTCCATAGAAAGTCATTCTATTTTAACGTAGGGGGACTTTTGTTAAATGTGAAATATTTCATTTCAATCCAAAGACTTCAGTCTGCAGACGGAGAAAGTTCCTGCAGCTTCAGTCTCAGGATTTTAAATCCTGACTCAGAATTAACTGTAATTACTGTAGAAATTACATGGATGTTTCCAGGTTCTTGTTATACATCTTGATGTGTGATTTAATGTATCATTACCATAGAATGACATGGGGCTGTGCGATATACTCATATATCATGATATATTTACATGAGAGAGATATATTTACACATATCGTTATATCGCGGTATTAGTTTTCGTAATGACCCGGCTGCACCTCGACTGACTACAAAGGGGTCACCTGGTTATTCAATAAGGGAAGAAAAAAAGTCGATACACTGAAATATCGCGATATTTTCATATGCAGATACCATATCTATGTTTAAAAAAGCAGTATCGATCTATTTTACAAATGAAATCTCACGAGATGTCATCGTTTCGCTACGAAATCTCATGAGATTTCACAAAATACTGCGAGACTTCGTTACAGAACAATGAAATCTTGCGGTATTTTGTGAAATCTCATGAGATTTTGTCACTAAATGAAGAGATTTCATGAGAAAAATAGATCAATACTGCGTTTTAAAATATAGATATACAGTATCAGCAGAAAATATCGTGATATTTCAGTGTATCGATATTTTTGCCCACCCTTATTATTTAAACCGTCTGGAAGACGATCCTCCCCAAGACTTTTACAAAGAAATCACAAAAACCAGCAACTATCTTTAATTAATTGGATTTAACAAACATTTCTAACCAGTGTTTGTCAGTTCCATCTCTGCAGTGGAGCGATACCTTTATGATAAACATGTTTCAATACTAAAAAGCTGTTTGATATGAAATGAAACTTGCATATTAGGGTAAAAATACCAGGATATATCGTTTGTCATCTAAAATAAATATATTGTGATATGATATTTGGTCCGTATCGTCCAGCCCTAGCATGACATAGAAACATGTAAGAGATCATTTTACAGCCCTGATTCATGGTTATTACTTAGAAACTATTGGGATGTTTCCAGGTTATTGTGTGGTTTAGTACGGGCCATTATCACCATAAAGTACCACCAAAACATCAATCGACACTTGATTCCCTCAAGCGTTGATTGAGGGTGCAGAGGGGGCGGGGCCAACGTCCACTCTGGAGAAATGGGACACACGATGCACTTAAACCCTTCAACAGGAGCGCACATTCTCGGGGTGCAAGGGTGGAAGTTTGGGTGCAGGCTAATCCAACGGTCGTTTCGTGTGTTGTGCCATCCGCCATTGCTCAGGGTTCTAGTCCTGATGACCTCACATCTGCCAACATGGAAAGCCGCGTGAATATATCTGGATTTACAACGTTGGACATTCGTCTAAGGCAGAGGTCTGCAACCCGCAGCTCCATAGACACAAGTGGCTCTTTGGACCTTCCACAATGGCTCTCAATGACAATGACTACACTAAGAAAAACATCTGGATAACTCATGGTGAAAAACTGGTAGCTGTGATTGCCATTTTCTGAGAGTGAGAATGTAGAGGACATGGCAGTAATCTATTTTTGCAACTGTAAATTTAGCAGTACACAACTGTTATTTATTCACTGTATTTTTTTTTTTTTGCAAAAACAGTTAAAAAAAAGTACAAAAAATATTTTTACAAAAAATATTCAGAAATTTACAGTGAAAAACTGCCAGCTTATCACACTATAAATTTCTGTGGCAATGTATAAATTATTATGGTATGCCGTTTTCGTAACTGTAACTTACAAACTGTTATTTATTCATGGTAGTTTACGGCAAAACTAATAGTTTAATACAGAAAACTTGCAGCTGTAGTTGACACCTTTTAACTGTAATTTTCACAGTTCACAATTTTCACAATATTCTCATTTTTAGAGTTTTTGAATTTGAGGTTTTCTAAAGCTGCAACTTCTAATCAGCAACATCCAAACAAATAAAAGCTGGAAATATATTGGTTTGCATATTATTTCTCTATACAATACGTAAATTGCACCTTTTAAGTTGAATTATAGAAATACTAGAACTTTTTCCAGATATTCTAATTTTTTGGGTCGTACCTGTAAATTGTATAAAGTCGCCGTCTTTCCAGCTGGAATAAAAACCAGCTGCTCTCTCCACGAGCGAAGCTTAAAATCTTGTCGTTCTGAACGCAGACGGATGGTTTTCCGTCTCCAGACGCCGTTTGTGGAACCTGTTTATGTGCTGCCGTGATAAAAAGCCCGTTCACGCCCGTGTGTCAGCCTGTCGGCCCTGGCAGCCCTGACCTCTCCAGACTCCATCAGCACGGCTGATGAACGCGCCAGACAATCACACACAGCTCCTGCTAACACCTTCCCACGCACACACACACTCTCCTGAAACACAGGATGACGACCAGCACCGTGCTGGAGGTAATGGCCTCCTGGATGCGAGTCCACGTGATTGGTCATTCCGCTGTTTTCAGAGGGAAGCTGCTGGTGACTCAGACGTTCGTGTAAACCTGAAAACTCGGCTTCAGACCTGAAAAAAACTGGTCCAGGTTGGAGACCAGCATCATGACGGTTTGCTTTACCTCAGAGGGTTGCTGGTTCCATTCCCGCTGCAGGAATGTTACACCACACTTCTTTGTTTCCGTGTTTCCTCATCTCCAGGTATTTCTGCTCCTATTCTTCCAGACATACAGGATCATTATTTCCTTCTTTTCAGACACATACACTCAAAAACATAACCCGACCATAAATGTTGATTTTATGTTATTTAATTACATGCACATTTTCCATTGAATTTATTACATACCTTTTATTTAAACAGCTGCATTCAGCCAAATGTATTTTTTTTTTGCATAGAGTTAATCGTAATATATTAAAAAAGGGAAATTTGGTTGAATAACAGAAACACAAAGCTATACGTACACTTTATGTACTCTATATTGCTTCTATGTTGCAGATATACATAAAATGCATGTATAGTTTTGTGTTTAAATAAAAGGTATGTAATAACGTGGGATGGAAAATTTACATGTAATCAGTGGTTAAAGTGGGATTTGACAGGTGGGGGGGCCCTAAAATTCAGTGTCACAGTGCAGTCGGGAAAATTGTAGAAAATTTTTACAAATTTTTAAAAATGATATCAAAAACCTGAACTGTTTTTGTTTGCTGGATTAGCATCTAACATAGCTAACTAACATGAAGAAATACAGCAAACTAAGCCTAAAATAAGGCTTGGACAAAGATTAAACGCAGTGCTGCTGTAGGGAATGACCTTGGCTTTTATAGAAAAAAATATGAAATTCATCAAGAGAGAGTGAATTTACAAAAGAGACACATTTTAAAGCCTCAACTCACTCCGGAGCGTGTCAGACATTTAATTAGGTGTAATTTGGTCCCGCTTCTCTGAGCAGATATCTGATAAATTACAGATAGTAAATTACATTCAACGTCGTCTGCAATCAATCAATCAATCAATCAATCGATGAATCATTGAATGAATGAATGAATGAATGAATGAATGAATGTATGTCAGTCAGCCATTGTTCCACTCATCTTTGCAGAATTGTTGTAATTCAGCCACATTGGAGGCTTTTCCAGCATGAACCGCCTTTTTAAGGTCATGCCACAGCATCTCAATGGGATTCAGGTGGGGGCTTTGACTAGGCCACTCCAAAGTCTTCATGTTGTTGTTCTTAAGCCATTCAGAGGTGGACTTGCTGGTGTGTTCTGGATCATTGTTCTGCTGCAGAACCCAAGTGCGCTTCAGCTTGAGGTCACCAACAGATGGCCGGACGTTCTCCTTCAGGATTTTTTGGTAGAAGCAGAATTCATGGTTCCATTTACCACAGCAAGTCTTCCAGGTCCTGAAGCAGCAAAACAGCCCCAGACCATCACACTACCACCACCATGTTTTACTGTTGCTACGATGTTCCTTTTCTGAAATGCCGTGTTACTTTTATGCCAGATGTAATGGGACCTCCACCTTCCAGAAAGTTCCACTTTTGTCTCGTCAGTCCACAGAGTATTTTCCCAAAAGTCTTGGGGATCATCAAGATGCTTTCTGGCTAAACTGAGACGAGCCTTTATGTTCTTTTTGCTCAGCAGTGGTTTTGGTCTTGGAACTCTGCCATGCAGCCATTTTTGCCCCCCAGTCTCTTTCTGATGGGGGAGTCATGAACACTGACCTTCATTGAGGCAAGTGAGGCCTGCAGTTCTTGGATGTTGTTCTGGGGTCTTTTGTGACCTCTTGGATGAGTCGTCGCTGTGCTCTTGGGGTCATTTTGGTCGGCCGGCCCCTCCTGGGAAGGTTCACCACTGTTCCATGTTTTCACCATTTGTGGATAATGGTTCTCACTGTGGTTCTCTGGAGTCCCAAAGCTTTAGAAATGGCTTTGGAACCTTTTCCAGACTGATAGATCTCAATGACTTTGTTTCTCATTTGTTCCTGAATTTCTTTGGATGGCAGCATGATGTCTAGCTTTGGAGGATCTTTTGGTGTACTTCACTTTGTCAGGCAGGTCCTATTTAAGTGATTTCTGGATGGAGAACAGGTGTGGCAGTAATCAGGCCTGGATGTGGATAGAAACTGAACTCAGCTTTCCAAAGATGATAAACCACAGTTCGTTTATGTTTTAAGTTTTTCACACAACGCCTTGTAAGTTTGGATTTCTTACCCCTTTACTAATATTTTTTTTTTAAACTGCATTTTCTGTTTACTTGTGTTATCTTTGTCTAACATTTAAATTTGTTTGATGATCTGAAACATTTATGTGTGACAAACATGCAAAAACACTTTTTCATACAACTGTAGTAGATGGTGATGTTTTTACAATGAAGATGGGATAAATAATGGTGTTATCATGGATCATTGTGGGTTTACCTACAGAGGAGGGTTAGGGCCACTGAAGCAAAAAAAATTCTGAGAAAAAGTCAGAATTCTGACGTTTTCAGATATTGAAAAAAAAAAATAAATACGGAAATTAAAAAAAAAAATGCTCTGGAACAAAAGTCAGAATTGTGACTTTAATCTCAGAATTGTAATTTTTCTTCAGTGGACCTCATCCTCTTCTGTATTTACCGGATAGTCTCTGAATAATCCACATTTCGTGGCTGGATTGTAAACCTGCTGGACGGGATGGTACCCTTCCATAGATCACCACTGTAAAGGGTAAACCATCCATCACGGTTACACACTACCGTTCCTGACACACTGATGATGGTAGAAGTGAAGGTTCTCGGGGAAAGCCGGAGATCAGGTGGAGTTTTAAAGGTTAACAAGCAGCTCCAACACTCGGCTGTCCACATTTCATAGCTGCAGTCATGTTTTCAGAGGCTGAATCATCGATGAAACGACACAGTTTTCCTTCAACTGTTCCTTTTCTTCGTCCTTGGACAAAGTGTTGCCACCGAGTTAATAATTATAACGAGGTGTCCAAAGGTCCTAAACAAATCCTCATGTGTCGATGACTTCAATTAAAGAGGAATGGCAGGTGGAGACGGCTTTTCTCTGCTGCTGAGATAAGAGAAAAATCCTCCTGAACTAATTATTCTCCACAGAGATCCTTTAAACTTCAGCTGCTCCGCACAGACCTGCTGGATGTGACAGTCCTAGGGGTCATCTTCAGACAACACATCATCATCATCACCATGAACTCAGTTTATTAATGCTCGGTTTTTAGAGCAGCTTCAACGGCCGTCGATGCCACCGGGAAACCACGTCATACATGGACCGAGGCTGCTCTAACAGTGTAATGGAATTAGGACATGGATGTAATGAACAGGCGACAAAGTGGGACACATCCCTGCTGGTGAAATCTACCCTCTAATAGAAATCAGTCGACAGCTGAGAGGTCCTCTCAGTCTGACTGATTGGAAAAGGAAATGTTTAATTAGCTGCTTAACAGGCTCGTCTGTGATCAATCACATGCCATTTATAACTCGCTTCATGTAGAGTCATGTGGAAACCGAGTCTGCCTCCTGTCAGGCTGAAGGTTTTACACAGTACGGCCCCGATTTACCAAGAATTCAAATTAAGATTGCAAATACAGTTGGTTTAAAAAGTGTTTGCTCCCTTCATGATTTCTTCCCGTTAAACTGTGATTTATCAAATCTTTGCAAAGCTGAGTTCACCCAGACCTGATTACTGCCACACCTGTTCTCCATCAAGAAATCACTTAAATAGGACCTGCCTGACAAAGTGAAGTAGACCAAAATATCCTCCAAAGCTAGACATCATGCTGCCATCCAAAGAAATTCAGGAACAAATGAGAAACAAAGTCATTGAGATCTATCAGTCTGGAAAAGGTTCCAAAGCCATTTCTAAAGCTTTGGGACTCCAGAGAACCACAGTGAGAACCATTATCCACAAATGGTGAAAACATGGAACAGTGGTGAACCTTCCCAGGAGGGGCCGGCCGACCAAAATGACCCCAAGAGCACAGCGACGACTCATCCAAGAGGTCACAAAAGACCCCAGAACAACATCCAAGAACTGCAGGCCTCACTTGCCTCAATGAAGGTCAGTGTTCATGACTCCCCCATCAGAAAGAGACTGGGGGGCAAAAATGGCTGCATGGCAGAGTTCCAAGACCAAAACCACTGCTGAGCAAAAAGAACATAAAGGCTCGTCTCAGTTTAGCCAGAAAGCATCTTGATGATCCCCAAGACTTTTGGGAAAATACTCTGTGGACTGACGAGACAAAAGTGGAACTTTCTGGAAGGTGGAGGTCCCATTACATCTGGCGTAGAAGTAACACGGCATTTCAGAAAAGGAACATCATAGCAACAGTAAAATATGGTGGTGGTAGTGTGATGGTCTGGGGCTGTTTTGCTGCTTCAGGACCTGGAAGACTTGCTGTGGTAAATGGAACCATGAATTCTGCTTCTACCAAAAAATCCTGAAGGAGAACGTCCGGCCATCTGTTGGTGACCTCAAGCTGAAGCGCACTTGGGTTCTGCAGCAGAACAATGATCCAGAACACACCAGCAAGTCCACCTCTGAATGGCTTAAGAACAACTACATGAAGACTTTGGAGTGGCCTAGTCAAAGCCCCCACCTGAATCCCATTGAGATGCTGTGGCATGACCTTAAAAAGGCGGTTCATGCTGGAAAAGCCTCCAATGTGGCTGAATTACAACAATTCTGCAAAGATGAGTGGAACAAAATTCCTCCACAGCGCTGAAGAAGACTCACTGCCAGTTATCACAAACGCTTGATGCAGTTGTTGCTGCTAAGGTGGAACAACCAGTTATTAGGTTTAGAGGAAGATCACTTTCTCACACAGCTGTACTGTATGTTTGCGGCGCTGATAAATAGCGTGTTTTGTCTCTTCAGCGTTTGCAGGTGATCTACAAAGATTCCATCAGTAACAGGCACAAACAGCAGTTTTTAAATGAGGATTTAGCTGTGCTGTTGCTTTGGCACGGAAAGTTCAGAAGAGCATGTGGTAAACGCAAAATGAAATTTGACCTGATAGAGAGATGTTCGTTCCAGATATAATGTGAAGCAAAAAAAAAAATCAATATAAGATAATACCTACACTGCAAAAACTGAAATATTACCAAGTATATTTTGCTAATTTCTAGTCAAAATATCTCATCACACTCAATATAAGACAAAATTACCTAAAAAGAAACATCTCAGTGAGATATAAGAACTTGTTTTAAGGTAATGCATCTTATTTGAAGAAATCTTAAGAAAATTTTGCTTGTTCTATTGGCAGATTTTTTTTTTTTTTTTTGCTCATTACAAGCAAAGAAATCTTGGCCATCCTTAAAATAAGTTAAAAAAAAATTTTTTTTGACTTGTAATAAGCAAAAAAAAATAAAATAAATTCTGCCAATTGCATAAATAATTTTTTTTTGGATGAGATTTCTTGAAGTACGATGCATTGCCTTAAAACAAGAACTCACTGAAATGTTTCTCTTTAGGTACTTTTGTCTTATTTTAAGTGTGACGAGATGTTTTGACGAGAAATTAGAAAAATATACTGTACTTGGTAAAATTTGAGTTTTTGCAGTATATATATTTTCTTTTTTTTTCCCTTTTGGTCTCGGCCTCGAGCCGAACTAGTCTCGGTCTTGACTTGGTCCGTCTTGGTCTCGGTTCAGCCGGTCTTGACGTTTGGTCAGAACACATTCAGACTCCATGTGGATGATTTGACATGGACCGCCTCGCGTTCACGTTCATCCATTTCTCATGTCCGACTCCTCTCAGTGATCCAGAACTCTTCAGCTCACCAGCATCCATTATCATGACAAGGAGGAACTTCTGGGGGTGGGAAAGTCCTCCACACACTCTACTTTAAGTAGCTAAAGTGGGGCGGTCAGCAGTGAAGAGTTCAGTTTAATCCCAGAGGTGAAGTCCAAAAACAACCAGAGGATGAGGTGGTCGGGGTCTCCAACGAGGACCTCCTGGCTAAATAACCCGCTCAAAACATAAACAAGTGGAAAAACTTGTGTTTTTTTTTAAGTTGGAGGTGGTAAACCCAAACTCCCAAAATGGATTTCACTGTCAAAGCTCCCAACTTTCAATTCAGCTGTACGCTGAGACAGCGCCGAGCGCCGGCGAGGGGACGAGTTACTGCTGCAGTGATGAGAACTGGAGGTCAGAGGCAGGTGAATCTGCACAAAGCTAGTTAGCATCTGCTGCTCAGACGTACCAAAAACATGCGCATGAACAGCCACGTGCAACCCACCGCACCGTTTATAAATCGCTTTGCGAGTGCCAAAGTAATGTATTTACATTTTCTCTCCCCAACACACGCACAATTGGGTAAACACCCCACATTGCATATGTATTGATGCTGACGCACGAACTGGACAGGACGTGCTATTTAGCGTCGCAGCCACATTTTACACACTCAGAAACATGGAGGTACTAAAAAACAGGAACGTTTCTGTACCTGCAGGTACATTTGTTACAAATGTTCTCTCAAAAGTACAATATTGGTCTTTATGAGGCCAGAAGTACTTATATACTATGAAAAAGGCTCCAAAGTACTTCTAAACAGTAGTATAATTATAGTTATTATGATTTTCATAATAATCACAGTAATAATTATATGTATAATTATGTGTTTGGCCCAATATTTCTATAATAATTATTCATTTATTATTAGCATCTTTGATTGTTGTCATAATCTCTATTTTATTGACTTTTATTCATCATCTTTAATTGGTTTAATTGTACTTTATTAACTCATACAGCTTGATAAGGTACAAAAATGGACCATGAAGGTACAGAAATGTCTTTCAGAAAGGAACCCCCCAGCAACAAGCTTTGGACCCTTTTAAGGACAAACTGGTGCCTGTATTTTTGAGTGTGTATCATTAGATTGGTTTTTTAATGCTCATGTTTTTATACATGCAAACCTTTAACAGATCTGCTCTAAATGAGGCTGAAATGAGGAAATAAAGACGGGCTTAAGATAAGTCATCATTACAAACGAGCCAGTAAATAACCGGATCCCTTTAAAAAGTCTGACAATGCTTCTAATACCTCAGAATCAGATTAAACTTGATTGACTGAGTCAGTTAAAATAGTTTATTCCAGAAATGTCCGGGACTTTTACACCAAGCTAAAAACAAACTGATGTAAGCTGTTAAATTGTGTTTATGAGCTAATAAAAAGCCTCATGGTAAATAAACATGGATCTCTTCTTCTATGGTTTTGGTCTTCTGTTCATCTTAAAGCTTGATGTCAAACAGAATCCATTTAATCAATAAATCAAATTATAAATGTGATTTTTCTGCCTGAAAAATAGAAATTTCTGTAGAATCTGTGCTAAAAAGCTGGTTTTCTGTTCGGGCGTAAGCATCTGTGGCGGAGCTCTGCCCTCTCCGTGATCCTCCGATGGCGGACGTTTGTCAGACTGATGCGACATTTAATGTTCAGCCATAACTGGAGCTTTGACACTGGGCTGGACGGGCTGACCTCAGCGCAGACGTTACGGGCCCTTTCTGAGACGTCCAGCAGGAAAGCCGGACGGACAGAGGGGACGTGACATTTAAAAAAAACCCCTCAGCAACATGTGGCAACTGGTGTGTGAGTCCGTACGGCGATGAGCTCACAGGAAATGAGGTAGCGCTGGTCTGCAGCGCTGGTCTGCAGCGCTGGTCTGCAGGCGGCTGAGTCAAACTATCAGACTTCATAATGAGACGACTCACAGCGAGGACGTGACTAACACGCTTCAAAGTGGTGATAGCAGCATGCAAACTAACCAGCCCGGCTGGGAAAGTGGAAGCAAAAGCAGAATACGAGGATTTATAAATCTCAGCAACAGATTTCACTCCCAGTAGAACATAAAGAAAACATCATCTGATGCAACGGAGACATTTTACCATTCGATGGAAAATGTGGGTCTAATGGCAGCGACATGGACACCGATCAGACAGACCAGCAGCAGTTAATGAGCTTCATGAGCTGTTGCATCTTTCTGACTTCAGTCAGGCGTGCTGGAGATGAGATCGCGGCGCATGTAGGACCGAACTAAGAAGCCCTGAAAGAACCAAGAAAAACACAAGTGATCAGACGTGTAAACCGCCGGTCGGCAGGATGAGGAAGCTTTTACTCGCTTACTGTCCACATTTAACGTCCGTAAGTGCAGAAACTGCAGTGCAGCGTTGCAATCGTGGTGTGTTCAGCAGGGTTAAAGCCATCCACCATGGAGAAGCTACGCTCCAAAGCGCAGACATGTTACTACACGATGGTAAACGTCACCCTGGAACTACTTTTTACAGACGTGTTACTACACACGATGGTAAACATCACCCTGGAACTACTTTTTACAGACGTGTTACTACACGATGGTAAACATCACCCTGAACTACTTTTTTCAGACGTGTTACTACACGGCAGTAAACGTCACCCCCTGGAACTACTTTTTACAGACGTCTTACTACACGATGGTAAACGTCACCCTGGAACT
>JALJCO010006366.1:0-71394 GCA_023101725.1 Atherinomorus stipes | reverse complement strand
CAACACAAAAAGGTCCATAAAAGTCCACAAAAACCTGGCAATATTCCTCCATACTGCTCGTCCAACGTAATCCAAGTGCCCTGAGTGCGTAGCGTCCATAATTTACTTGAAATTACATTTAGTATTATTCATTTAGTATATTTTTATAGTCTAAACAGTAAAACATCGTACTTCTGCGATGTGCGCCCATGCGAGTTCATGACACTACGGAAGCCGCAGCAGACAAGATTGCGTGTTCTTTTTTTCTTTCTTTCTTACTTTCTCTTTCTTTCTTTCATTCATTCATTCATTCTCTCTTTCTTTCTTTCTTTCTTTCTTTCTTTCTTTCTTTCTTTCTTTCTTTCTTTCTTTCTTTCTTTCTTTCTTTCTGTCTTTCTTTCTTTCTTTTCTTAAATCAACAGCCAACCCCTCTTGTGTTTGTCCACAGCTCGGTTGCTCTAAGCACAATGTAAACAGCGAATTTCTTCTTCTACGCTTGCATTATCAGCAGAGTAGGTGCTAAACGCCACAGCTTCCGTTAGTGTCGTTTGGGCTGTTTAGGCTATAAAAATATACTAAATGATGTTGTTTTGTCTAAATCATGGACCCTACGCACTCAGGACACTTGGATTACATTGGACGAGGAATATTGCCAAGTTTTTGTGGACTTTTATGGACCTTTTTGTGTTGAGCACCTGTGACCTCCATTATATAAAAGCTGGCGGGAAACGAAAAGCCTCCCGATCTCTGGCTGCATTTGAGATATTAAAAAAATGCTCCAGAGTCTTGCTCATCATGAGGGTGAGTAGAAAATGAAGGCACATCATTCTGTGGGTGTACTATTCCCTTAAAGGGACACTGTAATCGCGAGCAGCTCCCTCGTACTTTTCATGCTGCATTCGCGTGAAACCGGGCAGACCGACGACATCCGCTGCAAGTAAAGTTATCACCAGCTTCTATGTGAAGACGTGGTCCGTCAGTTACAGTAACATCAGTCCACATCTGATTTGTTGTCATGGCGATGTCGTATTGTTTTCCCTGACCCATGTTTTACCCTCTTTCGCTCGGCTTCATTGATTAAAATGACATCTGGTTTGTTACCAACGGCCGTCTGCCCGACTGCACGTGAACCCAGCATCAGCGAGACGCTAGTTTCTCCCCACTGCAGCGCGGTGACTTTTCAAAGACATTACCTCGAACTGAGCTGAAAACTCTGGTGTGTCCGGTGAGTTTTCTGTGTTTTCCTGCTGTCACGCTTCTCCTGAACGCAAAAACATGGCGATACGACATGGCAGCCTCCACCGAGCCGACCCGCTCGATGTGTAAATGAATGATACGAACGGTGAATTTAGAACTTAGAGGAGCACTTCAGTTTGTTGATGGGAGTGATTACTGATTAATGAAAAAACACTTTTGAACCAAATAATCAGTTTTTGTGAATAAAACACAGGAGAACTTACACAATATCCCTTTAAATGCACGTATAAACTCCTAGAAATAAGGTCCAGGTTGAAAAAAAAAAAGAAAGTTATCTTTTAAAGCAATAAATCTGGGTGCAGAGGAAGCATCAAGAAGTTCACTTAAAACAGAAATTTTAAAAAGAAATTAGATAAGACAAAAAGACAAAAAGCTTAAGTAAAATAAGGTAAAATGCAATAAATAAAAGTTACATTGAGGATAAAAGACAGCAAATAGAAAAGCTTGAGTCAGACGTGCAGTTTTCTGGGAGTTTGTTCCACAAATGAGGAGCATAAACTGAACACTGCCTCTCCATGTTTAGTTCTGACTCTGGGAACAGAAAATAGTTCTGACCCTGATGACCTGGAGGATGTTGGTTCAACAAACCAGAAGATCCTGACTAGATTTTGGTCCTAAACCATTCAGTGCTTTAACCAACAGCAGGATTTTGAAGTCACATACAGCATACAACTTATGAATCTATACTGAAGCAGCCAAACACCTGGGGAGGTAATGCATAAAGAGGGACGATGCCTCTGGGGTTATTTGATGTTTAGCTCAGACAGGGAATGGGTTTCTGACCGCAATGGCACCAAGATAGACACAAGATTATGCTATGCATGATCAAAGAAAGATAAATGTCACTCACCCTGCATAAAGAAGAAATGGAGTGGACATTCAATCACCATGAGGCAGAGCAATGGCGAAAAGGCGCGTCAGCCTCATGGGTCAAGCACTCTCAGTAGTTTAGTTATAGACTCCGCTCTATAACATCTAATAAGTGTCCATTCAAACACTTACTTCTGAATTTCTAAGCAAAATGAGTTTAGCCAGATTAAAGAAATATTTGCCCATGTGATCAAAGCGTTTGGCAAATAACAGTTTAGGTCACAGTGCAGCAACACAAGCACAAGCCATGACAAACACCACGTTTAACAGACAGGACGGAGTTGCTGCTGGGATGCAAACTAGAGTTGTGCTCGTGAAAAGAGGGGCAGAGATATGGCAGTTGATGTCCCTGTCACTATGCCTCTGACTGATCATGTGCCCTGGCTACTTGGCCACTGGGATGTCCATTTGGCTGAATGGTCAGCGCACATGACTTTCACCCAGGAGTCTGGGGTTCAAAGCCTGCTCAGGCCTTCCATTTGGTACCATGCCACAGGTATTTTGAAACATGTAACTTCACATGTACTTCAACTAGGACATCTCCCTTGTAGCAAATTCATCAATTTCTATAGTAGCGCTACTATCTCTTGACTGTAAAGGCACATAAAGTCACATAAAGCCATATGAAACATAAATGAATGCAGCAAAGCCATTTATATTTAAATAAAGTCTTACTGGTGGGAGAATCCAGCGTAAAATACTGCAACACCACCGACATGATTACTATTAGCTCCTGGGCTAACAGGTATCAGGTGATCAGTTCTTCCTCACCCCTCTATACCAATGTTTTAAGAGCAGCAAAGAAGCTAACAGAGCTAATATGTAAATAGATTCCAATTTAATAAATTACGTGGTATCGGATCAGTGCCTGAACTTGCGGATACCAATACCAGCATTTTCAGTATCAAAGATATTTCCGACACTGGTATCAGAATCGGAGCAACTCTAATGCAAACTTCTTATTTCCACTAGAACTACAGGAATCTGTTAAGTTTAGGGTGATCCTGAGAAAACTGCAGCTGTCAGCATGTCAAGTCTTTTCATTAGCTATGGAATGATGGTTGGTCTTGTTTACGCCAGTCGCAGGGAATTGCGTCGTCGCTCGCGACAAGAACTGTAATCCACAGAGCAGCTCCAAGCAAAACCTGAAATAATCAAAGCTCTTCATGATATTTTGATTTTTCTTTGCACAAAAAATTCTCATTTCAATCCACAACCAACATATCTGCAATCAGGGTAGAACAGCTGGGACCAGAAAACAAGAATTTTCTCGCCATTGACTTCCATTCATATTTCTTTGTCTCTTAGGTCTTGGGGCTCACCGGAGTTCGGGTCCCCATTCCGAGCAGATGCAAATGACATCATCACCAGGTGGCTGCCATTCCAGCTGAACCAACTTGGAAAAAAATAGACACTTCCACGATGTCACTGCAGAAGATTTGCTATGTGACACAGATAAAGGATCATAAATGGATTAAGTTGGCAGTTAACTTCTTTAACATAGAACTTGCCAGACAGAAGAGAACACAGAAAAGACTCAGTAATGACATCCCATAATGCTCTGCAGACAGCATGTTATCCCTGCTTTACACCAAGTCTGTGAGCACATTGTTCCTTGCATGTCACGCTGATGTCTCGCCACCGTGAGGGTTGGTGCGAAGTCATGGCGAAGACGGGATGCAGCGTGCACAGACCCAGTGTAAAGCCAGGGTTACTCTCTGGTATGGTGGCTCTCGAGGGACAACAAACCATGTGACTATGAAAAGAAAATATGCAGACTTTATTTTCAGAAAGAGGCTTAAAACACGTCTGAAAAGTAACCTGTTGAGCAAGTTTTGTTTTTAAACTGTGAAAAATGAAAGACTATAGGAGCTGATAAAATTTTGTAGTTTAAAATGCTGGAAACTTTAATTTATACTGTATTTGGGAAAATTAGCAGTTAAAACTAGTTTTTAATGGGTATTGTTTTTTTTAATAAAACAAAATAGGAAAATTGAAGTTGTTTGCTGAATTAAAAACAAACAAACAAAAAACGGTATCGGCAAAAATCCGTATCGGTAGGTCAGGCTTTTTAAAGATCGGTGATTGGCCGGAAAACTGCACCCTCCACCTCATATTTCACCATCACAGATGTTCACTTTTTGTCCTTTTCTAGACTGCTTCATGTTTCCAGTTTTGGATGTTTTCAAGAAATTACCAATAATAGGCCTATAATTTCTTTACCTGGATTGTGTTCCCCTACTTTCAGGACTCACGTGCAAAAAGAAAGAAAGAAAGAAAAAAAAAAACCCTGAATATTCCTACAGTTTGCAGCACCGATACTGTCTTGATAAAGATATGGACAGCAGCTTCTGACACGCGCGAGCTGTACAGAAAACTCTCCGTAGTCGAGATGAAACCTCAGCTTCACAAGACAACATCGCGTAAAACTGAACCAAACAGCTGCGTGTTGATATGTTGATAGCGTTGTCCATTGGAGAGTTTGTGTGCGTTAGCGCGCGCTACTCCTGCGCGTGTGACCGCGTGCGTGTTGCTGAGTCAGGCACGACCACTCTCGGTTCAGTCCTCTGCTCTCTTTCTCTCCCGGTTGTTCTTTGCCAGTGAGACTTTTGTTTCACCGCCGACGTCATGTCGCCTCTCGTTTGTTGTGAACGCCGAGCCGCGGAGCTGCCCTCTCCCCGTCGTTAGTTGGGTTTCCTGCGCCTGACAACTTGTTTCGCCTTTTAGCGCATTGGTCGCCCATGGGCGCTGCTGTTTACCCACTCTGCTGCTCCGCCGGTTGGGCTGTCCGGTGCGCTGCGGTCGGTTCGGGACGGTACCGAGAAGCTCCGCTCTCATGAATGAATAACGAGACGGGGGGAAATGCGAATGACTGCTGAACTCCCCTGCAACCGGGCTCCCGGGGGACCAGCCACGGATGAGAGGGATTAACGGCGGAGCGGAGCCGCGGCTCATTGCGGAAAAAGCGAGCCTGACTGCAGACTGGCGTGAAAACGCACCGTGAGGGGGAAACGGGCTCCATAGCGTAGAGCAGCGGAACAAAACCGCGGTTGACCACAATGTAAGTTCATCTGAAGCTGCAACTCATTAAAACATGTGAGGAGATGGTTGGCGTGGCAAAGCTTGAATGTCTTATTTTTTATTTTCATTATTATTATCATCACAGCATGATAGTGGCAATATTAACCGAAAATCTATCAGACTGATTTATTTAACCATAATATCTACTCAGGTGTAGTGAAGGCCTTGGCGAGGTTCTCCTCGCTTTTCCCAGTGACATAACGGTGATGCACTGTCTCCGTGATAGACATGAATAATAGGCTCCTCTGTGATGCCTCCACTCAATCTCAAGGAGTTATCTGCCCTGCAGGTCCATCCACATCGTGGCTCTGGGCAGCGAGTGTCCCGGAGGAGTCGGGCCCGGAGAGGAGATCATGGGCCAGGGGCAGCTGCAGGGAGGTCTGCTGTGGAGCTACTTGGGTCACGGGGCTCTGGTGGGACCCTGCGACCTGGAGGGCAGCATGCACAACCCAGCCTTCATGGAGTACACCTCGCGTGTCTTTGGAGATGTAACAGTAGTGGTGCGGGATTGTCCCAGCTGGGTAAGAGACATAGTGACTAATTACTGATTAAATTATGACTTTGGTTAATCATTTATGAACATTCTCATATTCATTTCAGTAAGCATCTCTTAAGAGTCACCATCTCAGCTTTTTGGAAAGCCAAATCAGACTTGATATGGAGAGGAAGGCTAAGTGCCAAGATGGCCAAACATGCCATGAAACTGTGGTGTGTTCTTCCAGAGCATTGTCATTATGAGGGAGTGTGCGCAACTTCACTGACATGCTGTTTACTTTTCACTCTGTTTTGCTTCTCATAAGACATGCAGTACAGCATGTCAAATTAAAAGGCCTTCCACTGCTGATTGCAGGCTTTATGAAAATGTCTCTATTCATAGAGGTTGCTATTTTAACATTCAATGCACAAAAAAACCCAATGAAAGAGCTTTTGTTCTTAATAGCACATGAATTTGAAATGAAAACACTGTTGTGATTCTGTGGGACTGTATGCGTCCTTTATACAGCTGTCGAGCCGTGTCAGGGGTGTTGCTTGGAAAGTCTCAGTCTAATTCTCCTGTCTATTTTCATTTAAATTGCTCAAAGCTTTCATTATGAGTGTGTGATTTTTTTTTTTTCTGTCAGGGGTTGAATCAGGTTTGTTTGGAGCAGCTAGCCTCACTGAAGTCCTTAGGGGTAAAGTCCCAAGAGCTAGCCTCACTGAGGAATTCAGACTAAGAACGGGAGGGGTTGGTGTTATCTGAGTTGAGATTTATGGTACAGGTGGCGAGTGTGCAGTCAGCTCAGGGTTCCCGCACAGTCTTAAAAAGTCTTAAATTTACTAAACTAATACTGTAAAAAGCTCTTAAATTTGACAGTTTTGGTCTTAAATTTCATATGGTAGTTTTTATGTTATGTGATGCTACAAAGAATTCCCATCTTTTGGTATAAATGACAGCAGGAAAGAAAATTCAAACACATCCACCTGTCCCAACTTGACCATTATAATGAAAATAGGAACCAATTTATCCCTGACTTTGCAGGTAGAAATGATTGGGGAACATTTGACCCAGCGAACATGCAGGAAGCCTTTATTAATGCGTAAAAGAAACAATCTTACAGTGACCTGAGAATTTTGTGGATTTGTGAGTTTTTTGTTAACACAGTCGTCCTCAAAATTATTCATACCCTCCAATTAAAGAAGGAAAAAAATCAGCTGCCAGTGAAATAAGGTGAAATTGACAAAAGTAATAAGAAACAAAAATTCTATGAAAATCATGACATTAATTTTGAATTGTGGTTCGACAAAAATATTAAAAACAAACACACAAAAAATAAAATATGTAAACAAGCATAATGGGGGTCGAAGGCTAAAATTTTGTTGAGCAACACTTTGAGGCAATCACTGCAATCAGGCGTTTAATGTAACGTCCAATCAGATGTCTGCACCTGTTACAGGTATGTTTGTCCACTGTTCATGAGCAAGGTGCTCTAATTTGTCTGGGACAGTTTTGTTTGTTTGTTTGTTTTAAAAAAACATTTCCACCCACAATTCAAAAGCAAAAATTTACTTCACTAAATTATAATTTTGTAAATCTTTATTTATAGTTAGTTTCTTGTTATTTGAATTACTATTGTGAATTTAGTCTTCTTTAATTGGAATGTAATCATTTTGAGGATGACTGTACAGTATATAGTACTTCATGTGTGTGTGGTTGCTTTTGTTCAATCTTTACTTTTTTGACATTATCTTTGTATTGCAGAGAGATCTGTGTTCTTGCCTGTGTGGCCGTGAAAAGGGCATAAAATTATGTTCAAAGTGGTCTTAAAATGTCTTCAATTTAACTTGTAAAACGTGTAGGAACCCTGCAGCTCCTTTCCTCGTGTATCTGCCCTCCTCTGCCTTACTCCTGTTTCTGATCATCATCCTTTTCTCGCCTACCAGGACCTGTTGGACAGCGACTGGGCCAGCGTACGGAAAGTTCTTGAGCAGGCAGACATCTTGGTCATTAAATATTCAGTCACAGACAAGCTGGCCTTCCAGCAGGTGCGGAACGGCTACGCCCCGAGGCTCCGCCCTCTCTTGAGGCACTGGGGTGTGCCCGTGATCCTCGTTGCTGTTGGAGCGCGCCTGAACGGTGAGCATGCACTGTTGTTCTGCGTTTGTGACGCAGTCAGGTCGAGTTTAGCCTGCTAACATTTTTTGGTAACAGTGGAATTTGAGAGCCATGACTGTGCTTGGTATCCATTCAGGGGAAGCTAATTGCTGCTTCAGTTGTTTTCTGTTTTGCGAAGCTGTCATTGTTCTTCTTCTTTGGTGAGTAAGACCATTGTCTGAGTCTTGTGTCCTCCAGCTTGCCCTTCCAGCGATGAGGAGTATGCTCATGATTAAATCTCCTCCTGGTTGCCCTCAGGCTGTCCGCTCACATACGTACCTGAAGGGAACAATAGTAAAACATGAAGTTTAGAGTTTTTGAAGCTTTGCAAGTAGGCAAGAATTTATAATCAAGGCTCAGAGGTGCACCACACCAGCAGTGTTTCCCATACAGCAAGTAGATGACGTATGAGTGCAGCCTGACTGAGAGCTGATTGATAAATTAGGTATTACTATACATGTACGTTTGCACCTCAATGAGTCTCTTTGTTGTTTTTGTTTTGTTTTTTTATAGACATATCGACTCCTTTTGAATTCAGTCCTCGTAAACAAACCATCACACACCTCAGGTTGTATTTTTAGCCTGTCTGCTCAACATACTTTGAGATCCTGTCAGAGCTCTGCTGCAGAGTGATCACAGTGCGAGTCTTTGCTGGAAAGAGAGGAGAGAGTTAGTGGCTTTAAACCAGAGCCTCTGTTTGTGCTTTTGTTTGTAGCTGCTGTGAGTATTTTTTCATTCTATCCCCTCATGACTGCAGAGAATGACGGCTGAGCTCCGAGCGCGCCTCGCTGCTTGACTTTAGACCACCTGAGGCGCAGCTGTGGCAAAGAGCGCTACCATACGTGCAGTAACGCAGCCATTAAACCGGCGGTGAACGAAGGAGCACAGACAGATTTATCCAAGGGCACGCTCGCGCACCCTCGCATGCACAAACGTACCACTGATATGCCAAGTCACTGCTTGTCAGAGGCTCATACACGCTCTCCGTTTTCCCTCCTCTTACCCCTCACTCACACTCAGCCGAGCTCCGTCTCTGTGTCATAGCTGCAGGTTATTAGCGGCATGATTTATCAAATGCCTCGGCTCATTTTGCCTCTCCCTCTCCTCGTCTCCTTTGTACAGTCTTTTCTTCCCCTTCATGATTAACCCTCTTATTTGCTGTCTTGTTCTGTCTCTGTGGTCCCCGTGCACACATGCCATAGTGCAGCCAGTTCGAGTTCACGTGCCACTGCAGATTTTAGTCACTTACGCGATCTTACTCATATTTATAATCCCTCTTCCACCTCGTGAACTTAGTAAAGATGTAAAAGCTGCAGCAAGTGCCACAGCACAGTTTCTCATTTAAAGCTGTAAAAATCAGACGCCGCAAAACGGTAAACAAAGCTTCAGCACATGTAAATAACAATAAAAAAGACAGAGTGAAGCAATTAAGATGCAGACTATGAAACCACAGGTAGCTGGGACATCTGGTGTGTATGTTACACTCACATCTAGCACTTGTAAGTACTTATGCTTAACATGCTCTGTGGCAGTGGTTTTCAAACTGGGGGTCGGGACCCCCATGTGGGTCACATGATAATTTCAGGGGGTCTCCAGATCATTGTGGAAAAAAAAAACTAGAGGCCAAATTTATCAAGTAACTTAGGGATTTTTGTGGCTATTGATATTAACACATTTTTGCAAAGAGATTAATCTGTGAAATTAACTCATTCATTTCCTAATTATTGCATAAATAACTAAGTTTTTACTGGGGCTGGGCAAAAAAACAGTTTGATTTATTGAGTTTGCCATTTGTGAAGATTTATTTTTATGAAAATTTAGATTTTTTTCCTACTTTACTTGGACTTCAAACGCTCTCCTTGGGCCTCCGTAGTTATCAGTGTGCTCATCTCAGCGAGACACACACACGTGGTGCACACACCCAAAGCAAAGGTAAACACAACAGCTAGCAGGTGGAGTTAATTCTCCACCTGCCATCTGAGCATTAAATCTATTTTATTCATTAGTTTAAGATTTTCAAAGAAAAACAAGTGCCCCACCCCAAAAACAAAAGACAAAACAAAGAAAAAAAAAACAGATTTGGATTTTCTTGTTTTTTTTTTTCAGCCATTTTGCCCAGCCCTATTTTTTACTAGAAAATGTTAAAAATCCAAATTTGGCATTGTCTCAGTGAGAGAAGCTGATTTTGGGCTTGTGGGTCAGTTACAGAAGCGAACCCAATCCTCCGTCTTTACGAAATTTGCAATAGTTTTCAAGTCATACATGTAGAACTTTTATCACATCGCGTCCAGAAACAAAGTTATTATAGGTGCTATATTAAAAATCCCAATTTGCCCCCATTTCGATGAGAAAAGCTGAACTTGGGCATTTGTGAGATTTTTTTTTTTTTTTCAGAGCTGTTAACATAATCCACCAAAACCCTCCTTATTCATGAAGATTCAGTGTCCAAGCCTCACATTAAGAGAGAGGCCACAGGATGACCCATTGGACACAGTCGTCCTCAAAATTATTCATACCCTCTAATTAAAGGAAAGGCTAAATTCACAACAGTAATTTGAATAACAAGAATCTAAGAAAAGTAATAAGAAATAAAAAATTACAAAATTATAATTTAGTGAAATAAAATCTTGCTTTTGAATTGTAGTTGAAAAGAATTATATCTAAAAAAAAAACTGTCCCAGATAAATTAGTGCACCTTGCTCATTAACCGTAGACCACAATACTTGTCAACAGGTGCAGAAGTAGGAGGTGTTATGAACACCAAAGTATGTTATTTTGGGTTCATGGCTCAAAAAGATTGAAAACCACTGCTCTATAGTCTCAAATTTAAGACTTTTTGAAGGACGATGTTTTATGTACGCTATATCTCCTCAGGAGGTCAGTCAGTGTGGCTTCATTTTGTCAGGATGGGTCAGCTCCTGTCATGCTAATCACGACAACCTGAGGGATGAGTGTGTTTACATACAGTCTGATACTGGTTCTCTTAACAACGCTTTCCTTTAAGTTGAAATGTTAATCTGTTATTCAATGATATCTATAGTGTGTGGTGTAATGATGTCATCGATATTTATCGATCCACGTCCAGTAAGGACATTAACACCGTGGAGTGTCATGGGGTATTTTAGTCGTCCGTTTATTGTTCCAGTGCAGCTCAAACGTAGCATTTAGTTTTGTCACTTTATGCCGTCAGATGATTTCCAAAAAGCATAATTTGATATGATTAATTCATGTACTACTTATTACAAATTACATTGCACATAAAAAATGTGTTTCCTGTCGTCTTCAGATGAAGGCCCTCCGTGTACGTGTCCGTTGTGTGCGTCTGACTGGAGCAGCTGTGTGCCTCACAGCGAAGGTCTGCAGCTGTCCCGGGACCTGGGGGCTACCTATCTGGAGCTGCCGTCTCTCAACCACGTCTTTGTCGGCCGCTACTTTGGCAGTGTGGTAAGAAATGGTGCAACACAGGAACGGAGTGATTCAGTCTTAAATAAGGCCACTGATGCTGAGTGTGTTGTTTGACTCCTCATTCCCCGAGGAAACTGGCATTTCCACGTTTGTTTAATGCTTTAATCAATCAGCCCTACCAGGGAGTTGTTTTCAAGGTGAAGAACTGATGACTTAACACCACTATTTTTGTCTTAACATCTCTATTTTTGTCTGTTTTGTTCAGCTAGAGTACTTCATGATTCAGTGTCTGAAACACAAAGCTAAAGAGAGGCCGGAGAAGAGGCGAGGAAATAAAGTGAATGAGCTTCGCCCTCCTCACTTAGAACAACCAGGTCAGAGGAATACTATGGCACATAATGAGTGATGCAGCCTTTATTGTAACTGACATTTATTTGCCCCCTAAAAGCTCAAATCTTTACAGTTTTTCTTTGCTGTTGTATTATTGTAGCTTTTTAGATGGCTCTTTTCTCCATGTTTAGTGAACATTTAGTGGACTGAGTGGGTTCTTCTCTCTTGAGCTTACTTAGCCGTAAAAAGAGCTGAGCACAAGGGTTTTATGTGGATCGATATTCTGTTCTGAACTGGAAAAAAGAGGGGAGACAAAAAAGCTAGGTAGACTACTTTTCTTCAGACATTAGAATCAATTGAAGACAACAACGCGGTTAAGTGGCTCAAGTTGAGAAGGCTCAGAGTGTCTTCAGGCTAATCTTTAACCAAATTAGCTCAATAAAATTAAATGTTTGGCAAATGCAGCCTTCTAATCTGCATAGTGCATACTGGGGTTAACTTTCACTTGTTTGTCATTTTGTTGGTTCAGTTTTGAACAACTTTTGGTTTATTATTTTTGCAGCATTTTAACTATATAGTCATGGAAATGTTGATTTAGTTTTTTAATCATCAGTTGTTTTACTTTTTTTAAGTTGCATTAATTGACTATCAAAATAATGTAAAAACACTTTAGTAAGATAAAAGGCTACCATAATTATTTAAAGGCTTATATCAAATACTATAATAAAACTTTTTTGTTACAATAACATGTAAAATTTCAGATTAATTCATTTCCAAATTATTTTAATGAGCTGGGTTCCTGAAACTATTGGACATAAATGACTTCGAACAAGACAAAACAAACAAAAAAGCTGTGCTTTGTTTTAAAAACTAAATTAAAACATCTTTATAGAATCATTTTCCTTGAGAAATAATTCAAATGATCAACCAGTGATCTAAAAGTTGCAGAATAATTATTGCTCAACTATTTAAGAATTGATTTATAGGTTAAATTTCAGCTTAGATTTCAATTAAGCTTTGTAATAAGCCACTCATGAAGGGGGGGATAGGAGGCAGCGACGTCTGCTCACTGGCAGATTTACTGTGGACTTAATCAAGCTTCCTTTCAGCCAATCAGATTCAGCAAACAGCAAGAAAAGCAGGCCAATTATCAGAGGATAAATGACCACGCTGATCAAAAGAGGCTAAAACTCAGAATTACCCACATTATGCACACTGGGCAGCTTAGAGAGGAGGAAGTTTCATTACTGTAGAAAAGCCTTAAAGTAACAAGCCAAGTTGGAGGGTTTGACAGCTGCATTTCTGCCACTTCTTCTTAATCTTAACACTCCATTTTGACTGCGGGACTCTCCAGATTAGGGATGTCTGATTAATTATGAAACCAGCTGCCAGTCTCCAGTTTTCTCTGGGTGAATATGAAACATCATTTGAAATAACTCTGCTAGAGACACAACTCATGTCACAAATACATCCAACACTAACATTTCATGTGAAAATAGTGCTGAATTGTCTAAAATCTAGTCTCATCTCGTTTTGCCTTGCTGCGCTGCAGAGACTTCCCCCCAAAAATAAAGACACATGGAAATATTTAACTCAGACAAAGCTGTTAAAGTGGTGTTAAATATTGATCTGACCACTTTGCCGCTGCTGTGTGTGTAAATCTGACGCAGTGACTGAAAGCTTAAAGTCCTGCCAGAAATGGCAGCAAATGCTGGTGGATTTATCGTGAGCTGTCGGACACTGCTTAACTCAACTTACGGGACAGTTTACATTAAATATGACGAGCACTGATTCAGGAACGGCGCAGTTTTCATGGCTGAATCAGAGCAGTCATAAAAAAAGGAGATGAGCTGTAGTGTGTACTCAGCACAAACGGGATCATAATGGGAAGGCCTGAGCTAGCCCCCACCTCACTGCTTTAACCCTCCTGTTTGCTGCTTTGCACTTTTTCATAAATCACAGGCTGCTTTTTTGAGCCAGGTACACAGTACAGGATAATCCAGCCCATGTTTGTCCCGATCTCCCCCTTACAATCAAAGCCAGCAAAGACCCGATTGTCTGATGTTTGCAAATGACATTGTGTTTGATTTTTCTGTGGTGTTGTTGGGTGACTTACAGTAAGAGTGATTGTTTCTGGTCCAACCGCTCGGAGAGATCGTAGGTAATGAATATGTTTAATATTTGCGACTAGAAATCCTGTAGTGCAGTTTATTTTTCAACCTTTTTGAGCCACACTAATGTCTGAGTTGTTAATTGTGGGGGTCATCCCACGGCCATTCTCTTAATGTGAGGCTTGGAAACTGTCCGGATCATCATAAATAAGGAGGGTAAAGTGGATCTTAGTGGATTATGTTAACACCTAAATGCCAAAATTCAGCTTTTCTCACAAAAATAGGGCCAAATTTGGATTTAAAACGGGGACAATGCATATTAATGAACATATACA
This sequence comes from Atherinomorus stipes, assembly GCA_023101725.1. Taxonomy (NCBI): domain Eukaryota; kingdom Metazoa; phylum Chordata; class Actinopteri; order Atheriniformes; family Atherinidae; genus Atherinomorus; species Atherinomorus stipes. The sequence continues at coordinate 57,394 of JALJCO010006366.1, read as the reverse complement.
TGTAGATATGCAAGATTATAGCCAACAGCTAATTCCCATCTTTCGTCCTTTCAGCAGGTTAAGTAAACATCAGAAGATGCTAAAATCACTAAGACAACAGTAACAACAAGTAAAACAGTTAGCCGTCTTGGCTGTGAGCCGTATATGCAGGAGTAGTAATTATAGAGAGAGAAACAATTCCTTGAAAACACATTAGGACAGAAAATACAAAGAAAAGAACAATGAAAATTACAGTTGATCAGGAAGCATGCAGGCCAAGGGGTCAGGGGACCAGACGTCCCCTGAGCAGCAGCTGTAATAACTTTGTTTCAGCACACTCAATGATAAAAGTTCTACATGTAAGGCTTGAAAACTATCAGAAATGTAATAAATGAGGAGGATCAATATTTTCTGGTGGATTTGATTTGCTGCTGTGACAAGACACCTACATTCCCAAATCAGCTTCTCTAGCTGAGATAAAGCCAAATTCAGATTTTTAACATGGTATTAGTAATAACTTAGTTATTTATGCAATGATTAAGAAAAGAATGTGTCAATTTCACAGATTCATCTTTTTTGCAATAATATGTTAATATTGTAGCTCCAAAATCCCAATTTTTTTTTTTTTTTTTTTTTACAAATGTAGGCTCTATTCTTTTTTTTTTTCACCAAAATGATCTTGCGCCGCCCTGAAATTATCATGCAACCCACATGAGGGTCCCAACCCCCAGTTTGAACACCACTGCTGTAGTATGGAGCTCCGTGGTGACCCAAGCGTACACAGTGTGTGATGTCACGTGTACCAGAATAAAAGCCAATCAAGACGTGAGCTGACTTAGCAGACAGAGGAGGAAGTAAAAGCAACTAAAAAAATGTCGCAGGTGAAAAGAAGTGTCCTAAAAGCCTGTTATCCCATCACTGGCAGTTTGCAATGACTGTGGTCACGAACATTACAAATATTTTTCACTTGTGAGCACTGGTGCTAGCAGCTAGCGCACAGCCCCGCTCTCCAATTTTTACTCGGCTCCAACTCGCGTTGAAATACAAACAGCCTCATGACCTTCTTAATAATCATTTTTCTTTTTTATGTGTTACCCTGTATTTTTTTCCCCCAAAACATGCATCATTGCTTCTTGCATTTTGTCCGCTAACTTTGTTTACAATGAAGTCACGTTTGATGACGTGAGATTTGGAATATTAAATGTAAAGAACTTGATACTCGTCTGAAAAATCTGTTGGCACGTGGTATGCTTCGTCGTAAACACCACTCTCTATAATCTCAGAAGAGAGCATCTCGTGTGATCTGTCTTTTGTTATCGTGTGTGTGGTCTGTAAATCTGTGAAGGTTTGATGAATCCTGCAATGTGATCCAGCCTTCTAGTTCTGTCTTCCTCTCATGTTATTCACTGTTGTCAATTTGAAACTACTGCAGGTGTTTTTTTTCTAAGTGTTGTTCAAATGTTAACCCAGTTCAACCTCATCTCTGTTTTGATGTCTATTTTTGTCCTTTTTCCACTAAAATAATTCAAAATCTACTGACAAATGGTTAACTTTGAGTATCATTACTTAAAGGTTACATTAAAACACTGACAAATCCAGTGCAGACCAGAAAGACCTGACGCTTCCAGCAGACCTCAGTCCAGAAGAGCCCTCCGAGCTGTCTTCTTTACAGGACTTTGACGAAGTACAAAGACAAACGTATCTTGAAGCATTTTTTCCTGACTTGAACAGCAGAAAAGGACACAGCATGACATTGGTTTTTCCCATCCCTCTCTTTATTGGCTAAAAGACTCCACTACACTATTGCTGTCACAATCACTTTGTCTGCATACAGCCTATTTCTCTCAGACAAAACTTCAAGCCAAAAGAAGAAGGGATCAATAGTAGAAGCCGACAAGATTATCTGTATCACAACACTTCTGATTGGCTTTGAAAATAACCCATTTGGCTGATTTTTCTTACCAAGAAAGAAGCTGAATTTCAGCTGTGATTGTTCATGAAGAAATATTCCTCCTCTTCTCTCCTTTAAGCCCGTCTTCCCCCCATCCGGGTGGAGGAGTCCAGCTTCTCCCAGGACCTGCAGTGGCTGTTGGAGCGTGGCGTGCAGTTTGCCGATGTGGCTTTCTACGCCGGGGATTCTGGGAAAGAACTGGGGTGGGCACACGCGGCTGTACTGTGTGCTGTCAGCCCGTACTTCCGACAGCTCCTTCTGGGGCCTAAGACCAGGTAGGAGAAGTCGAGTTTAGTTAACCGCATCAGCAGCGGGAGCAGGTGGAACTGTGAAGCTCTTTGTTCATGTCTGATTGGACAGGGAACGTCCACAGTCGCGGTGCGTTTGCAGAGAGCGGGATGGAGGCCCCCATTCGCTGCTTTCCACTTGGGATGGGGGCATTATCGATGACATGCCACGAACAGAAGGGCACGTGACGGGACGCCTCACTCGGCTCGTGGTGAAGGACCCCCTCCTGTGCATGTGCTTGTGGGAGACTCTCATGTTTATTTACAGAGGTAAACACACCAGTGTAACACAGCTCAGATGAAACTGCCATCTTAAATCTGTTGTTTTGTACCTTTTTAGACGTGCAACCTGTTTAAAGAAACACTGCTCAGGTTTACAAGATGCCGGCAATATTTAATGATAATGGATTAATAATGGATTTATGTAGCCCTTTTCTGCTGATGACACTCAAAGCGCTCACACTGAATCCATTATTCATTCACTCCGCATTCATACTTTGCGGCGGTTTGCTACATGTGTAGTGTCAGCTGCCCTGAGGCAGACTGAAGAAAACGTGGTCTGTCCAACCACCACTGAACATTCATACACCAGTGATGCTGAGACTGGAGGCAAGGTGGGCCAACTTGCCCAAGAACATAAAGACAGAACAAGTGAAATGAAGCAGGACTTGAACCACCAAACCTTCCGGCAATCTATCGACCTGCTCTACCGCTTGAGCTACAACTTAGATCCAAAATAATCCAAATTAGAAAATGTATAATTTTTCTTGATTGATTTACTCATTGTTTTTCAGGGCGCAAGCTACTCAGGTGTCAGTTTGCAATAAACTTGGACTTTCTTTATTGTCATTTTCAAATTACACAGCAGCGCATTGGGAATGAAATTTCATGGCAGGTTGTGTCTCAGCAGTGATAAGGTGAATGCAGATGTACATGGAGATGTAATATAAGGATAGATAAATAAGTCTGCAAAGACCTATAAAAAGATAGATACTGTTTATATTACACTATCAGTTATAGAGTTGTTTTTTAACAAGATATTTACATGGAATGTCGAGGGCAGAGTTGCAGCCAGTTAAATTATTGCACTACAGTGTTTAAATATAGATACATTAATAAACAATGAATAAGAAAATATTGCGAATAGAAAAAAAACAAACAAAAAACACCATTACTGAGTTACCAAGGCAAAACATACCAAACGAATGAAGTCTGGACTGATAATTGTTGCTTTTCAATCGGGATGCACGATATTGGAATTTTGGCCGATATCCAATATGCCGATATTTTAAAACTCTGTAACAGAGAAATTAAATATTGCGAGATTTTGTTTGTAAAGTAGATCGGTCCCACATTTTTTAAATGTCAATATGAAATCAGCATATGAAAATATCGTGATATTTCAGTGTATTGATATTTTTCCCCACCCCTGTTATTTAGAAGTTTTAAAGTCTGTAAAAAAAAGAAGCTTTTGAAGAAGATTTCTTTTTTTTTTTTTAGACTTTAGAAACAGCGGGCTTATCGGTTAAATATCGGTGGGGTGGCTGATGTCCGATACTCAGTTTTAAGGCCAATATAGGCCGATACTGATAGGGGACCGATTATATCGTCCATCCCTACTTTTCATCATATGTTCTTCCATATCTTTTGAGGACAAAACTGTATGATTGCTTACTGTGCAACATGCTAAAAGATATTATTTTGGAAAAATTAGCTCCCATCCCATAGTTATCCACACATCTTTAAATTTCCTGATTAGTTCCTATCTAAGTACATTTCTCAATTCAATTCAATCCAAAATTTATTTGTATGGCACATTTAAAACAACTTCTGTTGGCCAAAGTGCTTCACATCATCGCAGCAAAACCACACTTAAAGATTTACGGTAAAATGAATCTAAAAAGAACACACTGTACACGTGATCAGGAAAATGGTTAAAGGAATAAAAATTTTAATGAAAAGAAGAAAATAGTATCTAGAAAGAAAATGAAATGAGAGATCTAATCCAAAAGATATCCAGATTAATAAGATTACTTTCTGTTGTCTCCTCAACTGATCATTTCTTTGTAAAGATGTTTAATTTTAAGTAGCTGATCAGTGTTGTGGTCAGAGTTGATCTACAGCAGTGGTTCCCAAGCTTTCTTTGCAAGGCCCCCAAACAATCATGTCAAACCCCTCCATCCCACCATCACATGCATCTCAACACTTACATTGAAACATATGAAGAAATCCACCGTAAAAAAGTCTTTAGTTTACTGCTGCCTCATTTATTGTAGTTAAAACCATATCAGTGGTGGAGGGAAGCATTAATTATTAAAAATATACTGTGCAGCTTTTTATAAACTGCAAACTCCTGCATTTGAGGTGAGTTGCTGTGACATATGCTGCTTTAGTAAAAACAACTCTGCTTTTCATAACAGTTGAGGAGTTTGTGTCTAAAGTAACCAACAGGCTTTTCTTTGTGTTCAGGACGGGAAGTCCCTAAGTGGCATCATACTCTCATATGCTGCTGTTTTGAGACATACGACACGCTGTGGTTTCTCTTCATTACCCACATTACCATAACTTGATCATTACGTGGTCATGACCAGGATGAGATATACCTCGCAGAGGTGGTTTTGTGGTTGCTGAAATGTCTGTTGTTGATTCACCAGCAGGGATACACAGATGCCATTATCAGGTATCAGTCCCATACTATGTGTGCTTACTCGGTATTCATTAAAGTGTTCAGATACTACAGAACCCAATAAACTAAGGTTGTCAAAAATAATGCTTTAATGGAAAGAGATTACTCTGAATTAACAAATTCATTTGTTATTGCATTAATGCATAAACAAAGTTATTCCTCTTGATACATTAACGATCTGAATTTGGCAATATTTCAGAGAGAGAAGCTGATTTTCAGCATGTAGATGGTTTGTCACAGCAGCAAACCAAATAGCTGCTGCCCTAGGGCAGGGATGGGCAACTCCGGTCCTCAAGGGCCAGCATCCTACAGGTGTTCGGAGTTTCCCTGGTGTCACCTTGTGACCTGTGCAGAGCTTCACATACAGCTCCACACAATTACCCATTGATTGGAGTCAGGTGTGTTACAGCCAGGAAACTCCTAATACCTGCAGGATGCTGGCCCTGGAGGACCGGAGTTGCCCATCCCTGCCCTAGGGGGTGGCCCCCAGTTTGAGAATCACTGGTCTAAAGCAGGGTTTCTCAATCCTGGTCCTCAGGGACCCCTGCCCTGCATGTATTCCAAGTTTCCAACTCTACCACACCTGATTCAGATCAACTTAACAGCTCATCAAGTCCTTTGCAAGCTGCTAACGAGCCATTCATCTGAGTCAGGTGTGTTAGAATAGGAACATCTTGGAAACCAGCAGGGCAGGGGTCCTAGAGGACCAGGATTGAGAAACACTGATCTAGAGCGACATTTTAGCCCCGTTTCCACTGAGCAGTACGGTAAGGGTTGGTCTGGTACGCCATTTTGTGTGTTTCCATTATAAAATGGGCCCATATAACCGTTCTGTAGCTACCATTTATGGACCCTCATCAGAAGAGGATCCATAAATGGTATGGTATGGTATAGTTAAATATCAGTTGCATCAGATACTCATGTAATATTTAGATTGGGTACAGAGGTACTGTGTACAACTTAGCTCACATATGAGTACAACTATATAATAAACATCATAATGCATGGAATGAAGTTTCTAACTTTTTCCCCATTTACACGCCATCAGGTGTGACGTAGTGGGAAAAAAAAAACTGTTTTCCCTTCTTAACTATGATGTTTATGATCATTCACATGCATTACCTTTGGAATTTCAGTGATCGGGGAAGTTTTAGCAGTCACATGTAGGCCTGTATGAAAAATCTGAAAATCACCGTATTATCAGCAGGCTGAGTTAATTTTGTACAACATGCAGATATGTTTTATGTTCTTGATGTAGTAACGACTGCCCATAAGTTATTTATGATGTTTCCAAACATTTGTAACACATGGTCACGACTCAATTATCTCGTTCCCACGTTAATTAATTGCCATGATTTACAGTCCTCAAAATTATTCATACCCTTCAATTAAAGAAAAGGCTAAAATAACAATAGTGATTCAAATAACAAGAAAATAATAACAAATTAAAATTTACAAAATTATGATTTATGAACCGTAGCATATCGTACTGCTCAGTGGAAACAGGGCTTTTTAGAAATCAGACAATGATGAACTGAAATGTACGTGTAAACTAGCAAACGGCCAGTTGTACAGTAGAGTAAATATCCTTCATGCGTCTCGGTGTCACAGTGATGGGTGTATGTTACATATATTTAAATTGCTGTTGTAAAAGACTAAAACAGTTATCAAATTCATTGAAGTAATCTTGTTGAGTGTTCAGCTAACTGAATGCTAAACATCAGCATTCAGGAACATGCTCACACCAGCTGAACAGATACAATTTTTCTTCATAATGTTCAATGTTTTAGCTCCTGCAAATAAATAGCATGCTTGCACAAGGTTTCACCTGAAACTAATACAGTTTGATTGGCATGAAATATAATTTTGACCTGATGATGGAAGGATAGGAAATCACCACAGCTGGGGGATTCGTGAGATAATCGATGTCTGCTCAGGGCTTCATGGCAGTCCATCCAGTCTCTCAGTCTGATCTGAAGTGGTGGAACAATCCATATCACCCTCCCTGGAGTCATGTTGTTAGTGTGGCTAAAATCAATTTATCTACTAAATGCTATTGCTTTACATATTAATACTGATAAGACTTTAATCCTTTTTGGTCTATATGATCATTAAAAGCATTCTGCTGCTCTGCTAGTGAACAGTAAAAGAAGATGGCAGTGTGTTGCAGGGAAGTGAGTTATTCAGTAGTGATTTCAAATGAATGCATCTGAATTACTCGTGTTCTAAAAGCTGGACCAACATAAATTGGAACAACAGAGCTGCAACACAGAAGAGCTTGCCATCATCTGATTAAAAGCTTGTGATTGCTCCAAGATGGAGGTGCCCAAACTGACATTCTGGCAGTGGGATCAGGTCCACAGGAAGTGCCAAACTCAGAAAATTAGAAAAGACAGAAAGCATCTCATCAGCATGCACTGGAGAGGGTTTAGTTGTTGCGCTCCCATCACACTACACGGTGAAGAAATGTTATTTCCTGCTACTAAATGGGACGTTTAGTACTGCATCCATAATATACTTCAATGACATGTCTGATAATTGCAGGAACTTGTTGATAAACATCATTGGTATTAGCAAGAGCGGTGCTGCACCACTCTGATGCTTACTGCTTTGTTAATATAAACATATCGTGCACATTGGAACTGAAGATTAAGATTCACGAGAAGGTTGAAAGCAGTTAGTCCTTTTCTAATAATTTAGATGTGAAGATGAATCCCCCTTGGCAGCAGAAGGCAGCGAGCCTCCTGTTGGGACGCATCCAATGCTCCATTACGCTGAGGAACAGGAATCAGTCAAAATGAAAGTGCTTGATAGTAAACAACTGTAGTATTTTAATCTGGGACCCGATCATTCATTTTGTGATGGTATGATCTGGCACTGCTTTCTTAACCTGTGTTTGTGCTTCGCTTCCTCGGGCTACTGTAGTAGCTTTTGTGTCTTTCCAGCTCAGTTCTGTTTGTCATTAAGAAAATCAAAGAGGAAAGATTGGCGCTCCAAAGCAAGTCTTTGTAGAAACCTCTATAATTTCAAAGCTAATGGGATTAGTTGACAGAATCTGAGGTTATCGAGTCTTCACTTACATAAAGAAATGATCAATTCATTGATGAAATTGGATGATTAACAGGCTTGAATATTACGTTAACAAAAACACAGGTGTGTGCAGGCATCAAGCTAATGCCATAATGTTCTCCAGTACGTGTGAAGCTTAGTATAACAGGGATGTGAAGTCCTCTGTGACTGTAATGAAAATCTTCTCAGAAGACTGCAAATTTGGGTCTGCAGAGCTATGCTTGTCGTGCATTAGATCAGAGCACCCTTGCATGCTAGCACTTCATCACAGGACTACACGTTGTGCACGAATCCTCATGGCAAAAAGCTTCTCTAGCATCTGATTCATGGCTGCTTGTTAACATGTACGAGAGCAGCACTGATTCACTGAAACATTAACACAAGATGCAGACACACATGCATAAGCTGGTGGAGGGTGAGCAGGGAGGGGAGGAAGATTATAGGGGGAGACTGAGCCTGTGTGAGTGACTGTATGAATAAGAATAAGAGAGCCAATGGTTGAAATATGGGGGGGCAGAGTGTGTGTGTGTTTCCATGTGCACATACAGTACAAGTCTTCATGCAGGTGTGTGTGTTTCAGGAAGAAAGGAAAGTACTGTGCAGGGTGAAAATCGAAGGTGGCAGGATGTGAGGATGAGATGAGAGGGGGAGAGCTGGAGGATGAGGTGCTGCTTTCCTGAAACTGGATAGGAAAATGTGCTGGTAATAAGCTGGGCATTACAGCGTACTGTTAGTGCGTGTGTGTGTGTGTGATTTGGTGAGAATAGGGGAAAGAGGAATATGAGTGCACATGCTGAGTGGAATGAGAATGTCACGTTCCCATAAACCCCTGCAGGCGGGCAATGTTAAGTCGTGTGAAAATGACTAAAGTTAACCTTCAACATAGAGGGTCCGATTGCACGTTTGAAGGATCAGACATCATATACACTGCATTGCATGTGCTAGTGTGTTATCTTGAATGGGTTTGAGTTTAAAGGACGCCTTCTTTGCCCACAGAAACATGCTGAACACCACGAGCAAATATCTGATGTTCAACAAATTGTTCATTTAAAAAAAAAAAAGAAAAGAAAAAGCATCAGCTTTGACTCATTGTCCCTGTGCACCATCATATTTTCAGCCTCGCACCCTTGCTATTATTCCACGCTCTGGGTTTTCGTCACTTGACTGTGCGAGGACAGTCCGAGAGGCCATGACTTTTACTTGTGTGATGTTAACTCTCTGAGACTCTGTCTCCTTCTGTAATCTGCTGCTGAATCATTGAAACTGTCATTTGGTGGCAATTTGGTGCATCTGCACACATTGTATGTGTGTGGCAGACAAATCAATGTGTGCATGTGTTTGTGTTATCAGTGAGGTTTTATTTAGGCTTTATGCAATACGATTGTTTTTGTTTGTGACTTTGCAAACTGTAGGGAGACAAAGTGAGCATTGGGTGTCCTTGCAACAATATTTCTTAGGTTTGAATACGTTTTCAGATCAATAATGAGGCATGAGCAGGGTTGGGGCAAATCTCTCAGAAATTTGCATTAATCTGTTCAAACTACTCCCACATCTTTTATGTTTTTCTCCAGAAATACTGCAATGCTGACTTTTGTTTTTGAGATGTAGATGTAGATCTGCAGCTTTTACTTTCTCCTTATTTACTCTCTATAGTCAATTTGTTTTGTTTCAACTCCATCGGCTGGTGTGTGTTTGTTATGTCTGGCTGCATTGTGCATCAGCACGACGACTCCTGAGCTAATCTCTCACCCTGCATTCGAGGATTCTGTGCCATGCTGCCGTCACCCTGTACTGTATATTGAGGTAATCCCTCTTTCGGCACAAATACCGCCATTATAGCTAATGATGAGCTAAATCCTGCACAATCGAGCTTCCTTCTTTCCTCACCAGTCGGCTAAATGTCCCAGGGAGACAGAGTGTTTCACTCGCATCAAGCTGCGAGGATGTGCAGGGGTTGTGAAAGAGTACAACCCTGAACAAAGGTGCAGTTGCTTTCTCCAATGTTGCACGAATGCAGAATGACTTTACTGTTCCAGTGGCTTGGGTTCGCTTGTCGGTTGTTGTTGTAATTCTAGATATAAGGAATTGCCATAACATTATGTACAGGCTTTCATGATTTCTGCATGCTGACTTGTACTAAATTTGATGATCTGGATTTATCTCTAGCACCATTATCATGTTTTTATTTTTATCCTAGTTTTAAATGCCTCAGTGGCCATTAAAATACTGGAACATTACATGGTAAACATGAGCATGTGCTGATTTTGAGCATTTAACTTAAAGCATCACCCTGCACTACAGCCTAAATTACATTATACAGATAAAGTACAGTAGGCCTACATTGTTATAAAATGATAGATAAATGACATTTGCCATCTGCATCAGTCAATATGATGCTCTATACTTTCCATTATGAAAAAGAACTGAAGTGCAGATGCTTAATTTAAATATTAAAAAAGAGAAATCCCTGGAAAAAAAAGTTTTGCCAGCCCAAATAAATCTTTATTCTTGCAGGGAGGATGCAGCTTGAAGTGAAAGATGTCGCTTTTCTGATATTAATTTGAGATTTTTACCTGTGGATTAAATTAACAACTTGGAAGTTAATCCTTACCCAGAGTTGTTAAAAAAGAGAGAGATTTAAAGATGTCTTAAAAATACCAAGACAAATGAACAATCTTGCATCCATGTGGTTCTACATCCCTTCCAAAGAGGTTTTCTGCCCTCTTCAACCCTGTAGTGAAACCAGTTTCCATCAGAAGTTTTTAATGCAAATAACAGTGTGATTGTCACAATTCTTTGAAATGCCCTCTTTGACAAGACTGAAAGCTTGTAAACACTTTTTGTAGCTAGAGAAGAGTCTCAGTTCTTGTTCTAGTTCTGTGAGATTCTTGACCTGTTTGGCATCGCTCCTGATTTATTTACAAATCTGCACTCAAGTAGTTCCTATGAAGCAGCTCATTGTTGAGTTTAAGGCAGTTTTTCCCAACTTTGTTCCTCAGGACCGACTGCCCTGCATGTCTTCATGTGTTCCTACTTTAACACACCTGATTCAGATTCATGAACTTCCTCATCCAGTTCTTTGCACGCCTGTTAATGAGCCAATCATTTGATTCAGGTGTGAAAAATTTGTGGCTTGGAGGACTGGAGTCGGGGAACTCTGGATTAAGGTGTGTTAATGCTCACTAGCTTGTCATTGGAGCCATCCTCTTTTTCATATCTGCTATTTTTAACAGTTTGTGTGGTTTGACTGCAGAAAATTTCCCACCAGAAAAATGCTCCGTATATGGCTGCAAACTTGTGCACCCCTTTTTTAAACACATCTTTGCACAGTGAAATCAAAAAGTCTTGATTTAACTTCATCGCCCTGCAATACTTCTTCCCCACATGGCATGAGATTTTATTTAGATGCTTGTTTGCAAACTTTTACCACAGAGTTTTGTGTTGAGGACACAGGAGAGGTTTTACCCTGACAGCGCTCCCATAAAGGTGAGATTTGTGCAGGTGTGGCTGCAAAGCAGACCAATGAACCGCCGCTCCAGAGTCTGATAAATCTTCCTTTAAGGCTTTTGCAGTCAGACAGGGGATTTATTTGTCTTTCTAGCATTCCTACCAGCAGTTCTCTCTGAAACTTTCTGTTCTTCCAGACTTCTCCGCATCTCTACTTTGCTGTTGACTCCCATTTCTTATTTACATTACAAATAGAGGAAATGGCTATCAGAAAAAAATACTGATATCTCCCTAAAGGCTGCTGCTATTAATTATTTTGATTTTCAAAGTGCTGCACAGAGAAGACCTGAGCTGCAGGTCATCAGGGTTAGGGGAGCTGAATCTTCTTTACTAAGAGTGACTGTAAATAAGCTATTATAGAACTATGATAAAAAGGTTTTTGTGGTACTTCACCTTTTTATTTTCTTGTTTTAAAACATAACAGTAACCTTGCTCATGATTTTTAAAGAGTAATTCATCTTTAAATTTGGAAATCTGGTCAACTTTTACTCCTATAATTTTACATAATTATGAACTAGAAAATTCAGATAAAGAAAACAGATCAAGTAAAAACACAGCTATTAACTAGGCAGAACTATTATGGTAATTGAAGTATTTCACAAAAGCCTTTTATGCAATATTTCCAACAGATTTGCAGAATCTGAACTGGGTGCACCACCCAGAACCGGCAGAGATTATGTAAACAGGAGCATTTTAGATAAACTCAACTTTAACAAAAGCAGACGGCGGGTGATGAGTGTAAGGCATGTGGGTGGTCGGAGCACAGTGCCAGCCACTGGAGAAAATAGTTTGCTTGTTTGTTTTTTTGAAAACTGTACTGTTGTGGACTCGTTGAACCAGTGTGACTGGATGTTTTGTAGGAGCATGGGAGTGGGAGCACCTCCAGGAGGCCCTGGAAGAAAAGCTGAAGAATTCGCTGGCTGTTTCTCAGCTTCTGGAGCGCATTCGAACCCTCATCGGCAGAGACAGGGTGAGGTCTATAAAAATCGCTTTCTTTAACACTCCCACATAACACATAAATAACACAGAAGAGCAGTATTTTCTACGGTGCGTACGATGTGGGTATGCAGCCTTCCTCAGCAGAAGTTAAACAGCTGAGCAACACTTTTAATTTAAGTTTTTGTACCTTAATAATGATGTGACACTAATAAGTGTATTTACATAATTAGTGTGTGTAATCGCCTCTCAGATAGTGTGAGACTTAGCACAAAATAAACAAAGAGATTTTCTCCAAGGAGCAAAATCACAACGCAACAGCTGTGAACAATGGAAGTTGCTATTTTGTCTATATTTAGAAAGCATTAGGTTGCTCCACAGAAAAAGCAACAGACTTTGAGATGATTGTAGGGATCAGGAGATATGACATGGCCTAGTCTGACAGGCCTTTTGGCACCACATATGCTCTACCAACCCAACAGGATAGAACTAGGTCTTCTACCTGAGGCAGTGAGCTGACGCACAGAGATGGAATGGCCACTTTAATGTGATGAGACACCATAATGTTCTGTCACGATTTGATCCGTCTCTCTGCAAACACCTCCAGGTCCTCTGTGAAACCGGTTGTATTTAACTCTCAATGAGCTTTATATGGATCCTAAAATATCAAAGGCCTTTATTTTGCTTTTGTCTCCTCTGAGTACTTGTCTCTCTGCAGCAGACCAGAGAATGTGGCTTGTTTGTGCTTCAGTGGACTAATAAAGGTCGTGCGATGGTAATGAGATGCTTTACGACGCTCATTTGTGGACATAACAAAACCATGAGTGCAAAAGCACGGCATAAAAACAACTCCCACTGTCAGCCTTTCATATCCTACCTGTTTAATTATTACAGCGGATGTCATTTTTCTTTTGTTATGCTTTCATTTAAAACTTCAAATGAACATTGGTGTTTTGATATTAGCTGGTTTGGACAACCGTCTGGTTCCCACTCTGTTCTCCGTGTTGCCAGATCCAGTCATGTTGCTCTTGGCATTGCAGTTGGAGTGTGTTTGGGTAGCGCTAAGCAAGACTGGCAGAGGGGCCATCTGTATTCCAGGAGGGACTCGCGATAGATGTTCAGAATGGCAATTTTTCTGGTAACGAGTACCTGACATGCAGGAGGGGAATGCTAACACTCAGTGTCTGATCCTTTCGGCCTCCTCTCCATCCTCTGTATGTGAGCGCAGGGCTCCAGAGACACACCGAGTGCCCGGGCAGCTCAGCTGGGCCCCCAGACTCTGGTCAACCTCTTCAATTCTCCGCTTTACTCTGATGTCATCTTCATGGTGCAAGGTAGGATCGTGCTGGTCATTTAAACATAAGCACATTGTCAAATGCATCCACAAGTCTCGCACTGCAGAGGAAGGTCACATTTTATCGCCTGTGATTGAATTATGATCTGAGTCGCCCGGCCTGGTCATCCTTTCAGAGACTAAATAAGATAAAACGGTCTGAGCGATGTGTTCTATTCGTGTTTCATCTTGATAAAAGCTCCTCTTTTCTATTAAACTGGAAAAAATAGCCTTAAAAAAAAGCCTCATAAAAAAAAAATGCAATGAGCTTTTCCTGAATGTGCAAGGTTCAACTTTTAGAGGTCAAAGACAAATTTTATCAAGGAATATTATAAGACAAATAGTTCATTTCTGGAGGTTTTTTTTATGCTAATTTACTTAAATATTGTACAGAGGGCTGTCACTGGCTGTTAATGGCACTTAATGACAGTGATTATGTCGGGTCTTGTGGTCGACTTCCCATGTCAGTTGTTTCCTGTTAAGCTGCACGTTATGCCTGATCATCACTTAAACTGAGTGGACTCTGTAATGAAGCAAAACCACATTAATGAGATGAGGACTGCCCGTTTGAGGTCAGCTGATTAAATTTGATTTAATTTTTCCAGCTGTTCCTGAGTCATTTAGATGCAACTTTACCATCTGTTAACATAAATATATCAGATGTAAACTGTTATTCTTTGTTTGTACTATCACGCCTCGCTCTTTTGGGTCTTTCAAATGTTCATTATCCTGTGTGTGACTTAAGGAAGTGTATTGCCTGCACACCGAGCAGTGCTGGTGGCTCGATGTGATGTGATGGCGGCCATGTTTAGTGGGAAGTATGCAGAAGCCCGGAGCAGAGTGGTTCCCATCCACGGCGTCTCCTCCGATACCTTCCTGTCCTTCCTGGAGTACCTCTACACTGACTCCTGCTGTCCTGGTGAGTTTAATGCAAACAACCCAGAGGCGTACCAAACAGTACTGCGTTTTTGTTATTGTTATTATTTAATCTATTTTTTGTTTAGTCACACACAAAGTATTGTGTCATTGCTTAAACTGAAGAAGAGTGGATAATTGTGTGAATCAGGTCTCCCATAGAAGTTATCTGAAGCTTATTAAGGGAGTCTGGATACATACAATACAAAACAGTAAAAGACATTAGACAACATGGACCCCATATATACCAATAGAAGCTTTCTGAGGACATGTAAATGTAGGATATTACATAATAGTTACTATGTATACTGCAGTCGTCCTCAAAATTATCCATACCCTCCAATTAAAGACGGAAAGAAAATCAGCTTCAGTGAAATAAGTTGAAATTGATAAAAGTAATAATAAATAAAAATTCGATGAAAGTGATGACATTGATTTTGAATTGTGGTTCAACAAAAATATTAAAAACAAACACACAAAAAATAAAACAAGTAAACAAACTTTATGGGACTCCGAAGCTAAAATTTTGTTCAGCAACACTTTGAGGCAATCGCTGCGATCAGGTGTTCCTGTAATGTTCAAAAATACTTCTGCACCTGTTGACAGGTATTTTGTTTTTTTTTTATTATTATTTTCAACAACAATTAAAAAACAATGCATTTCAATAAATTAAAATTTTATTAATTTTTATTTATTATTAGTTTCTTTAGTTATTTGAATTATTGTTGTCAATTTAGCATTTTCTTTAATTGGAGGGTATGAATAATTTTGAGGACGAGTGTATGTAGAACTGCAATTAACGATTCTTTTCATCCAATTCCTGTTAATCGATGACTCTCCCACTAAGTTCATTAATCAATAAGACAGTTAGCAATAAGATTCAATTTAATATCAATCAGTTCTATGGTTGTGGCACAATATAAGAATTAGCCCGAGATGGACTTCACCACTTTTAAAACTCTCATCGAGCTCGTTCCCGACCCTGCGTGTAATGGACCAGCTGGTACTTTTAAGTTTTCTTCTTTTTCCAGTAATTCAGTGTTTTGTTTTTTCTGGTATCATACACATGCTGAGGAATCCAAACTGGAACAAGCTCACACAGTCGAGAGTTAGTTTAGTTGATAATTAATGTGTGTGTGCCTGTGTGTCATCATTTGTTAATGATGACACACAGGCATTGTGAAATACATTTAATTCAGTTAAAAGGAGAACACCAAAGCAAAGAAAAAGAGGTCTTGTGGGGGAATGTACTCGGACTGTGACACACTCAAATAATTGTCTTTTTGCAGAATGAAACCAGTGTTTACGGTAATCTGACAGGCACTTACTGTAAAACGCTCATTCGAACTAATGGAAACTAAGAAAGTTTCTTAGCAAGCTGTGCACAGGGTTTCTATTTAAAGTTATGCGCAAGTGAGAACCATTAATATATGGGAAAACAATCAGAGATGTGCATCAGTGTTTTCCTCTGGTCTTGGGCAACACAACAGAAATGCAGCCCTATCGCCCATCTGTGTGACTGACTGCAACATGCTGCCAGCGTCCCTCTCAAGAGCCACTCGGAGACCAAAAGCTTGAAATAAAATCTGATTTATTGAGCACAAAATGAACTTGTGGCATCGCTGCATTAGCTGCCTTTGACGGTGCCAAGTCACAACCCCCACTCATGTTGTTGTTTTCTTTGGTCACTATCTGACACACTGTGCTTCATTTTCAAAGTAATTAGTACAGATAATACTCACTGGTCATGGCGGTGAGCTGGAGTACATTACATACAAAGCTTCAGCACAAACTTATATTTGTATTAAGCAGAATTAACTCCTGTGAGTAACTGTTTTATCTTTGTCACTAGAAAGATCTGTTCATGTTGTCCTGGCTCTGCTGCATGTTTGCATTACAACTGCTTGCTTTACAGGTTAACCGGCAACACTGGATGCGCTGCAATACCATTTTTTTGATGTGTGTTTTAGAGTTTTTCTGTCCCCTAGTGGCAAAAGTTTGCTAAATTCTGTTTGAACAATGAGCTTTGGCAACTGTATTGGAAGCTGCAGCAGTTTTTGTGTTTGTGTGTTTTAAGGAAAATAAGAGATGAACTGAACCAACTGTTGTGCCTCTTACAATCAAGGCTTAAACTGCAAGTTATTACAGGCTCAAAAAGAGCAAATTCTGCATCAGGCTCATTAATTATGAATATTGAGTTGCAGATTGAGTTAGACGCAGCATTGAATCTCATCTTCCTTTGGAAGATTGCACAACAAAGCTTCTGAATAGAAAAATCCCCTCTCAATAACCAGTTCCCAGCAGCTGATGATCCCTTTTCTTTGTAGCAGGAAATCTTCTGATGGGAAAAATAATGAAAAACCCAACAAAAAAATCCTTAAGAGCCAGCTTAGTTACAGCTGGGATAAGTATCTCTTTTTTTCCAGAGATAACAGCTTGACTACAGGAAATTAAAGCCATGAAGCAGCTTCGGAGACTGTAGCTATTCTTCTTTTATGTAAGAGGTCTGCACTCAAGGTCAAAACAAGGTAACTCCATCAGCATCTCTGACGAAGGGTGTGAAATCACAGCAGGAGGGCTATCAGATCATTTCATCCAGATAATGTGCACCGTACATATGACAGAAGACACCCTGAATGCACATTTGAGTAATTGCGCAGTGGGATAGAATAAAGCTTCTGTGTTTCTGCTGCTTGGCTGACGGTGCTGCAGCCCATCTGAGGCACACAGGGGGAGTCGCTGTGCATCTGAAGACATGAAGGATGATGAGGGTGGTGTAAGGCTACATGACAGGAATCAGGATCTTTGATTTGACAGTTAACAACATGCAGTGGGATTGATAGTTCTTGGAATGATGTTGCAAGTATGGATGGAGCTTGACAGCACAGGAGATGCAGAGGATAAAGATAAATGAGCTAAAGCTTTAGCCTCTTTGATCATAACACTGGAGGATTCCCATTAAGAGAGTAGGACGGTGAATTGCTGCATGTACAGGTGAAAATATGTCTAAAAAGAAGTCAAATTGTAGAAAAATAAAAGCACATGAAGACTTGGGCTGGACGATAATTAAATAATATATATTTATTTATAGAGGCGGTGCAATAGAAAAAAAAAGGGGTCAATAAGAATTTCTAGAGATGTACAATAACCTTTTTTTTAAAAAAAAAACTGATTATAACCAACAAATTTGAACTCCTAAAGGCAGATAACTGATAACCGATAACACACATACATATCTAATAATAACATCAATACTATTAACAAAATCAGGAAGACTTTTCACTCTTTAAATGAAGAAATATTTATTTTTGTGTTGTGAAACTATCAGCAAGCTTCTCAAACATTTTCTAAAAGATATCAAACAAAACTCTTCTATATCTCAAATGCCCATCAACTTAAATAAGGTGCATTGCTTACTGATATAAAAATAAAGGCTCTTTGAATTGATGCAAATACATGCATCAGCATCAATACAGTAATTCTGGCCTCATAATGTGAGCAGAGCCCTGTCATGCTGTCAAAAATAAAATGTGTTATTGGGGCAAGTCGTCATGATATCGAACTTATTGGAATGATTTCCTGTTATTAACCTGATAATTATCAACTCGATAATTATGTACCCCAAAAAATTTCTACAGAAAAACATAAAGTTTTTCTTCCTTTTTCCATCATAGGGCTACTGAATTTGGTCCTACGAGGACCACAGTTGTGCAGGTTTTCCATGTCTCCATTCTCCAACACACTTGACTCAGCTTAATGAGTCATTGTCCAGAGCTTGATTGGCTATTGGATTGATTCAATTTGAGTCGAGAGCAGGGAAACACTGAAAACTTGCAAGATTGCAGCCCTTGTAGGACCAAAGTGAGCATCCCTAGCCTGTCATGTAGTTTAATACGACAGTCATTACTTCCTCCCAGCCACAAACGCAGACCCAATCATGCTCCATCACCAAGCCCCGCCCCCTCTCAAACCACAACGAAAAGCATGTTCATTGCAAAAGAAGTCACAGCAAGGAGAGGCGGAAGAAACTGCCCCGAAAAAAGATTTAAGTAGTTCACCAGCATTGTGGCACTTTAATTTAGCTAGAGATGTCCAATATTATTGGGCTACCAATACAGTTGTGCTTGAAAGTTTACATACCCTCCCATTTAAGAAAAGTATAAATTTACAATAGTATTTAAAATAACAAACTAAAAAAAGAAATAACAAAAATGTACTAGACTATAATTTAGTAAAATAAAACATTGATTTTGAATTTTTGCTTAAAAACAAACACACAATCAAACAAAACTATCCCAGACAAATTAAAGCACTTGCTCATGAACAGTCGGCCAGAATACCTGTTAACAGGTGTAAAAGTCTGATTAAACATTACAGAAAACATCTGATTGCAGTGATTGCCTCAAAGGGTTGCCCATAAAATTTTAGCGCAGGAGCCCCATCAAGCTTGTATACTTGCTTTAATTTTTGTTTGTTTTCAATATTTCTCTTGAACCACAATACAAAATCAATGTCATTGTGTTCATAAAATTTTTATGTATTATCACTTTTGTCAATTTCAACTTATTTCACCGACAGCTGATTTTTTTCTGTCTTTTATGGAAGGGTATATAAACTTTCAAGCAGAACTGTTTATCTGATATTGGTATTAAAATGCGATGTTGGGAAATGTCGGTATCAGTTTATATCATACAGGTATTTCTCCTAACAAGATCTCGTGAGATTTCATTAGTAAATCTTGTTACTCCATTAGCATTCGTCCAAAATGTAAAAGTTCCTCTTATTCTGGAAGAACTTCATATCCCAGCATTCCTTTCAGCGTCATGTGACTACGGTGCAGCTGCTGCTGCTACAGACTGATTTGCTTTGAAGCTGCTTATAATATGTCTGGTTTTAAGTTGTTGGTTAAGTTACCGAGTTGTCAGAAACATTAGAATTAGCCGTTTTGGCTAATACCTGCTAGTATCTGATATCTGGCAGCCAGATGTCCAAAATGAACTCCTCTGACTGAGTTAAGGCTATTTTGGGATCTTTGCTCAGTGAACAGTTGTCCACATAGATCGATATCAGTTAATAAATGATATCAGAATTTAAAAGTTGGAAAATATCGTTATATTGGATAAAAACCAATCTGGTAACACAATCAGCTTGTTTGACCATCTAAGCCGCTTGCACACAGGCCAGGGCTGCACTTCAAGTATACTTTTTAAACTTTTTCTGATAGTTATTGATGTCGATCAATGATTTTTTTACACAATATATTTTTTCTCTGTCATCCAGCCCAAATGAACACACAATGTTTGTATTTTAGAGATGAGATAATGGTGTGTGTCACCTTGATTTGGAATTATCCTATCGCTTGGAAAGCTATGTATCCTCATGTTCCTTGAAAATCTTGTGAATTTGTGAGCAGCCGACTGATGTCTTTTTTGTACACTTTGTGCTCATTTTCCACATGACTGCATTGGATTTTCTTGGACCTCTAATTTTAAAAAAGACCAAACATTTAAAGCCACATTTGTAAGTCTTTGATAGGACACGTCTAAAGCCTTACGTGAATCTATTCTGTGTTATGTTCTAATTCGTAATGTTTTCACACTGTAAATAAGTTAAATCCTTAATGCAGTGCATCACAGTGTCATGTGTGTCTCTGTGTCCAGCCAGTGTGCTGCAAGCCATGGCTGTGCTGGTTTGTGCCGAGATGTACCAGGTGAAACGACTGCAGCATCTATGCGAGGTGTGCGTGTGTGCTTATCTTCAGAGCATGCCCAGTAGAGAGCTGGCATCGACGGGCATCAGCGTGGTTCGACTGCTCCGCAGAGCAAAGGTCAGTGTGGGCACAAAGGGCCAAAAAAAACCCAAAAAACAAGTGAGGATGGATGTGTGCATCTGGACTTTACATTACTACTTAATTATGATATAAAGTACGTTGCAAATACTTCACATCATTGTTTTCAAAATTGTCCATTGAAGTTTCCAGATACTTCTGATGGTCGTTAGATGAGCATAAAGGTTAAATTATTTCACACAGTTTCCATCTTTCTGTTTATTCCCAGTGCCACAATGCAGAGCAGCTCTATGTTTGGCTCCTTCACTTCATCGCCAACAATTACCTGATCTTCAGTCATAAACCCGACTTCCTGGAGCTCTCAGGTTAGTGACATTTCATACAAAAATCTTACAGTCTTGTATAGAAAAATATATAGATTATATTAAATTACACATACAAATATAACAGTCATTTAAAATGGTTGAAAGTGGGATGTAAAATACATGAAGCGTAACCAGTTAAGTGGGGATTAAAATGCAAATGGTTGCATACAGCAGAAGTGCGCATCACTCAAAGCTAAATAATTCAGACCTACATCGCCTCCTAATATCTGCACTAATATAAGTGGTCATGTATTTGCTGTTGTGAACAATTAAAAACAAGACCAGATCAAAAATACTGACCCCAGAGTGATTAAAAACATGGTTACTGACACAACATATACAGTCGTCCTCAAAATTATTCATACCGTCCAATTTAAGAAGGAAAAAGAATCAGCTGTCAGTGAAATAACATGAAACTGACAAAAGGAGTAATAAATAAAAATTCTATGAAAATCATGACAATGATTTTGAATTTGTGGTTCGAAAGTTAAATTAAAAACAAACACACAAAAAATAAACAAGCACAATGGGGCTCCAAAGCTAAAATTTTGTTGAGCAACACTTTTTTTTTTTTTCTTTTGTTGGGGGGGGGGGGGAGGGGCGCCCCGGTCCTCTTCTGGGCCTCCCCCTCCCCCCTTTGAGGCAATCACTGCAATCAGGTGTTTTCTCTAATGCACCTGCACAGGTATGTTGGTCCACTGTTCAGGGGAAAGGTGCTCTAATGTGTCTGGGACATTTTTTTTAAATGATTATTTCCAACCACAATTCAAAAGCAATGTTTTATTTTGTAAATTTTTTTTTTATTATTAGTTTCCTTAGTTTCTTGTTATTTGAATCACTATTGTGAATTTAGCCTTTTCTTTAATTGGAGGGTATGAATAATTTTGAGGACTTGATTCCTCTCCCCTGTTTTTACCTCCTGTTGTGTTTTTCCCCTTTGTTGGTCTCTATGGAAACAAACTGGCAGAGTAACTGACAATCTGACTGAGTCTAAGGATGTCACAATTACTCAATTTCATAATTAACTGTGGTGTAAAAACACCATGATCAATAAATCGTTAAGATCCCTCAATATTGTCACTGATCATAAAAGATTGAGTATGAAACACAACACAGAATGAAAACAAAGTTATTCATTCTTGCATTTTCTGCACCGCTGGTCCAGTTCAGGGTCAGGGGGGGTTGCTGGAGTCTATCCCAGCTATTCAGGCAAGAGGCAGGTACCTCATCCTCAAATTTAAAGGTATAGTTCACCCACAGAATGATTTCACTTTATTTTCCACTTACCCTCATGGTGAGCAAGACTCTGGAGTAGGGATGGGCGATATTTTATCGTGTGCGATATATCGTCAAAGAAATTCCCCACAATAACAATTTGAATTTATCATTTTTATCGTGAGATGACAATTTACCAGGTTGTGTTTTTCTTTGGTTTTTTTAATAAGCAAAGTTATTTTTGCTTTTTGCATCGTTTGAATAAATGTGGAATTTAGTCTCTCATATTTCAGACTTGTTTGATTGGTGTCACTACAGTTTTGCAATACAGGTGTACTACTTGAACTTAATTGATATAGTGGCTTTTGGTATTTTGTAGGGCTTTCAAGACAGAATTTAGTGACAGATTTATAATACAAAATATTTTGCCGATAGCTTTTATCGTCATATATCGTTACCGTGATAAATAAGAGAAATTATCGTGATACATTTTTTAGTCCATATCGCCCCATCCCTACTCTGGAGCACTTTTTGAATATGTCAAATGCAGCCGGCGATCAGGAAGGTTTCTCTTTTTCCCCCAACTTTCATAGAATGAAGTTCGCCAGAGTCCGAGCCAAAAAGATCCATAAAAGTCCACAAAAACTTGTCAATATTCCTCCATGCTGCTCGTCCAATGTAATCCAAGTGTCCTGAGTGGGTAGCGTCGAAACGACATCATTTAGTATATTTTTAGAGCCTAAAAAGGAGTATTGCTTACCTCCGCGAAGCGCGAATGTGCGCGGTCACGAAACTACAGAAGCCTCTGCGTTCAGAGCCTACTCTGCCGATAATGGAATTGTAGAAGAAGAAATTCACTGTTTACATTGTGGTTAGAGCGCCAGAGCTGCAGACAAACTGGGACAAACACAAGAGAGGTTGGATATTGATTTAAAACAATGAAAGAAAGAAAAGAGAGCGCGCGATCTCGTCTGCCGTGGCTTCCGTAGTTCCGTAGGACACTTGGATCACATTGGACGAGATGTCGACTTTGTACTTTTAAAGGGGAAAAATCTCCAGACTACTGTTGATGTGGGTGCCTTTGCTGCATTCCACCATGTTTTCATAAATTAAACAGTGCAAACTGGGACTTCCGCTGCTTTTCCAGGCAATAACCAGCATCACAGTGAGTTTTTCAAAGTGCAGTAATCAATCACGGTTTTAACAATAATAAAAATTTGAAAGGGTATTACTAATCGTTGGGAATTTTATCACTGTTAATCATTTTATCGGTAATTGTTATGTCCCTACTCTCACCTAATGGTTGCTGGAATAGGTCCCAGCTCTCCCGGTGAGCCTGCAGAAGAGTACACGGGTATAGAAACTAATGGAAGATCAGAGTGTTTGGTGTTGACCCACCTGGCACTGACAGACAGAGGTCATTGTGATAATAAGGACTGCACAAGAGAAAAATATGTTTTCAGATGTCATTCATGCATGGCACCAGTGGGCAGAACGCTGTGATCTAAATACCAGCTGACAGAATGACTCCCAGACAGTGGGTTTGGCTGTTGAGGGATTTCCAGTATGGTTGCAATCTGAAGCAAGTCGCCACCGTTACACAACTTTCTAAATAAGAGCTACAACCCATCAAGAATGTTGCTGGACTTGAATGTAACTGAACAGTAAACAAAGTCGGAGGAATGCTGCATTGCATGCTGGGACCAGAGCGCCATCCAGTCAGGATTATTCTCCTCTTACTTCAGCCGACTGGTTCACCTGGTTAGTTTTTATCTTGTTTGGCTAAAAACTGACAAATCTAACAGAAAAGGGAAGAGATGGAAAAATCTGCAGATTATTGAACAGGCATTAAGCCAAAGTCTGACCCCCCCCCCCCCCCCCCCCCCACTAATTTGATCAATTTACCCAAATAAATAATACTTAGAATTGCATTCAGCAGTGTGTGCATTTTATAGATTCATATGTTGTGGGCTTTATAAATTCCCAGTGGGTAATGAAAGTGTTTAGCATGTGGTTTAGAAGAGTAGAAATGCATTACGAGGTTTGAGCTTAAAGCACTATCCTGCAGTTAGAGTTCAGGGTCTAAATGAACCAAAGTCCTGTTGTGAATTTGTCAGTCTCTGCAGAAAAAAAGGCTAAAACAACCTCTCCAGCAAAGCAAAGTTGGGGAAAAAAATTGTCTCTAAAGCATGGCTAAACATATATTCAGACTTTCTACAAAGAAGGCATCAACTTCATCATCAAAAAATGAATATTTAAAAGATGCACCGACCTTTGATTCATTCACTTTCTCCCTATAAGTAACGCAGTTTCCACAAGCTGGTGAGTGTGGAGTCATTTCACATCCCAGTAATATTACTCAGGGTCTCTGTTCTTTCATGTTATTCTGGAAAATATAAAGAAACTTATCTTTTCATGATAAGTTTTGGTTAATAAACATGCTTTTTGCCACTTTGGAAACCTGCTGTACTTTAGGCCATATTACCATGCAGCATAATATGACAGTTTTTATATTCTAGACTGCAGCTTGCTAACCCTTTAGATCATCTTTAGATCTGTGTATGATTTTGTCTTTTGCATTTAAGAACAGGCAAAAAATAAAAAAATAAAAAGACAGGTTAATTGCAAAGATTAACAACAACACTGTGTTGCAGAAGCACATTTTATTGTCATCATTAGCCACACACGGACACATAAACAAGACTTATCCAAGACAGATGGACGGGTACTGAAGGGCAAAAGCAAAGCGAAGATCAGAGGAAGGAAACAGCAAACTGATAATTGCTGATCTTCATCTGCTTGTTACTGGAAACAAATTCTTAGATATTTAATCCTTTTTGGCTGAGTTTGATCGCAGCAAGCCAGGCAGTTACTACTGTTTATGTGCATGCAAGTGCGTGCCCAGTACAGTAAATCTCACTGTAACTGATTTTATTAGCAAAACATCATGTTGTCGCAATAGAGGAGGCTTATATGTGTGTGTGTGTTCATGTGTGTGTGTTCCAGAGGAGGAGCGCGAGCAGGTGGAGAGGCTGCGCTGGCCGTCCAGGGGCTACCTGCAGGAGCTCAGTGAGTACCAGCAGCGACGCCGCAAACTACGCAAGTCCCGCTGCATAATCATGTGACCACATCTGGATGGCAAAACTCTGTGGAAGGGGGGGGGGGGGACGACACAAGAGGGAATCCAAAGAAAAAAGACTTAATATGTGGTGACTCTGAGGGACATTGTTGCAAAAGAAAAAAATAATCAAAGACAACGTTATCAAGAAGCTGAGCAACTGCAACACACCTCTCCCCCTCCACCTCCAGAGGAAGGACTCTTTGCATAAGGACTATTTCACCACGGGCAATACAAAATCCATCCTTAAAACCCAATATGGTTTTCTAACGACCGTCTGGCCTCTGGCCGGAGGCTCTGTGATAGATTAATTTTCTTCTGGCTGATGCTGAAGATGAACGGTGACACAAACTGGCCTCATTATGAGTATAAATAATACACGAGACACCCAGATGTTTGTTGGGGAAACAAACCAGGCTCGTGCAGATTGTTTGAAACCACATTAATTAACGTGACTTCAGGTTGAAAGCAGGGAGAAAATGCTGTATCTCCTGCACAGGATGGCTGCCTCACACATTAAACTCACGATGACTCATGATGCATCTGTATCCTGTTGAATCTAAAGATTGTGAACATGTGCACACCCAGCATTTCTAAAGCTGAAACAACTCTTTTTGACGTGTCAGTGGCTAAATCAGCATTTCAATGCCGCCGTATTGCCGGTAGCACAGGCATACGGAATCCCATTTGTAAAATATAAGTAAACCAGTTTGGCTTTTGAGCAGGACCAATTCAATTACACTTCTTTTATTAGATTCCTTCACATCTACGGCTCAATATCGCCGACTGTCCTAGAGACAAATGGATTTTATTCTCTTTCCAGATTGAATATATTTTGATCGTAGTGAGTCCAATGAGGCCATTTCATTTTCATTAAAAAAGATGGCTTGAAATTAAATCCTGAAATTTACACTTAGCCTATAATAAAAGTGCTCGCCGCATCAAATCCAGAAAAATAATCTATATATCATTTTCATATAGAACCTGCAGAGCTTGAGTTGTAGAACATTTCTTTAGCGATTTAAAAATAACTATATAGAGTCTCTGGAATAATGCATAATAAAAATCTGTCAGAAAAAGGTAAAAACCTTTTGTAGCAAATACAGAGGTGGAAAAGGAAACACATACTGCCTCTATACACAATGTTTATTTTGCCCTTTTTTTTGGCTATATTGTTTTTAATCATAATGATATTATGATTTCTGGTGCTGCAATTATTTTTGTAATATGTGTGGACATTTTTTAAACATGAGGAGTAAAGAAAACAGGGCTGCACTCAGTTACAGTCTAATGTTTCACTGGCATGTATCAAGAAGTTGTAAAAAAAAAATCTTAATTTAAAGCTTCGATTAAATTAAATCAAATGAACTTTTTCACCAAATTGTTTTTCTATGAATTAATAATATTCTATAAAAGTCAACAAACCATATCAGATATAACTTCTATCCAGTTCCAATAGAATTTGAACAGAAATTTATTGGGAAGCCGTGCATATATCAATTAAATAACAAATGTAGGGTTTTGACATGCAGGTTGGTATGGATTTAACCTGCAGGTGCACAACTGTCCACGTAAATCCCCTGATGGAATCGGTAAAGAGCAGGTGAAACTTTGAACTGTAACAGCAAGTGTGCCCGAGTGCTGCATCTAAATCCAGAGATGCCCGTGAGGCTCCGCTGGGTCAGATCTGTACAGACTGTAGATAACATGGCGTCTGACTTTAAATAAAGACATGTTTTAGAATTAACATACTAGTGATGTGTGTTTATTTGCTGCTTTTCCCATTTGATTTAAAAGGTTCATTTCAGTGCACAATAGCTCATGAGGGTAAATTTCTTAGTTTGACTATAAAAGCATGCATACAGTTGTCTTCAAAATTATTCATACCCTCCAATTAAAGAAGGAAAAAAATCAGCTGTCAGTGAAATAAGGTGAAAATGACAAAAGTAATAAAAATTTTATGAAAATCATGACATTGATTTGGAATTGGGGTTTGAAAGAAATATGAAAAACAAACGCACAAAAAATAAAACAAACAAGCATGATGGGGCTCTGAAGCTAAAATTTTGTTTAGCAACACTTTGAGGCAATCAGATGTTTTCTCTAATGTTCAAAAAGACCTGGGGAAGGTAGTCCAATGTATCTTGGAAAGTTTTTAGTTTTTTAAAAATCATTTTCAACTATAACTCAAACAATCATTTACAGTCGTCCTCAAAATATTTCATACCCTCTAATTAAAGAAGGAAAAACATTAAAAACAAAAAATAAAACAAGTTTGATGCAACCACTGCAATCAGGTGTTTACTCTAATTTTCAAAAAGACTTCTACATCTGTTGACAGTTTTTTTGGTCCTGTGTTCATGGGAAACTTAGCATCTTCGTTAATTGGAGGGTATGAACAATTTTAACGACGACTATGTGATTGGAAGGGGTCTGTGAGGCGTTCTGTACCTGGAGGTCTGCAACGGCTCACTGCAGGGCCCCAATAAGCTGCAGCATTCCTTCAAGTTTACCACTCTTATGCAGCTCTGCCACGTCACTGCCGCCTCCGATGCACTCCTCGCCGATGAACACCCGCGGGACCTGCATGTCAGGCAGTATAAGAAAACACGGATGAAGCTGGGAGATATGGAACCATTCACTTATGCATAGATACAGCAAGGTAAAGTGGGACTATTGTTGGGCCTTTGTTTTGGTAACAGGATGTACACACCTGTAGTCAAATTTGTAGTTGGATAATTACTCTCCTCGTCCAGAGAGACCTATACTGGGCTTGTCCCACACCAAGTCAGTCCTCCAAGAGCTGCAATCCTGCTGGTTTTCGATGTAACCCTGCTCCAACACACCTGACTCACATTAATGAGTCATTGTGCAGAACTTCATAGGCTCTTGGATTGGTACAATTTCAGTAAAGTGTGTTAGACCAGGGTTACATTGAAAACCTGCAGGATTGTGGCTTTTGTAGGACCGACTTTGTAATGAATCAGTCAGGACTATGCAAAGCAGAGGGTGCAGAGCCACTGCTTGATCAGGGTGGAGTCCTGCTCCAGGATAACAAAACACCTGCAGCTGTGTTTGATGCACTTTTCATCATTCTTTTTCCTGTTCAATTACTTATTCATTAGCATGGTATGCTTTTTAAAAAAAGGATCTTTTCTTTGGTTTCTGTTAAATGCTGCAAGGTTTTGCTTTGTTTGCCTCCAGACATCCATGATCTTGTGTTCAAACTTTTATGATTCTGGGTTTAGATCAAACAAAGACAGTTTAGATGAGGGTTCAGACCACAGAGCCTCCATTGTATTCCTACATTTGGAAGGGAACTCCACGCTTTTAAAGCGCAATCTCTGCTATGCGCTTTCTGAAAATGCTGCTTCTGAAAACAGAAACAATGTTATTTTCATGTATAGGCCTACATGTTTAGAAACTAATTTCCTCAAGAAACAATGAGATTTGGTCATGTGTTGATGAGTGTTGAGTTCACAGAAACAAGTAGGGATTCATTCTAGGGATTCACACACACACAATCTGCAAAATGATTCAGAGTTCAGTAGAATGAAACTCATCAGTGATGAGAAAAACTCCACCCACTGATACCGGTAATTACGTCAGAGCATCATATAAGAAAGAGTACTCCTCAAAAAATAAGTAAATAAATCGTTTATAATTTTTAAACGCTGTTTTAGCCTCGAATATCGTAAAATGTTTAACTTTGGGTATTGTTCACACAAAAAAAGCAATTGTCCGTGGAGTAAAATGATAAGAAAGAGAGAGAGAGAGAGAGAGAGAGAGAGAGAGAGAGAGAGAGAGAGAGAGAGAGAGAGAGACTCCTGTTGTAGCTTCATTATAAAAACAAGCAAACTGTTGCATCTCCAACTGCTTCCCCGTGTGTGTGAATGCATCGTGTGCGTTTACCGTGCGGGCCCCGGTGATCTCCAGGAAGTAGTCTTGCATGCTGTCCATGTCGCTGCGTCCACTTATGTCAATACACTCCAAATGCCCCGGCTTGAATTTGTATTTGGCAAAAACATCTTTAGCCATGACACAGTACGGGCACGTAGGCTTGAGAAACACCACCACCTTGTCGCCTTTGATCTGAGCCTTCACAAACTGCTGCGCCATCTTAACCAACACAAAGAAGCAGCAGGAAGATGTAACGAAGCGATAAAACGAGAAAAATGAAAGATGATCCCCCTCCGCGTGTGGTTAGTTTAGGAGTGACGTAGAGAAGAGGCAACCATCTTAAAGACACAGTACTCCTTGGTTCTCCACCAAGGAGTGGATATTACTACTACTACTACTACCACTACTACTACTTACCGGTTCTTTCATTTGTAATTATAGCGATAGTTATAAGGATTATTATTTCACTATTATTGGACTATTACATTATGTTATTGATGTTACGTAGCGGCAGGAGTAGTAGTTATTTTTTGTTAACCATTTATATAATCAAATATATTTGAGTAGAATTACGCAGACACACTCATCACACAGCTGCAGTTTTATCATCCAATGTTTTGCTCTGTATCGTTCTTTTCACGTCCTGTCTTGACAGTTGTACATTTTTATGTATCTAACTAATAAAAGTTATTTGGAAAAACTTAAATCGCTCGAAGAAAAGAAAAGTCGCGCCTGTGTTGGTGTAGAACAGGTGCTAAGGTCCTAATGAGCGATAATCATGTGGCAGGTGGAGCTTGCAGGGGTATGGGCTGGGAAAAGGGTGGTGCATAATGATATTCTGGGTATTACAACTAAAGTGGTCATAGTCCTTGGGCCAAGACCCCAAATTTCACATGTCGGTATCACCTGGGTGAGCAAATTCTAGTTGTGATTTTTTTTTTTAATTCCCTAGATATCCCTAGATGTTTTGATATGATAGACTTTACTGACTGGTAGCTTTAATTAGCCTATCACCTCTTGAAGAAATAGACTGCTGCTGTTCAAAACAAAAAATTGGCTTAAAGCTTAAATTAGCCGATTGTCAGTTCTAAATTATTGCAATGTTCTAATTAAGGATACTATTGAGGATGACTAATTATATTTCTTCCCAGTACCTTATGATGGATGGATGGATGGATGGATGGATGGATGGATGGATGGATGGATGGATGGATGGATGGATATTGTGACCAGAAACTGGTTTTGAACTGGATCCCCATGTCTGCACCTCTGTTTGTCCTTTCTGAATGTTTGACATGTCCTTGTAAACATCAAAGACAACATCAATCCGTTCACTATCGCCACCTCCTGCAAGACCTTGGCTAAGGTTGTGCAATAAGGACACAATTCCATCTACAGATGTTTCTCCTTCATTCAATTTGGTGAATTCAGCCTTGGCCAGGAAGAGTCAATGTCATCAGGCTTTATCCAACAATCATTTGGTGTTTCCACCCTGAACCACAACACCCTCAACATGGGTGGGTCGGCAGTGGTGACCGGATCACTGCCCATCACCTCCTCCTGGCTTCCAGCTAAGCTCCTCTATAACCAGCAAGAGGTTCACTCTCTGCTGCCTCCCCCGTCCTGCCAGCTGCATCTTTCTCTCCCTCCCCATCACCCCAATTGCTGTGAGCATCCTCCACACTGACTGGGCAGGGAATCCTCTACAGCCGACCTGGACTGGGAAGAGCCATGCCAGCCGTCTTTTCTCCCTGCAGTCCTGGAATCTGGCGTTCTTTCTCTCAAATGGGATTGTAAGTTCAATGAGGATGATCTTCTTTGCCTCTTCAGATCACATCTGGCCTCAGGGTTGTCTGGACAACCTGGGGGAATTGCAGTCTTCCCCCCAGGTTTACCTTCATCTCCCATGGTTGGGCTTTTGCAGCAGATTGCTTCTTGTTGCTGTGGTTGGTGGCTTTTGTCCCTTACAAAGCTGATTGATTGTATATATCTCCACGTGGTTGCCATTTCTTGCGTCTCTCCTGCTTCAAGGTGTCAGCAAGTGTTGTGAACACCTCATCATGGCGACACCTGTACCTTGGGCAAGTGATGTCTTACACTCTGACAGGATGTGTGCCGAGGTACCCCTCTCCCCACAGAGCTGGCACAAAGGGTCCTGTGTCGTTCCCCTCTTGTGTTTGTCGGGGTCAGGAGTGCATCATACACTGACCTCAGCATGAATGAGATGCGGAAAGGCTCCAATCTCCACAGATCCCTCCATGTGATCATCTTCTTGGGTAGGTCCCATTTGGTCCATGCACCCTGAGACACTGGCTTTACTGTGATTGCCCTTCGTCCTCCAGGTACCGTACCTCCTCCTCGATCCTGCCTCCCCCCATTCCTGGACTTGAGAAGTTGCAGGACCCTGTCTTCCTATGCACGACGTTCCAAAGTTAGTTATTAGCCCTCAGCTGTGTCCAAATCAGCTTTGATTCCTGAAATAACTTCTCCTCCACCAAATAATAGGCCACACCCACTTAACTAATTTAATTAGACACAAGTTTGTTTATTTATAATAAAGGAGCAGTGTGATGTCCAAAAAGAGTGTTACATGACTTTCAATGTGGTATTAGCTGCCTGTGTCCTTTTTGGACTGAATGAAAATCTGCCTATAGAGAAAAATAACATGTCAAAAAGATATATATATAAAAAAAACTGCTCTTATGAAAAGGCTATCATATTTTAATTGATCTATATTGACCCTAACAACAATTTAGTACACGTAAGTGATACCGATATTTGGTCTGGCCCAAGGACGATCATCCGCGTATGCATAACTAGCTACAGTAGCCTATAGGTATGTGCACATTGAGAGCACCAATCTAAGTATGTAGCAAACAAACCTGACTGGAAGAAATCAGCTAAAAGCCTTGGCACTGAGCATTGGCAGGAAAACAAAGCAAAATTAAAAGCACAAAACCTTTTTTTTTTTTTTTTTAAATCATGAAACCTGTCTCAGCTTTTCTGTTTCTAGTTAAAACTGGTGAAAAAGCATTAATGCAAAGAATTAAAGTGTACTCCTTTGAAACAGGTAGTTTGAATGGTAAACTGAGAAGCTGATTTTGGGCATGTAGGTTTGTCACAGCAGCAAACCAAATCCCTCACAAAAGATTGATCCTCCTTATTTATGAAGTTTGACATCTTTCAAGCCTTACACATATAAGTTTTATCATTGGGCTTTCAGAAACAAACAGGGTTCTTGCAGATTTCATCAAGTTAAATTTAAGACATTTTAAAGACCTTTTAAGACCTTCATGTATTAAATTTAAGACGAACATTATACATTACTGGAAACAATCAAATGATCCCAGAAATTAAAAACCTTTTATTTTTGATTTAGTAACTAAAAATTTCATTGTATTTTAAAAAAAAAAAAGACATTTTAATCAAAACTCTGCCTTCTTAACTAAAGTAATCTCCCCATATAACGCTAATATCTGTCTATATCCTACCATAAAAAAATTAAAGCATAAAACAAGCAGGTATCACAGGATTTGTAGCTTAATCATCAGGTACAGTATCTTAGAAAGACGGACAGTATCAACTTCTGATAGCTGTAGAATACGCTGAATAAAGCGCAGCAAATGCTTTTCAGGAGTAGATAAAAGTAAAAAATGGAGACTTGTCTAAAACTTAGGACCTTGGATGGAAAGCTGGCTGTTTTAAAGAGATTTTAAGACCTTGAATTCAAAGTTTAGAATTTTAGACATTTTTAGACTTTAAGACCCTGCAAGAACCTTGAACTAAGTTATAACAGATGCTATGTTACAAATCCATATTTGGCCACGTCTTTGTGAGAAAAGCTAAATTGGGGCATTTGGGTAGCTTTTCACAGCTGTAACAAGGTTCCTACACATTTTTAATTGAAGACAGTTAAATTTAAGACTTTTTTAAGACCACCTAGAACATAATTTAATGCCTATTTCATGGCCACGCTGGCAAAAACACAGATCCTTCTACATTTTCAAAGAATTTATCAAAAGCGATAGATTGAAAAACAACTTTTGGCCATCATTACCTACGTATATCATTGGTACCCGCTTTGAAATTTTCTTTGAAGATGTTTACCCAAACAGGCAAACCTGAGGCTGACAGGTGACGACTGTGCAAAGACCCACCCTGATCTCTTCCTGATTGGCTAATATAAAGGCTCTGTCAAGATTTATTGGTTGGGAAAAACAAGTGGATCTGTTGGGTTTCTTTTGTTTTTTTACCTTCATTTTTCTAAATGAAGGAAATCTGTTGGAGCATAGGAGAATATAAAACCTACCAGATGAAATTTAAGACCACAACTGTCAAATTTAAGAACTTTTAAAAGGTATTAAATGCATATTTGTTAATTTAACACTTTTAAGACTTTTTAAGACCCCACAGGAACCCTGTATTAACATAATCCACCAAAATCTACTTTACCCTCTCTACTTATGAATTATGAAGATTCTGACAGTTTCTAGGCCTCACATTAAGAGGATGATCCATTTAATTCATCACACAACTATCCACTCAGTTGCCACTACTGCTCTGACTCATTAGAAAAAACAAAATCCACACAGTTTCCAGGTTTCTCAAAGTTTATTTCTATTGAAATGTCTTGTACATCTTCAGGTGGGCAGGTTGACATTTCAATCCAAATTCACTTGATTTCCTGTAGTTTGTCTCTAAACACTGCTGGGACATTTTAGATTTCCTCGTTAAGACTTATTCAACCCCCTTTCTTCCTTTCTCCCACCACAATGAGTCACAGTGTGCTAACCCATGTTATTCTGACCAGATCCAAGATTCTCAATTAAAACTGAACTCTTCGGAAGACAAAAACGGGTGACAGACTGCACCTTAAAGACTTATGTAAAGCTCCAACATCAGTTTGTTGGGAATGACTGTAAATTTAAGTCACAAAAAAAAAAAAAAAAAAAAAACCCTGACGCTGTACTCTGCTGTTGTGACACCCAACATACAAGTGCTGATTGAAAGTAACTAAAGACGAGTTGGGTGAGCGGAGTTTGTAAAAGATGCTAAGTTGATTCCGACAGCCGGCCAGGACAGCCAGTCTACTGCAGAGACTGACTGACTGACTGAATGCCACAATCAAAATATTCAAAGCTACGTACTTAAATGTCCATTTTCTCGGGAATTGTTCCCCTTACAAACTGTGCGACTTCTTTTTCCACCTCCAGTACAGGACTCAACATCTCAGATCCAGCTCTGAAAGACACTGACCGCGGCCAAACTGGTGAGTTTCTCCTCTGAATGTTTACCCGTGAATGCAACACACATTTCAGTTTTCATATCTCCTCAACTTGGACTTCTTTTAGAAATTTTATTCCACGGAAGCAGTACCAGAAAGGCATTTAATGTTTGGCAAACATTCTAACACAAGTTTGTAAACAATTTTTCCCTTGTTGAAAAAAAAAAAAAAAAAAAAACCTCTTGAAGCCATCCATCCAAGAAAATAAATCTGCATCAATGCTGAGAAATAAAAATATCCACGAGTGAAATACCTAAATGTTTCACTGCGAAACTGAACTAAACCAAACACTGAACGCAGGAAGGACGAGTCCTCAGGAGGATAAGAACGTGGCTTCTTCAAAAACGTAAAACAGACTCTGCCGCTGGATTAAGCTCATGAGGTGGTTGCAGTCCTTTCCAGGGTCTAGAGAGGAACCACTCTGGAAAATAAAGATGTTCTGCATTTCTTCTACGAGGATCAGGTTCTGTTACTCCAGCCGGGTTGATCCCGAGTGCTCCGGCTGGTCGAACACTATAGCAGCTTGTTTTTTTATCACTTTGTTTGCCCCCCCTCCTCTCTCATCTCAAATTTCTCCAACTTACAATTTTTTTTTTCTGTTACTCAACATAATTCACAACCATACAAACAGAATTTGTAACACTCTTTTCAGACGCATTGACTCCTCCCTCTTCCAGTCTGACATTTGCATGAGTGCACACACACACACACACACACACACACACTTGCATACATGACAGTTTCTAGGCAGTTGTAGTTCCTTTGCATAATCTGTGGACCCTGAGAGCGGTCCTACTCCATATTTCTGAATGTAAACGCCGTAAGGCACTGTGAAGAATACATATTAATTGATGCAAGGAATACCGCTCCCCCCTGGGGGGTGGGGTGATAACAGGGGACCATACATCTTTATTCCCCCTAACCTCACCACCTCTTGTGGTCATTACAACTAAATTTACAATTCTGTTGCTTCTCCTTACTGTCATATTTCCTTCCTCTTCACTCAGCATTGGCAGCAATTTGTTGAAGCAACATTTTCCAGTACAGTTTTTTTTTTCTTTTTGGGGGGGGGGGGGGGGGGGGGGAGAGGAAATGAGGCAGCAGAGATATCTTTTCCAGATGAGATGACGTATGGATCTTGCGTGCAAAATGGCTTCACAAAGTCAAAACACATAAGGCCCGTGGTAACTTCTTTTTTCCCCTCACTGTTCAAGAAAAATTAAACAATATATCATCTGTTGACTCTTGCTTGCACTATGAGTCTCAAAATAAATAGATCTCCCTATTTTTTTTTTTTTTTTTTTTTTTTTACTTAAATACACCTTAATATTTTATTTGATGCTCAAAAATACTTTTTTCTGACGAGTGTCTTTCAAAAGAGTTAGAGTTGAAGTTTCTTAGCACACCTGGTTGCTCATGCAGGCAGCCCCTTCCACTGGTCCAGTGGTATTAAATTCCACAGGAGCTAATTATATAAGAAAAAAAGACATTGAGAAACCAAATGAAGGGAGTTAAGTCTAAGTGAGATTTTCACTACTGCAGGCAACAAAATAAAAGCCTGTGGAATCAAAGAACATAAAGTAAGGAGGGAATGAAGGATGACAGGAGTAGGAAAAGGGAGGAAGTTGTAGAGGCAGGAAATGAAGGGGTGTTAATAAATAAGCGCAAGTTGGTCACTCCCCTCCTGGTTTGACACTCCATTCACAATACTGATCAGAGAAGACGGCCCGTGCTGCGCGCTCAGCACCAGGCCTGGGCTCTGCGCTGGTCAAAATCGGCTATTAGCCGCTTGATGTGAGCCAGTTTGTTGTGCAGGTACTCGCAGCGTAGTTTCTCTTCATGGTAGTTTGGGTTGTGCTGTAAAAAAAAAAAAAAAAACAAAAAAAGATTAAAACACAAAACTAAGGTATAAAACTGCAGATATTAGCACCATTTACAGCAACTTAAAGCAATACTCAGTAACTTCTGCTGTGCTGTAACTTTAAATGAGTGGTTATGGATTGTACGGCTCAATCCAGGAACACACGAGGGTTTATGAGGGTCTAGAGTCAGATACGATGGTTAAATGTATGAACGTGGCTCAAGTTCATCATCCCACCAGCAGTGCTGCCAGTTTCCCCATCTCCAAGATGTTCGTGCGCAAGGTTTACAGTTTGCGTACAGGTGCGCACATTCTCCCCTCAGGTCTGTTTTTATGAATCAGCAACTTTGCGTGAATAATCACTTTCGCCACTTTCATGGCCTGTTTTGTGCGTAAGCAAGCTTTATGAATGAGGCCCAGGTCTTAAATGAAGACAGTCACATAATAGACTGCCATGCAGCAGGCAGAAGATACAGCAGGGTGATGTGAAAGCTGGGACCCAATCTGACTCAAAGAAAGCAAAAGTCTGCATCTTCACTCAGTTACCTACCTTTAATTAAAAACGACAAAAACTATGACCTCATGCAATATTTCCCTCAAGATGCCGCCCAATCGCATGTGTTTGAAACATATCACTGACACTCTGTGGCTCGCTCTCTCATCGTTGCGGGTATGTCTGAACGAAGCTGAGAGGAACATTAACAGGAACATTAAAAGTGACCCTTGTCTGAACGCTGTCACTTCAGATTTATGAAGCAATTAATGTGTATCCGTTGTTTGAAGGAGGCTGACGCTAATGGACCAACTTGTCCATCTTTGTGAGCAAATTAATATTTAGACCAAAGGGAGGGTGGACATTTATGGGGAGTTCAGGCTAGTCCTCATTTTCTGATAAGGATTAATATGCAAGATTTACATCTGAATTAGCTTCAGATAAATGCCGTTCTGCATTCAGTTGCAAGGTTAAAGTTGGGGTAAAAGGAAGAGAAATGCATTAGCAACTGCCCCCCCCACACACACATGAATGAATTGTGACAACCTGTGCAACTACTCACGTGTTTCATCTTTTTGTACTCTTTCAGGACTTCTTCTTGCACTTTCTGTAAATAGAAATATCAAAACAGATTTAAACAATGATTCATTAGTAAAACTTGAGAGCTCATCAACATGAAGACTTACTGAGTAAAAATAGACAACTTCATAGTCACATGTCAAATAGGGAAATTAATTTTCTCATTTACATTTTTCTTAGCTGCACAACACTGTATAAATGGAAGTTTACCCATTTGTATTTAACATACTTTAAATTTTTCCTTCTTTTTAAATCTACTTTTTTATTACACATGGAGCTCCAGGGGAGGGTCGTAATTCTTGATCATATATTGTACACTCTTATTTTAATGGACATCCTTTGTTTAGCAGGAGAAGAAAACGTGGATGGGTTTCAATTTGATTACAGTTTAACATGCATGTTATAATTATTACTCATGGTGTTGACCTCAATGTGAATATTTACCCCACCTAAAATCTCTGGAATATGATTTCCCAGCTCTCATCCTGATTCAAATCTTTAATATAGTTTTGCAAGAGCCAATCAGACGGGCAAAAAATGAGGAGCATGAGAGACAGCTGAGTGTGATGTTGTTTACTACTGTTTAAATGTATAAGTCTTTTCATTACAGTGATCCTCACTGCAACAACCTTTTGAGTCCAATGTAAGGACTTACAAAAGCGCTCACATTAATCAGTTTTAAGATGCAAGCTGTGTTTTCAATATGACCTGGTGCTCTTTGGTGCCAGGTGCCAGCTTCCGACACTGGGTATCCAGCTGGGTAAAGCGACGTGTGATGCTCTCCACACGGGCATGCAACTGGCGATACTCGTCATACTCTGCATTGAAGTCATCTTTGTAGCCTTGTCTCTGGTCGATGGACACCAGCGGTGTGTACTTCCTGTAAACACAGAAGAACTTTCTCCTAATTTTCCTTTTTTTTCTTTGCATTGATGGCATAAATTACATAAAAAGAGTAAAACAGAAATACACTCCAGAAAGATGGGAGCTTTAAATAATATCTGAGTTACTCACACTACATAGTCAGGCATCTCAATTTTGGATGAGAATTCAGTGGACTGGACCAGCTTTTCTTTGTCTGGAGAGACAGATGAGAAAAAGGAGCGTGCAGACTGAAACAAAATGAAAATATGGACAAACACTTGCTTTTTTTTTTTTTTACAATAAGCTTTTAGCAGACCAAAATAAAAATGTTTGGGAATAAAAACAGTAAATCTATTTTACTGTTAAAAACCCCCCAAAATAATGACAATAAATCTGTTTGATACAGAAAAAAAAAACATCGTTTCTTTGGGGCAATAGGTGAAAAATACTAGTTTTAAAAGAGTGTGCTGCTACCGTGTAGACTTTTCCAAAAAGGAAATGGAAAAAGGGGTTAAAAAAAAAAAAAAAAAACTACAAAAGAATGTCTCAAAAAAAAAAAAAGAAGTTAATGGGATGACCAAGTCAAAGCCCATGTTCGAGTCCCACTGAAATTTTGTTAGGTCTTTTATAAGCATAAGAAAACCAGACAATTGGATATTTTGCCATCAATGTGTTAATCAAAGTTTGTGTACTAGCTGCAGCTGTTGCCAGAAATGCATTTCCATTTTACGAAGTTACACAAAACTACAATATTCAGCGTTTCCGCACCCAATAAGACTTGCTGCTCCCCAAAGAAACAAAGTGGGAAATTAAATGAATACATTTTACACAGGGATAAAAAAACACAAACAAAAAAAAGTCTGCTGAATTTTTTGTAACATACAGCCACATGAGTATTTCGCACTGCTCCATCCTATGCACCTGGAGCACAGCAGAGGGGAAGGGAAGTGGGATGAACATAGAAGATGACATACCTTGTTCTTTGTGGGAATATTTGCCCAGATCTTCTCCGCTCTCCTCCTCAGCGCTGCGCTTCTTTTTGGCTCTGCGACTCTCCTCAGTCTGCTCTGCTACAGCAGGAGGGTTAATGCTAGCCCTTTCTGTTCGTTTCCCTTTGTCCTTTTCTCGATCCTTGTCTTTGTGCTTCTTGGATTTCTTTTTGAACTTTTTACTTGTATTGCTGGGTAAGGGAGGGTTGGTGATGACAGTGGAGGTAACTGTGAGAGAGGTGCAAGGGGGAGGGCTGGGGGAGGTGGCTGGTCTCGGGACTGTGTGCTGGTAGCGGTCTTGCAGGGTCCTGTCTGATGAAAAGGGGCTGGGTGAAGGATCTCTGCAGGAAGAACTCTGGTCCATGGGCAGGTCCTGGGTGCCGCAGCCCTCCGGGGTGCTAGGTGAGTTGGAGTTGGAGGCTGGGCTGGGTTGCTGGTGAGAGGGTGCAGGAGGGTGGGATGAGATGGGGAGATGGGTGGGAGGGCCTGA
Organism: Atherinomorus stipes; assembly: GCA_023101725.1. Lineage (NCBI taxonomy): Eukaryota > Metazoa > Chordata > Actinopteri > Atheriniformes > Atherinidae > Atherinomorus > Atherinomorus stipes. The sequence continues at coordinate 17,785 of JALJCO010006366.1, read as the reverse complement.
GGTAACATTTGGGGGAAGGGATGAGCGTTTAGAACTGGGAATGCTCTCATCCTCGCGGCGGTCAGAGGAGGATGAAGATGCAGCTGGTCCTCGATTGCTGAGGTGAGAGATGCGGGCTTTTTTGGGAGCCAAAGGGTCGATGAAGTCGAAGTCTGGCTGGCGCTTCTGAATGGAAATGCACACACATGCAATAAAAAAAAAATCCCCATCAAGACAATGATGGTATGCTTCTGTGAGTCTGTGTTAATGTGAATTAGTCTAGATACCTGAGGGGATGTGGGGATGCTTTCTTTAGGGGAACTATTTGAGACCGTCTCAACTGGAAGACCCAATTTGCTGTTGAGAGAGGAAAGAGTGTTGTTAGTAGGGATTAGGCCCAATCTCAATTCTCCCCCTTAGCCCTTCCCCTCTGTTTTGCACGTTCACCTGTAGGGGTGTCTCAGTCCTGTTAGGACAGAAGGGTAGAGGTAAGTGGTAGGGGTATATACCCCTTCAAACGTTATCCAGTGCAAAATCACAACGAATGGGTATAACAATCACCAGCAAGATGGCTGCTACAGAGTCCCAAAAAATCCACAAATGAAAATATTTTCTCCGTAGATAAAGTTTAAAAAGTATGAAAACCGTTGTTTTGTCTAGTTTAATGCTAAAGTTTAAATGTTTAATGGTCATTTTCTTTGTAAAATGCACATGAAAAAACGTTAGTACTACACTGATGCTTCAGTAACAAAACGGTACCAGGCTGACAACCAGTGGTGCTCTGTAGGCAGCCCTGATAATCTAAAGTGATAGATGATCATTAAAAACTTCGGCAACATCGCTGCTGGTCTTCATTTACATGGAGGTCGTTCATGGATATAACACAAGCAGGAATTTCATGCGCAAATTGAACTTGCTTGGTAACGTTAATCCAAGGCTGTAGAAGGCTTGATTTCTTGAGATTTGTGCCGACAGCTCAGCGCACATCTGTTTGCATACAAGCCGGGGGATCACTGATGACGCATGTAATTGTTTAAAATGTGTCCCAATTTGTAAGGGTTGACTTTCTCCTCCTCAGCCCTTGTAGCTTTGTTTTACGTGGCAAAGGCCAAGGGGAAGGGGTAAAAAAGAGAAATGAAATTGGGCCTTAGTGTTAGGATACAAGAAGTCATCAGTACTGGTTCATAATAATGCAAACTTTTACTGCTACTTAGGTGCGGTCTTAAAAATATGTATAAAATCTGAGATTTGCACTGCTTGTGTTAATGTTTTTTCCTTTTGGTGCTTTAGCTTTTGTCTGCAGAGTAAAATACAACAGAGATGTCCAGTTTAGATAATATTGCTTTTCAACTCAACTTTTTCTTGACAATCATTTTTGGACTTTGTTCCATTTCATTTGTAATGAAACCTGTTGACACCCTCTGAGTTCATTTTTCAACCAATAAGCATTTGATGTATGCATAGCACCAACTCCGTGGTTTATGTGGACTGATGCGGGTTTTTGAGGACTGAACAAATCCGTCTGCATTGGTAAAATACCAAAACAAACCCCTCACTTTGCAAGGGCTCAAAGTAAAGCAGATAGACATCTCTATGCAACCACGAATGGCCCAGCAAGCTGCTAAAACAGTTCCAGCAATGAAGTGCACTTTTCCACTGCAATTATGAGTTAAGTGTGGTTACTGCAATAGCAATTTTAATGCTTTTAAAATAAAATAGGAATAAAAAAAAACCTCAAAAACAACATATTAAGAAAAACAAGCGTGTGTGTGACACCTGTAGAGACTGACTGTACCACCAGGAGGAGCTTCTAATTTAAACAGATGGAATGGGCCTTATGCACAACTCCACTACTTCCTGAACTTAAGGTAGCTCTTTTGTTTCCTGTCTTTCATTACTGGACAAACTGATTAACCTAAGTGTGTCTGGCCATTGCTGTTGTGGTTACAGAGGTCATGCATACCTACATTAAATCAGTCCATCCAGTAATGAAAGCCAGGAAACAAAGGAGCTACCATAAGTTCAGGAAGTAGTGCTGCTGTGCATAGAGGCCATTAGATTAGATGTGTGCTTGATAGCTGCCATACTATCATATTAACAGAAAAGTAACAACAGTGCCTTTCATAAAAAGGCCATCAGGCTGGCTCTGCTGCCTATTTGTCAGCCTATATGCTGCCTGTATGCTCATGCAGGGTGAAAGAAGATGCTCAATTTATACTTTGTTGAATTAAAAAAAAACTTTGCATTTGTTCTGTTTAGTACATTGAATTTTGTCAGGTCAGTTGCTAAACAGCAATATCAAATACATCTCAAGTGGTTACCACATCATAAAAGACATGCTTTAGTTGTTCCACATATGTCTTGAACAGTTACTGAAAACTGAATGGACGGTGTGTTGAAGCTCGTGCCTTATGACTGCAGAAGGCATGCTTCAGTGATAACCTGGGGAACTGTGTATCCCTGTATTTCATCCTGCATCTTTACTGTCTATTATAAAGAAAAAAATACCCAAGCCAAAGACCACAAAAAAGGGTAAAAGGCCATTTCTGTACCGAGCCAGGATCCAGTCAACCTGGGTCTTCTCATCTTCAGAGTAGCCAGGCCAGTCTCGCTGGACATCACGATAAATAAAGTCCTTCAGTGAGTACGTGTTGTCTTTGGGATTCAAGTTTGCCACCTGGAAACATATGAAGAGTTTTAAAGTTAAACTATAACAGTATGAAACCTATACAACATGGACAGAAAGTTCACATTTCCTGTGCAGGCCATCTGTTCAAGTAAAGGTTTAGTAATTTAGTGAATTGTTTCTCATCAATGAAGCCTTTCTATGTGTACATGATTTCCTCAGGCAGATGTGCACGCTTGGATCTCATGTTGAACGTGGGTAAATTATCTCTGGTTTAAGTTAGATACTTGAAAGCCATTTATGGTGCCGATTTACCATAAGTGGTTTAGTTACTAAATGCATTATGTGGTATTAGCTTTCTGCTATCGCAAGCATTTGTACTAGTTTTTCTGTAACCCAAGTTGTGACTTGAATTACCTATATTTTAAAATGGATGTAAACTTTCAAAAACTGTTATTTAAAAGAAAAAATAACAAAAAAGTCATATATTACTTGTTGCAAGGTAGTCCCCAGTGAGTTGCGGTCCTTTTGGTTGATACCGTCCCTCTGCAAACGGCCGAGCACTTCCAGCTTCTTGTACGACTTCAGTGCCAGCAGGTGAATGATGCGGTCCCGGAGCGACCTCTGTGATACAGGGTTACTGGAAAGGCACTTGCGTATCGTGTTGGCTGGGTTGATAGGTGTGGATCGTTTGCGCTCTGGAACTATATCTGGAGCCGACAACGCAGGCTTGCGAGTATGCACTTGCTTTCCTAAAAGCAGGAGATAAAGACAATGCTGAACCACTTTTTTTGGGAAGAAGTTTCATTGTCATACATCATTCCCTCACTAAAGGAGGTCGGCCACAGCTGAACCTACATACAGTCATCCTCAAAATTATTCACACCCTCTAATTAAAGAAAAGGCTAAATTCACAATAGTAATTCAATAACAGGAAACTAATAAATAAAAATTTACAAAATTATAATTTACCGGAAATAAAAATAAATTGCTTTTTAATTGTTTTAAATCATTATTTTCAACCATAAACAAACAAACAAAACAGTCCTGAACACATTAGAGCACCTTTCCCATGAACAGTCGACCGAAATACCTGTCAACAGGTGTAGGAGCTGTATTGAATATTACAGAAAACACCTGATTGTAGAGTTGTTTCAAAGTTGTTGTTTTTTTTTTAGCTTCAGAGCCCCATCATGCGTATTTGTTTGATTTTTGCGTGTTTTTTTTTAATATTTCTGTTGAACAACAATTCAAAAATCAATGTCATGATTTTCATAATTTATTTATTTATTATTACTTTTGTCAATTTGAACACTAACAACTGTTTTTTGTCCTACGATTGGAGGGTATAAATAATTTTGAGGACGACAGTATATTACTGCCTGTTCAATATTAATTCACACACAGAAAAACAAAACAAAAAAAAAAAACAGGACTGGTGCTCTTATTTAAATTTACAGATCTAAGGAAGCAACTACCTCATTTGTGTCATGCAAATTTCCCCTCAGTGCTTCAGTGTTTGAAGCAAAGCGTTTCCAAACTGGTGATACAACTCTAAACTGCAGAAACGTGATATTCTATTACTTTAAGAGAGTTTAGATCATTGACAGGAAAGTGCTGAAGTGATGAAGACTTAAGACACTGCTGTATATAGCTGCGTAATGTGCTTTACCAGGTTGCTTGTACATTCCTCTATAGTTCTTTGTGGCCATTATGAAATTCTAAAGCTCTTTAAGAGATTAAGGTTAGAGAGAGGAAGAGAAAGGGAAAACTCTCCCTTCATGCCAAAAAGTAGTCTAGTGGCAATGCAAGCTCATACTGTTATTTAACAGACAAAAAGACAGCTTGCAGCCAGTGAGAATGTTTTATTCTTCTTTTGGATGCAGATATGGAGTTTAATAATCTCGACCATCAACTGCCATGGCAGCATTTGCAATTACATGTATCAAAATGTTAAAAAAATTAAAATACAAGTTATAGACCACTATGTAAATTTAATTAAATGCTAGAAACCAAGAGTCCCCTTTAACATGAGTAACTGCGTAGCGAACCTCAACCAGCTGCTTCAAGTTCCTGACCCACTTCGTTGCTCTGTGGGCTCCTCTCGTTTCCCAGTTTCTGTCTGAGCCAGTGTATGCAAATATGCGCCCTGGGCTACATTACAGGGAATATACTGTATACCTTCTTAAACAAGTAAATGAAACTCTTTGAGGTAGCATTCCAAGTGCCAGCTCCAAATACCACACAGATCATTCAAACCTGCTTAAATCCCTGCGTTTGTAGCTGCTCTAAATGGGCTGTTTCAGTGTGTAAGGGAAGAAATATGTTTTGTAATGAATGAAATAGACCATGTTCTGTGGTCTAGATATGCAGCTGGAGAAATGGCTTAAGTTACAGGTCAAGATACAAGCTTCTTTCCAACGCACCATGAATTATGACTCCAGACCACAGAAACTACTGAGGACTACTGACATTTGCAGAAATACATTTGTCACAACTTTTAGTCCCTACCTGAGTTTAATCCATTAGTACTAGATGTCCCATGGATGGGACATGAAAAATGAACACGTATTTTACTCAGACTCCCTTCCAAATACCTACTCTTGAGATCTGGATGGCATCTTCCAGTTAAGGCTACAATCATACAACTGTCGATTCAGTAAACACTCATTTCAGACCAGTTGCAAATGCAGTTTACCTTTGAAGTCACTGTACTGCTGTAGCAGATGATATAGCAACAAAAACGGTCCTGATACATCAGCAAGGCTCCAGTAAAAGTAGTCCAGTAACACAGCTAGTCTACAACTATTCATTTATCCATAAAAACTTGTTTTAGGCCAAAATTGCAAGCTTTTAAAAAGGGTCAAGTAGTCTCCTGACATAAGAGGAACTGTGTAACACTACAACAAAACAATGACGGGTCAAACATATGACTGAAGTGTCAGTCACCATTAAAAAAATGGGTATGTATTGAAACATATGCTGCTAGCCTTCAACATAATTCTAGCACAACTCAGTGTTCTGAGAAAAAAGAAAGAAAGAAAGCGAGAAAAATCCACACTGAGCCTTCAAACCTCTGTCTCATATTTTCTTCAGTATAAGAGGGCCCCTCGACAATAGTTTCATTTGAGCTGCTGGGCACAGAATCCAAACTAATGATAATATAACAGCAGCTGCTCAGAAGAGTAACATTTAACACAGATTTTTTTTTTTTTTTTGTGGTGACACTGCCATCAAACATAAAGTAGACCATGGGGTGTTTGATTCCAGAGCCCGAGGAATGAATTATGGCTTGTGTGTTTGCAGCCAACAACAGAGCTTTTGGCTTGATTCACTCATAGCTGAGACGTCTTAGCGTGAGCAGAAGCAGCTCTGGTAAGGAAAGGCCTATAGCAGTTCATTTGGAATTTAAAAGGGCAGGTCTACATTGTTTAGTGATACTCTGATCATTAGTCAGAGGCAGCGCTTTGCCTCTCTGGCAGTTACAAGCCTGAACAGCTCATTCAGACAATGTTTTACACAGAAAAATGATCTTTTCTCATTCTTTTTCTATTAGAAACTGGCAACACCTAATTTACAGTTGTCCTGTCTGTGAAATTATTTATGATAAACAGTTATGTTTATTTGAAACAAGTATGTTTTTTTTTTTGTTTTGTTTTTTTAACCAATTTTAAGAACAATTACAGTACGAGGGTGCGGTAAATTTTAATCAATATCTTTTGAAGAAAATTTCTATTTCTTGCATCAAACACTGGAACATGTATCTTTCTATTTGTATTTTAGGCTATGTTTCCTTTTTCCATTTTAAAATTAGAGAAACAAATTATGAAAAATATCAAACATCTTAAATAATTGTGATTAAACAATTATGTAATAATTGTGAAAGTCTGACAGGGTTAGAAATAAATGATGCAGGGGTTTTCTTTTTGCATTTTCTCCATGAAAATGTCAAATATACAGTTGAAGTGAGGAGTTAAGGATGCATTTCTAGGTGGTTTGTAGAGTTTTATCCCCTGAAATAAATGAGCAGGATAAAAATGTACCTTTTCTTCAATAACTTTTCTTATTGGCAATTACAACTGTAATCCAGTTGAAAAAATCTGCTTATTAATTATTATTATTCAATGCTGATATTGTTAAACTCAAACATGGTAATAGAGACAGCAGTACATCAGCCATGCTGACATTTAATATCATAAATTATGCAAATTATGCAGCTCAACAGCCCCAGGTTGATATATAATCATACAAATTGACAATATAGTTTCCAATTTCAACTTTTTTTTTTATGTTTTGTTGTTGTCAAAAAATATCTATTATATTCTATAAATTATTTTTCAACCATTCTGGCACACTATTGGTCAAATAAAAAACTATACCAGCTTTGTACTCGGACTTCTAATCCGGGGGAAGAAAAAAAAAAAACTGAGGTGACAAAATGGCCCAGTCAGTCATAATATTGGCTCTGAACAGAGTTTGGCTGTCAGCTTTCACCTTTTCAGTCTCCTAAAAGAGCCAAAGGTAAAGAGGGTGGAGTGCTGATAGGCTGTAACATCATAGTGGGAAGTGGGAATCTAGTAGCTGCTGCAGATAAGCAAACTGAGGGCCTTACCTCTGTACTGGCCCCCAGGCTTGATGACTTTGGTCCCACGTTCACGTGTGTCCTCTACAGCCTGGGTCATACGTTCCCGGGTCACCTGGTACGAGTCATTGGTGGCACACACAGTGACCTTGTCCTGTACCGTTGCCAACAATGCCAGGTGTGAGGCCCCAGAGCTGGAGACAAAGAGGGAGTACGAGAGAGAAATGTGAGGCAGAGAGGGATTACCTTCCAGCAACGTGTAGTAAGACAGTAACAGTTGATTCAGCTGAACAGTGATTATTATTACCTCGACGCATACTGATGGATGCACTCAAAGCTTCCCTGAGGGTTGTCTTTGCCCACATTAGACAGGTAGAAATCAAAATTGTTGAAGGTGTCCGAGGAGGAGTCAGTCTTGGGAATTTTAATGCGCTGTAAAATGATTTGGACAGAAACGGAGGATTTAACGCCACTGCTAGAATCCAATCATGGCCATGAGGCAGTAAACTCTAAATGTTTGAATATAATCTATCAATCTTTGAGGCATTTACAATGCAATGCTCAGGAATGGTTTTCACCAATTTTAAGACATCTTTGTTAAACCAGAGCTGCATGTCCAAATCCTGGAGCTCCTGGCCCCTCGTTCTGCATGCTTGACATATTTTACTGCGCCAAACACCCCAGATTTAAGACAGGGGGGGAAAAAGCAGCCTTACTCATTGGGTCTTTACCAAACCCTGCAGAATCTGTCTGATAATTACCATCTCAGTAGACTATCATTATTATTTATCATTATAATCATTATTATTCCAATAATCAGGGAGAAAAAAAAATGCAATCCACACAGGTCTGAAGATCAAGACTGGGAAAACTGCAGCAGTTTATTAGTTCTTCCAATTTTAAGCTTGACAACATGATATCATGTGACAATGATATCTTGAGGAGAGAAAAAACAAATAAGCAAACAAAGAAAGAAACAACAACAAAAAAGAACCAGAACTTACGCCTTGGAGTCCCTTGAATTGTATTGTAGGCCGCAAAGAAGGTACATTCTGAAAAACGAAAAGGACAAAATGCAAATTAACATATTAGCAACTAAACCATCATATGACATAAAATAATTGCAATATTCTGGAGGTAAAACCAGACAGATGAGTTACAAAGACCACCATTCAGATTCAACTTTGTCTAAAGTTTCCAGAGTATGTTAGAATATTTACCTAAAACATTTGAACTAAAAATAAAGTGTGTCTGTATACAATTCTTTCTTTTTACTAACAAAAAAAAAGTACTAGATTGTATCTGTAATCTTAAACAAAAAGAAAACCTCAGCAGTATACTATGCCAAGAATATGAATCTGTCAGATGCAAAGTCTTCATAAAGCATTCTTGTTTTGTGTATGCTTGTCAGTGTCAACTTGAAATGGAGACGACAGCCACAAATATGCAGTGGCTGCTCTGGAGCAGCATATAGTTGGTTAAGATAGAAAAGCACAGAACTCCCAGTTTCTTCACATAGCCTAAGCACACAGAAGAACCAGTTAGCCAGACTTCTGAAACACTGCATCAACTAGTTAGAGTGGAATGCACATATTTTATCAACAACAGCCACTCTTCAGTGGTGAACATCAAAACCTGCTCGTCATCCTGAAAAAAAAAAAAAAAAAAAAATTATCTCAGGATAAAATGAATATTTTTTCAGGCCAGAGTATGTCCTGGTTGTAAAAGCCAAGCTACTCTGAGCAACAGACTCCCTCCCCCACTCACACACAGTTCTGATCACATTTCACATCACCACAGAAAGACAAAGATAGCCAGCTTCCATAGTTCGATGACTGGTTCAGCTACAACACACATTACTGAGAGGGAGAGAAACAAAAAGCAGGCAGTTTTGGCTGCTCAGTCAGCAAGAGATGGCAGGCTGCCGTTCAGTGCAGTGAACTGACCAACACACCCAATAAGGTTGTAGCATGGGCTGTTACAAAAGAATTCCTTCAACTTGGTGATAATGCAGTCTGAACAGACAGCAATCCGCAAAAAAATCTGTTCAAATTTAGCTTTTTGCTGGTTACCAAATGTTTTTTTTTCCTATTGATGATGACAGTTTCAACGGTAAGTGACAGACATGCAGATATAATGTTCTCTTTGCTTTAGATAAGAGTCCACTGTTGGATGATAATCACAAATGTGACACAGATTTGCTGAACTTCACATTTACTGAAACATTGGGTACATGTCTGTTTAATCTGTAGAATAAAATACTAATCAGCAGCTAATATTTCACAGGTAGGCCAAATTTTGTTTTAAAAAAGTAGGATGGGGGGAGGGGTCATGAATAAAAAATATGTTTTAGTGCCTTAAAAAGCAGCAATTATCAAGACATACCAACCTTTTTGTTCCCGATAGACAATGAATATGTGGTTAATTACATCAACAGAATAATGCTGTTCCACTGCAGCAGGTTGGTTGTACTGCAGGCGTGTTAGCATGACAAAGACATCTGATCTTCACAATTAATCAGTTGATGAGCACATTATATCCACAATTCCAACACATTTAGTAAAAGCAACCCATCGGGGGTGACACTGAGCCAGAGTTTTAGTGTGTGACATACAGACGCACATCATGTGCCATAAAAAGCAATCAGAGAGACCTCTGAACACTATAGGCCCATGCTAAGCTATAGTGCACTGGTCCTGAGTGAGAACCTAGGTAGTCCCTGTGTTATGTAACTGTATAGTTGTTGGCAGCCTGGCAGAGTTAAGGTCAGGTAACTTGGCTTGAGGCATCTGCAACTCAAGACTGCAGAGGCTTCTCCAGATTAGTTCACCTGCGTTCACCTAAACATGATTACATCACCTGAACAGTTTAAGATTAACAAGTTATATTTAATCTGTACAGGTATACAGTAGCCTATAGCAAACTCAGCTTCTATAGCTTGAAATCATCTGATGGTTTCAGATTCTGGGATGAAATAAAGTACTTTTGCTTTACTAAATAAAAAGTGTATTCACCATAATTTTAATGTAAAAAAACATATAGATTTATGTCATCAGATATCATGCATTTGTCACTGCTTACATCTCTTCAGCTTACTGATGTGAATGGGGATGTAAAATAGCAAATCTGTTGATAAATAATCCTTCAGTATAAACGCTAGTATGACTGAAAGTTTGTTTAAAAGCTATAAAAAGGAAAGAGTCTGGTAGGAACTCCATATCTCTGTCAGGTTGCAGTGTGAGGTTTTCCAGCTAACTCAAACATGTAACCATATGGTAAGATGACCAGTCACCGACATACTTGAAACGCCACAAACTTAAAATACAGTTTCAACAGGTTTTATTCATTTAAACATTTCCATCATGCTCCTGAACTACATATCACCTAATCGAAATTATGATAAAAGTTTAGTCAACAGAGGTTTTTTTTTTTTTTTTAATTGACAACAAAAAGTTGCCTTGAAAGGCCTTATTGTTCTATATAAAGCTAACAATTTCCTAATTAGGCAAGTAAGGTTAGTAAGTCTGGTTAAAGAGAGAAGGGGAGATGACCAGCACAGCACAGGGGGGTTTACACCGAAGTAGAGCTAACACTAATCACTGTCTAACTTCACAAACAAGTTTTCTGAGTTAATAAACATGTGTCAGCTCTTTAAACCAGACCAGAACACGAGACCAAACCCTCATTTATCTTCATCACTTAGTTATTTTAAGGACACAAAGCTAATATAATTAAAAACAAGCAGAAAGTCGCTGTCAACAGCTTAGCTAACTTTGTAGCTTTAGCTGTGCGTGGCAGTTGAGCTTCCTGGCTGAGACAAGCGGTGTCAGCCCGACAGTCCAGGCTGCTTTCTACCGATATTAATGTCCGTTTCACTCACCATACAATTTTGGTAGCTTTCTATCGCTCTCAGCGCCGTCTCGGTCAATTTGACGTGTAATACGGTGACTCTTTCTGCGCTCTGTTGGCCACAATTTAATCCGTACCTCCCATCCTCGGAGAGAGCCGCCATCTTTACCAGCCCTCCACCATCGTCCCTCTGAAGCAGGAGCATTTAGCAGCCCAGGCTCCCTGCGCTCTCTCTCTCGCTCCTGGGAGGGATTATTGTTGCCTACAGGGCTGACAGTTGGATTGGTTCTAACTTGCAAAGTTGCTAGTTTTCCCACTTTTCACCCACAGTGAAGACAAACTGTTGCATATCTTATTGTGTTGTAAGAGTTTATGAATTATTTTATGATTTGGTTTAGTTTGACTATTTGTTTTAATGTTTGAACTTGCTAAGCACTTTCTAAAAACTGAATAGAGTCATGTTGGGTCTCTTTTGACACTTATTAGAAGTGTCTTTTGACACTTATTAGAAGTACATTTCTAGCCACTAGTTCCTCTTTCCCTGCAAGTCTGTGACCTTCCTCTCAAACACAAACACTGCTGTTTTTGCTGACATGGTAAACTAATTCTGGCCTACTGAAAATGTTAAAGGATAGCTTTTGTGGATACACTGCAGTAAAAACTCACTTTCAGTTGAGGTTTTGGTGCATTGAATTAAGAGTAATGATGTATTTAGTTATCTCCCGAGGTGTGTATAACTTATTAGATAATAGATATTCAGACAAATTGATTTCTCCAATCAAGTACTTCACTTTACACAAGTACACTGAAGCAAATAAAGTTGTTAGGTGTTATCCTGCATTTCAGCAACTTTTGAAGCTTTGCACTCATGTTGGACATTCCAAAAATCTCTTTTACTCAATTCTTATAATAATACTGTATAACAGGAACTACCTGTATATATAAAGGTTAAATAAGATAAAATAAAAATACGCCAGATGAAATGACATCAGCACAATGGGTACAAGTGTTTTCCCTTGTCAGCTGGACTATCTACCAGTGTCAGTTCCCTTGACATGGTGATTAGTGGCGTAGCCCCGGGCAGGGTGGGGAAAGGCTTGTGTGAATCCAGCAGATTACCATAGCTCCCCACCCCACCCATCCCCGTGACACACTTACATACAAGTCATATGTTTACAACTTCTTGCCATCAACAAATTTTCTTTTCCTTAATCCAAAAATAAACTGTTATAGCCTACAGTTTATTTTTAAGATGATTGCATGCATGAAATGTTAAATCCGACTTAAGAGGCTATTATTAACGTGAGTGAGTGTATTGTTTACTGTTAAGTATAGTAAAACGCAGCAGCCGCTGGATTAAACTGTTTTGCCTCAGAGTGTAATATCCTGCCCTCTCTATTTGAATTCATGCAAATTTTAACCACTAACTGTTTATGTTTGCAAGTGATCTTTTTTGTCTGGCATGTTACCTGCTATGCAAACAACAAAGTCTTTGAAGTGGATTTGACTCATTGATTTTAGAGCTTCTGTCACGAAGGTGTCGCCTGATAGAGGTTTAAGAATACCTTAAAGAAACATCTCTCTTGTTTCAGCCTAAAGAATAAATACAGGATGCTTAAGAGTGTTTCCAGGAACACAATGCCTTTAATTTGGTCACTACTGAGCATATTGTAATATAATATTGCTAAATCATCTGTTTAGGGTGGTGTATACTGCTTCTGAGTTACTTTTTCACCACACTCATTCTATGTTACAATTTTCTAAAACTACCAAGGTTAACCATTAATAGATGCATTATTCAGCCAGGCTCCAGCCTTACAGCTAATCAGGGCTACATGTTTTAGTAGTCGGGGCTCAGTAGCAACAATCAGTAACCGAGATAAAGATGCTCCTTCCCTGTTTCTAGAGTTAACATTTAAAGGGGCCATTTTCCCACTTTCCTATGGGATCTTCCCTATACACTGAAGTAAACTCCACCAATGAGTGCCAACACCCTATAAAATCTCTTCATGGTCCTGTCCTTCATCATTAGTGTAAACATTAAAAGGTGTTGTGTGAATGGAAAAGAGCTCAAACAGACACCAAATGTCTGTTTTTGCCCTTATATGACTATGATATGATGCATTTTGACTTTATTTCAACAGTTGGGATGGACTTGTGGCTGTCCACCTCAATCCAGCAATAATAAAGAATAGGAGAGAAACAACAAGATGAAGCAGATGCTTCACAAGTTTTCAGTCCTAAAATCACCAGCACATGCAGGCAGAAGGAAATAGCACAATAGCTCATTAGTTAGTTCTGTTGCCACACAGCAACATCCTGGGCTGGATTTTATCCAGATGCTCCAGCTTCCTCCCTCAGTGCAGATAAAAGTAGGACAGGTGGGCTGAAGACTTCAGCCTCTTGGTTTGAATGCTCAGTAAACAGCTTTGCAGATCTTTGCATGTTGAAACAAAATCACACCTGTAAACTGATCAGCTGTATTTATCTCTGTGAATGTTGCACCCATGTCGTCCTCATGTTCATTAGATGAAAAACACGGGGCTGATTGAAACCAAGAATAGGCTCTCCAAAAAAGGTTTTATTTAAACACTGGACTTTAAAAACTTTAAAAACAAGACGTTTCGGTGTTCATCCAAACACCTTCCTCAGTTGTTTGGTGAACAGGAAATAGCACTGGCATTCATACACCACATGACTCAGGTCACATGACCCATGCTTTTCCAAATTGGACCAACATGCATCACGCGACCAGGTCACATGATGCATGTTGGTCCAATTGTGCCAGAGAAGATGGTGTCCCAACAGCCCAAACAGATGCCCCTCCCCCTTGGCTGTGAGGTGGAGCTAGTTGGTCGGTCTGTTAAGCGCTGGGGTAATGTTCTTAAAACAGCATCATAGGATGAGGACAGATGATGTCTTAGGCCCCCCCCTCTATTTAAAGAGGGTCGTTCTACTTTCACATAGATGGCCTCTTTGACCCCTCTCTCAAACCAGCCATCCTCTCTGTCCAGAATGTGGACATCTTGATCCTTAAAACTGTGCTGCTGTTCTTGTAGATGGGTGTAAACCGCTGAGTCCTGTCCCGAAGAATATCCCCTCCTGTGTTGAGACATGCGTTTGCTGAGTGGTTGTTTAGTTTCCCCAATGTAGAGCTCTTTGCATTCCTCTGTGCATTTCACTGCATACACCAGGTTGCTCCTCTGATGTTTTGGAGTCGGTTCCTTTGGGTGGACCAAACGTTGTCTCAGGGTGTTTTGAGGTTTAAAATACACCGGGATGTTATGCTTGGAGAAAACCCTCTGGAACTTCTCAGACAGCCCAGCCACATACGGAACAACAACATGGTTTCTTCTAGGTTTTGGAATTTTGGCCTTTCCTAGTTTGTGATCACTCTGCTTTTCTTTGTGTGTTTTGATCAAAGCCCACTCCAGGGGTAGTGACACTGTTTTTAGTGCTTCTTTAATATGTTTCTGTTCCTTCTCCTCCTCTTACCTGTTGGTTGGTGGGTACAGTCTCCGCTCTGTGTTGTAAAGTCTGAATCACACCCAGTTTGTGCTCCAAAGGATGGTGAGAGTCAAACATCAGGTACTGGTCGGTGCACTCACAGAAATATTTAACCCTATTTTTTAAGATTTATGTAATTTTATTACATGACAAATTTCCATTTACTTTTTTAGATAATTTTAACACAAACCTACCAAATAAACCTTACATGACACATATTCATAAGTGTAATGAAGCCTATTTATTTGAATTGCATAATCCTCAGGTTATCCATATATATTATGCAATTCAAACAATATACTTTATGTATTTAAAGTAAATACTATCATCATCATTCATTTGATTTAATTATTCTTTATTAATACTAAATGCATAAACCTAAGGATTATGTATTTTAAATAAATAGACTTTATTACTCAAATGAATGCGTATTACATAAGGTTTATTTGGTAGATTTGTGCTAAAATTATCTAAAAAAAGTAAATGGAAATTTGTCATGTAATAAAATTACATAAATCTTAAAGATAAGTGTTAACATTTCTCCAGAACATTGAAAGATTTCAAAGGCCAGGTACCCGGATTAACAGTTTCATCAAATAAATGTATCAATGCAATCTTAACACCACAAGTGAGATTTATGCAGCACAGAGTTAAATGCAATTAAAAAAATGTTGTAAATTCTGTAGTTCAAGACAGGTTAGCATATTTCTTTAACAGTTTCTTCTCTGACAGTTGAAATGAATGAGCTCCTAAAACCTGACTTTGTAGAATTAGTTTGTACAAAAAGGAGCAAAGCCTCCAAAACAAGCCTCTGATGAGCTTTCCAAATAAATATCCCGGTCCTGTATCACGTAAAGTAAGACTCCTAATTGAAATCCATGGTGTTGAAAGGCATTATGACATTTAACATTTTCACATTCAGAAATTTCTTACATAATGACACCAAATAAGTCCTGATAACTGTACTTTTTTCAACACTAATATACCCATTCAGCTATTGACATTGCAATGTTATTTTGATGACAACATCACAGAAATGCATACAACAGGTTTTTTTTTAACAGAACATTTGGATTCAACCAGTCAGTTTGTGAAAGCAGCAGAGGCCATGGAGTCCTACAGCAGGGACCACGGCTGTCAGACGTCCTCCGTCTGGGTTCTGTGCGTTTCTCAGTCTTTGCGTTTTTTGCTCGGCCACCAAAAGACAAAATCCATCAAGCAGAATGTGGTTCTTAATAGTTCCTCCACCTGAACAGTTCAGTGCTGTAACTTGTGAACAAACTGAAGCATCTTGATCTTTGGGCGCAGCTCCTCAGCATCCAAGATCATCGGCACTTTCTTGAGGAACTTAAATGCGACTCAAGTTTCTTTTCATAGTCCACGAACTGAGCGCAGATCAGTTCTAAAGATCTGGCATGTGCAAAGGAAATACGTCTGAGGCTGTGCTGCAGGTCCTCTCCTTTCATCACCACTCTGACATCCATCGGCTCTTCTTCATCGACACCGCTGCGTGAATCACATGAAGCCCCTGGAGGTCTGTCTGGTCCTCAGCTTCCTCGCTGTTCACATTCTGGAGTTGAGAAACAAATGTTCTGTTGCGCCACAAAAACACGAGTCTGAGACTAAGTGTAGAGTAAAATGTGAATACTGACCATGTACTTGAAGAAGTGTTGTCGTTTCAGACTTGAGGACAGTCCCTCCTCACTTAGGTGTCTTCACTCTACAAGCAAGAGCATATGAAATCAGTGGCTGTTATTCAGGACTTTATTTCTCATCCATCTTCAGTGGTGACTCTTGACAGCATGCTGTTCTGCAGTGTATCCTGCATTTGAACAGATGAGATTTCTAATGTACCAAACTCAACACAATTTGTCTGCTTGCAGGAAATCTTATGTAAAGACTGTAATTAAATGCTGTAAATAACAAAAATCAGTTTCTAAGAATGAAAATTGTGTTTAAAATAGTGAAGTACAACATTTTTCTTGGCCAAACTATGCAACAGTTAAATGGACTTGCCTTAGCTCTTGAAGCCATCAGAAATGTAAAAATGGTATGACTCTTACCTTCAACAGAACTGCAACACACTTCACACATAACCCTGTCCGTCTGCATGCTGAACCAAAAGAATAAGAAAACAGATGTAATTTCACATATAACTGAAGACAGTTGATCAAGTCAAACTGTTAATTGCCATCACACGTACTTACATGAACTTTAGCAGCAGCTCCAACAAAGTGAAAACTATTGTGTTGATTAAACATCATGTTGCTGCACCTGGAAAATGGAGGAGATAAATGAAAGTCAGTGTCTGTCCAAAACAAGTTGATTCACATTTACGTGAATCAAGTCAGAAGTTGGTAGAAGACATTAAAAAACTAAAATGGTCATCTCTTTCTTAATGTTTCCCTACACAATTCCAACAGTACAAATATACTGAGCAACACACTGCCGGAATATAATTTTCTACTCTACATTGTTATTATACACACACACGCATATATATATGTGTATATATACAGTATATATATATATATGTGTGTGTGTGTGTGTGTATGCATATCAGCAAGCAAAGTTCAATAACTTTATCTTTGAGGGTTTATCCTTCACTGCTTCACTCTGCTTTTAAACAGAGAGGGGGGACGTTGTTGTTATGACCGTTAATGGGGTTGCAGTGCATTTAGCAACTCTTTATATGGCGGAAGAAATGCTGCTCATTAAAACTGTTGTCAGAAAAGTGAAAAACATAGCAAAGAAAGGAAGAAATGCAGCAAAAGCTAGTAAGACATTTTTTTAAATAAGTTTTTCAAATCGGATTTTGTCAACTGAGACACTGATGTTGGTGAAATAAAACATTTTCTCTGAAAAATGACAGTTTGTAAAAAACAAAATAAGTCGGACTTACCTTGAACATTTTAAATTCCTCCCGCGCAGGCATCAAGCAGTCAGTTAGCTTTGCAGCAGTCAGCACATGCGCAGTCTCTTCTTCTTGTTTTGCGATCAGGCAGCCTTGGTGTTGTACTTGCGCATTACTGCCATCTAGCGGATAATTTTAAGTTTCAGAAAACTATAATCTAATTAAATAAAGTCTACTAAAGTAGTTCACATTTGCTATAAACTTAAAATGTTTACTTTATAATTATGTAAAATAAGTAAATAAACTTTACATTTTTGCATATTTCAGTTACTTTTAAATGAAATTAATGGTTAATACTTAATACGAGCAAGAATCATTTCTGTGAGTG
>JALJCO010006362.1:127500-217970 GCA_023101725.1 Atherinomorus stipes | reverse complement strand
ATCTGACCTACAGTCAAGTCAGGAGGTTGCCAGCTGCCGGCACACCCTGACACACTTGTGGTCATAGAAATACAGAGTTGAGACATGCGTTGACTTCAGTGTAAAAGCGGTCACGTGAGTCACCGAAAATGACTCGCGAATCCCGCTGTCATATCTGACTGCAGAATACACAGCAGCAATCAGATTATTGACAGTAAACAGGAAATAAACATCAGTGCTGCAGACATGCTGGTCACTGAATGTTCTCGGGTCAGAGAGCAGATTATGTTTAGCATTTCTAGTGTTTTATCTTACTGTTTTTAATGTTTTATCTGTTTTATACAGTGTCTTTGTACGCTTTGATGATGTGCTTTGAAAAAAAAAAAAAAGTATGATGATGATGATGGGAACTAATTGCATGATGCTGAAAAAATCTAGTTGTAGTCTTGTAAATAGTGGTCCTGCAAGATTCCCAGCCTTTGTAAAATCTCAGTCAGTGACTAGGCTGAGACTAAAAACTGTCTAGATGTGAGCTAGTGTGAAATGATGGAGTCTTTTCCAAATCTTTAAAAAGTCCTCTGATGTAAGGCTGGCATAAGTAGAAGCTGTTCCATGTAGATAATGTTAGCTAAATAATGACTAACACGGGCCAAAACATCATGTTAAGCTAGTTAACAAGAATACTGCCGTTGCTATGTTCCGTTGCTATTTAGTTCATGGTAGGAATGAAGCCAATCCTCCTTAATTTCTATAGAGGATTTGTGCTCATCATTGCTTTCCTTATATTTAAAAGAAATCTTTATTGTCCCAATAAATGGTGCTGGTCAGGCCCTGACCTGCTGCTGATAAATAAAATGTAAGGTAAAAATATAATGTATTTTATACATCGAAACTCATGATAATTGTGAAACCACATATTTATCCTTCTATGTATCAAAATTTAGGATTGTTGCACCCCAAATTGTCTATCTGTTCATGTCATGCCTGTATATATTATTGTCAGGATAGTAGGGATGCATGAGGAAACGTTGGAGGAAGGAGAGTAGGAGAAACTGAGGGAGATGGAGGAGAAAAGGCTGGAGGCTCACAGGTGAGGTTGAAAAAATAAACGTGTTAGTCATGAGATGAAGCATTGTGACAAATGTTACAGTAGGTGATAATCTGTATCAGAGCTTTCAAAGTTCAGACACCTGCATGTCGCCCTTAAAATTATACCCTCCAATTAAAAAAAAAGGCTAAATTCACAGTAGTGATTCAAATGACATGATGCTAGAGAAGACAATATTATTATATTGTCAGTTTCATCTTATTTCACTGACAGATTATTCTTTACTTTCTTTATTGGAGGGTATGAATAATTTTGAAGACAACTGTACAGGTACACTTTCTTATCGAGGCTGATGAACTAAAAAGTCTGTAAACGTGTGAACATATTATTTCATTGGCAAGAAATAGTAGTGAGTGACTACCAGTGAGTTCATGAGCTGGTCAGGAACTCACAGTAGGTAGGGACATGAACTAGTTTATTTGGCAATATTTACAGGGAGTGCAGAATTATTAGGCAAATGAGTATTTTGACCACATCATCCTCTTTATGCATTTTGTCTTACTCCAAGCTGTATAGGCCGAAAGCCTACTACCAATTAGGCATATCAGGTGATGTGCATCTTTGTAATCAGAAGGGGTGTGGTCTAATGACATTAACACCCTATATCAGGTTTATTAGGCAAACAGAATTATTTGGCAACTTAACAATAAACAAATATATACCCATTTCAATTATTTATGTTCACCAGGGAAACCAATATAACACCTCAACATTCACATATATACATTTCTGACATTTATAAACAAAACAAAAACAAATCAGTGACCAATATAGCCACCTTTCTTTGCAAGGACTATCAAAAGCCTCCCATCCATGGATCCTGTCAGTGTTTTGATCTGTTCATGATCAACATTGCGTGCAGCAGCAACCACAGCCTCCCAGATACTGTTCAGAGAGGTGTACTGTTTTCCCTCCTTGTAAATCTCACATTTGATGAGGGACCACAGGTTCTCTATGGGGTTCAGATCAGGTGAACAAGGAGGCCATGTCATTAGTTTTTCTTCTTTTAGACCCTTTCTTGCAGCCACGCTGTGGAGTACTTGGATGCATGTGATGGAGCATTGTCCTGCATGAAAATCATGTTTTTCTTGAAGGATGCGGACTTCTTCCTGTACCACTGCTTGAAGAAGATGTCTTCCAGAAACTGGCAGTAAGACTGGGAGTTGAGCTTGACTCCATCCTCAACCCGAAAAGGCCCCACAAGCTCATCTTTGATGATACCAGCCCATACCAGTACCCCACCTCCACCTTGCTGGCGTCTGAGTCGGACTGGAGCTCTCTGCCCTTTACCGATCCAGCCATTGGCCCATCCATCTGGCCCATCAAGACTCACTCTCATTTCATCAGTCCATAAAACCTTAGAAAAATCAGTCTTGAGATATTTCTTGGTCCAGTCTTGACGTTTCAGCTTGTGTGTCTTGTTCAGTGGTGGTCGTTTTTCAGCCTTTCTTACCTTGGCAATGTCTCTGAGTATTGCACACCTTGTGCTTTTGGGCACTCCAGTGATGTTGCAGCTCTAAAATATGGCATAACTGCTGACAAGTAGCATCTTGGCAGCTGCACGCTTGACTTTTCTGAGTTCATAGGCAGTTATTTTGCACCTTGGTTTTTCCACACATTTCTTGCGACCCTGTTGACTACTTTGCATGAAACGCTTGATTGTTCGATGATCAGGCTTCAGAAGCTTGGCAATTTTAAGAGTGCTGCATCCCTCTGAAAGATATCTCACTATTTTTTTACTTTTCGGAGCCTGTTAAGTCCCTCTTCTGACCCATTTTGCCAAAGGAAAGGAAGTTGCCTAATCATTCTGTTTGCCTAATAAACCCGATATAGGGTGTTGATGTCATTAGACCACAGCCCTTCTCATTACAGAGATGCACATCACCTGATATGCTTAATTGGTAGTAGGCTTTCGGCCTATACAGCTTGGAGTAAGACAAGATGCATAAAGAGAATGATGTGGTCAAAATACTCATTTGCCCAATAATTCTGCACTCCCTGTGTACATATGACATATGTCAATATATGTCATTATTGTAATTAAATTAACCTTTTGTTACGTTTATCTTAACTCGATCAGCTGCTGGCAGGTTTATTAATAATACTTGTGTCCCCTCACCTTTGAAATCAAAATTTTGTCAGGATAATCTTGTGAAGTTAACAACTTCTACACATATATCTCTGTACACAACAGCAATGCCTGTGCACATCCAATGTATTCATTTTATCCAATGAATGCTGTTAGATCTTGTGATACAGACAAGCAGCTTGATCTATGAAAACGCCTATCTCTAATAAAGAGACCAGACAACTCTGGAGCCAAGAATATAGTTTGTAAAGCAGAAGTGTGTTATGAAATGCTGTAACCAAGTATGTTACTTAAGCAGACATCAATATGACTGCAATACTACCCACAGAGGGCAGATCTACCACTATGATAAACATCAAACATTTGTGATATTACTAATGTAATCCACAAAGGTTCACAAGAATACTGATTATCCTAAACAAGACATTTGTTTACTGATTACAGATGCGGGCATGAAAAAGTTCCTCCTTTTTCTGCCAGAAGATTACTGCACTATCACTGGCTGAACGATTTGTCCCGCAAATACGTCATCATGTACGGTGTCCAAACTTGGCATGTGGAAACGTCCTTGTTCTAGGCATTCATTTATGCTCTGAAATCGTTTCCCCTGGGCACACAGGCATTTCTCTGTACGATTGAATTAGCTGGTCGCTGGTAAGTGGCTGGCAGTCAGCTGAAAGGGGAACTTTTTCATGCCCAGATCTGTACAGCTCTGCTAAACATCAGTGTTTGCCTGTCTGTTTGCTTGAATCGCTTCTGCAATTTCTGCCTTAAGAGTAAGGGCAATGTAGCAAAGCATACACAGGCAAAGATAGTAGTGGCAACCTTACAGACATGTAGAAAGCTATGGAGCTTTCTTTCCAGACATTTCCAAGAGCATTGAAATGCCCAACTCAAAAAACAGATTTTGTTATTTTGCAGAATAGCAAGACCAACACTAAACAAAAAGGCTTTAAACAGAGGTATAATAATCTTTATTTATTGAGCCTTTTTCAAATTGTTTAACCAATCAAAACAACAACGGATCGAAACAAAGAAAATTCCTAAGGTCGCAACATTTGTAGATGGGTGTAAACATAAATAGAGGGGACATAATACAACTGATGCTGTTGGGTTACACACATAGGCCGTATAATATTACTGGACAGATCCTCCGCAATGCCACCTGTTGGTTTTTTAAGGGGGCAGATTGATGCTCGGTGGATGGTTCCCACCACAATCTTGGCAGAGATGGGTGTCTCGTCACTCCCAGAAAATGCAAAAATGGGCAAAGAGGTGGAGATAAAAGGTGGCTGTGAGCATGGAGGCGAATGATTGACACCCATTAAACTCGGAGTTTAAAGGAGTCATCACCCGGAAATCCCACTTTTTCATGTTAAAACGTGTATTGGGGTAGGAATTGAGTAAAAAAGTGCCAGAAACTGCTGAAAGTGAAAGTGGCTTTGTTTTTCAGCTTGAGCGCTCTCTTCATCCCAGAATCGGCCACAAGAGCGCGCACTCCACAGCACGCGATTTGGACCCGCCTCTGGCATTGACGTCAATCGTATCGGCCCGCTAAGCTAGCCTCTTCAGCGCCACCTAAAAGCAGCTTATTACCTGCCACGGAGGAGTTATGACCAGCTGTGAACTAGAGAGGCTGCGAGCGAGCTGCTAAGCTAGCGTCTTTGTTATGAGCTCTGCTTTTTCACCAGCTCCTGCACAGAAGCATGTCTGCCTTACAGCTGCTCGTGGTCAGCCTGAGTGTTACAAGTCACACTGCATCTCCTGCTGTGGCAAAAGCCAGCAGAGGCCCAGCTTTGTGGATGCCTGTCATAGTGTCTGAGCCCCAGACATGAATCCATCCTCATTCAAGGCGCAAAGGCATGTTTAACTGGCTCCCTGTATTGAAAATGCCCGTATAAGCGTTTCTCGCCGAGATATTGCGTTTGGGGGATTTTCGCTGCTGCTTTCCAGGAAAGACCCAGAGCTGCTTCCAACCCTCGTGCCCTTCATATTTTTGACACTAGCTACCATCTACACTTGGAATGTCCAAGATCGGATGTTCAGAAATAAAGTTATGAGCTCTGCCTTTTTACCGGCTCCTGTGCAGAAGCATGTCCGCCTTACAGCTGCTCGTGGTCGGCCTAAGTGGACAGAAGGGACAGCACTAGGGACCAGTGGAATTTTATTTATCAGTGAGGATGTGCAGTCGGTAAGTGTTGCTGCTTGTGTAACTTATTACCTTTTGCGTAAGAGACCAGTAAATGGTGGTTGACGAGCGGACAAGCTGCTAATGTAGCTACAGAAGCTAACACTGTTTGGTTAACTTCATGTCAGACGTCCGCTCCTTATTTTCATCAGAGTCCAACCCTTTTACTCCACAGATCCTCTCTATCAACTGAACTGTTACGTTTTTATCACGTTTTTCTCTGTTGGGACATCATTTCCTTCACTTGCTCTGTCCTGATAAAACTTTGTGTTGGCTTTGACGCTTGCCTTGTGAACGCGCTTACAGACAGCTCTAACTCTCGTACGTGTTCTCGCGACAAACAAAAGTTTGGGATAAAAAAGAGGTTAAAATGAGCTCACTGGCCCTCATTTATCAAACGATCGTCGAAATGGTCGCACATCTGATCGTAAAAATGGTCGTACGATTGGACCCACGTGTGATTTATTAAAACGTTCGTATCGGTCCAATCTCGTCGTACGAACAAAAGAGTCTTGATAAATTCCACAGCTGAAATTTATCGTCATTTAAATGTCACGCCCACGGTTACGCCCTTAAACATGCATAATGATGAGGCTTCACCCAGCGAGGTTGAACCATGGAGAGGAGAGATTCTGCCAAAAAAGAAACTTTTGGGGGGATCAAGACAGCATTCCTCATTTGTGAGGTGACAAAGATTAAAGAGGTGCTGTTTGGCAGCTTAAAAACCGAAGTCAGAGACGTGCACAAAAACGCTGCACGGAAGAGGATCAGTCAGCCTCGCCACCGTTGAACGACCGGCTGAGATATTAATAAAAGTCTCATTCTAGGCCTGGCTTATATGGTTTATTCGTTTTATTAGCTATGAAATTTAATAATAGGCCACATCCGATGGCAACGTCACAATTCTTTAGCCAATGGGTCAAGAAGAAGTGGTCCAATATGAAACTTACCACCAAAAGATGATGCCCCCCCCCGTCATGAGTCCAACCGCTGCGCTCTAACAGGTGACAGGTGGATGCCGGTCAGGTCCGAGCCTGACCCAGATGGGGACAGAAAAAAATATAACTTGCATTTGCAAAGCTATAGGACAGTCTACTGACTGAGCACTTATACAACTTTAAAGTATTGATTACTTATTAGAAATGGATCAGCTCCGGTCTCCTCCATATAGAGGAGAGCTGCAGAGCGTCTTCTCCTGCGCATCAAAACTCTCCACTGGTCCGAGCGATGTGCAGCACTGCACAGGAGTGTATTGTAGATTTTCTCAGAGTCTAAAGCAGCGTTTCATCCCGCCGGGTCTGAGTCGGACCGTCCGACACCCACCTGCCTTCCTGCAGCCCGAAGCAGCGCTCCACCTGGGCACCTGCGCGCGTGTGCGTACTGATGCCTTCCTCCTATATGGCAGTTTTACCAGCGGGGTGAGGAGATGCACGAAGAGTGAAAAGCACTTGTCTCCTAGAACTATATGTTAATGATTTAATAATTTGTTGAGATAAATGGAAGAATTAAATTCAGTCACAGCTATTTTTGTAATTTTGGGAATACATTCTACATTCACTTTTTCCTTTTTCTTTGCAAATGGATTCGTTCTTAGTGCTGATATGTGAATACTTATGTTTAAATGACAGTTTGCGGTTTGGTAAATAAATATTTTCATGTTCTGCTGCGGTCTGCTGCAAACCCTCATTGACTCAAACTTGCGTACACGAACTCAGAGCTGTCGTGAGATTTGATCGTATCCTACGACCACGTTCAAATTGATAAATGCCGAGTCTTGCGTGGAAATGGTCGTACGCACAGATTTTCGTCGTACGATCGTTTGATAAATGAGGGCCATTGAATTTTTGTCCACCCAACTAGAATTAAAAATGCATTTGAAGATAATTTAAGAAGGATTGTGTATGTAAAACACTAGGTTATGACACCTTTCATGGTTTTACTTGTAGCTAAGAACTAACTGAGCCAACCCAAGGCTAACGGGACCTGACAGAGATAGAGGGGCTAAAGCTAACACACGGCTAAAACTGCGGTTGTGCTACTCTGCTACTGGAGGGAGCAAGCCAGTAGCCACCAGCGCTAGCACTGACAGCCCATCTGTTACCTGTCACTTAACAAGGACGCGCCCCTAGTAATGTGTAATTTTAAGATTTAATAGCATAAAAATACATTAGTTATAGAAAATTTACCCCCTCACAGTTGACACAAAGGTAGACTTGACCTATTAAACCTACAATGAGCTGTAAACATGTTTCTGCTGTGAAGCTGGCCTTTTTGACCTGAAAGTCTATGGGAATTGACTCCCTGTTGGAGTCAGCCCCTGGTGGATAAGATGTGAACTGCAATTTTTGGGTCTTCCGCATTGGCTTCACTTTTCGCTGAAGTGTTTGCCGCCTGGTTACAAACAATTTCAGCTCCCCAAAGTTAAAAAAGGGAGTGAAAGTCTGTTAAAAACCTATGATCCTTCCTAGTTTAAGCTGCCTGACCAGCGGTAATGAGTCAGAGGTGTTATCTGCCATTTCTTTTAACACAGGGTGAAATATGTCATGAAACAAAAAGTCCTGACCTTTTATACAACTTTAGTTTTACAATAAAGAAGAATGTTGCACTAACTCAATCAGCATGAAATCAGTCGCTGAGCTTTGGGTGTGCTTTGTTTGATAAAAAGCAAAACAACCATCAGCCAAAGTAAAAAAAAAAAAGAAAAAAGTACAACCGTGCCACCATCAGGTTGTCCAATGACTGGAAGGTTCACAGTTCAAATACCACTTTTCCCGGTCAATTTGCCATTGTGTCCTCAGGCAAGGCACTTCAGCCTCCTTGCCTCCAGTGTCTGTATCACTGGTGCATTGGCGGAGCCAGGGGGCGGCTTAGGGGGCTTAAGCCTGGAATGATTCTTCAAAAGCCCCAGATCTTTTTTGAGGTTTCTTTTTATCTGTTTTTTTATTATTTTTGATTTGATTTAACAATTTCTCATCAACTACAATATATGC
Organism: Atherinomorus stipes; assembly: GCA_023101725.1. Taxonomy (NCBI): domain Eukaryota; kingdom Metazoa; phylum Chordata; class Actinopteri; order Atheriniformes; family Atherinidae; genus Atherinomorus; species Atherinomorus stipes. The sequence continues at coordinate 209,616 of JALJCO010006362.1, read as the reverse complement.
AAAATGTAATAAAAAGGGGACGCTGCATGTCGTTACTAGGCTCCCCCCTCTGTAAACTTGGTCTGGTTCAAACCTGTGGCATTTGTGTGCCGCGCGCGCCTTGTGTTGGCACTTCACCTTACAAGAGCGCAGCCTGCAGTAGCTCCCACAAGCTCATTGATTCAGAGCATCAGAGGACGTTAATCTAACGTTCATCTGGTAGGTAGTGGTCTTGCGTTATATGTAAACAAACTTGTCATTAATGACGATGGTGTATTCGTTACTTTTCCCTTGTAACTCATATAACAGTCAGATGTCATAATGTTTTTAGGCAGTGAGCAGAGATGCGATAGGGGATTATCACGCTTCCGCGTTCCGGTTTCCGGAAGTTGAAACATTTGAAGCTTCCTCTTCCGGGCCAGGAATGGCTCAATCCAAGTCTCGATGTTGCTGCTCTGTTCCATTGCGTACATCTAATAAACAACGCCAGCTGTACCTAAGTTTTCATGGATTCCCGACTGAAAAGACACTAAGGAAGAAGTGGATGAAAGCGATTTGTCGGAGTGAAGGACCGAAATTTAAAATAAAACAAGGTTGCACGTATGTCTGTAGTCAGCACTTCAATGATGCAGACTACACTACAGCTAGCGTTAGCAAGCTCGCGTTAGCTGACATTACCAACTTTTCGCTTATGAAAACATACAAGCGTCTGAAGACTGGGTCTGTACCCTCCCGTTCCCAGTGGAACAACTGGGGACTGCCAAAAAAAGGAGACGCTTTCAGATGCTTGTGTGTTTTCAGCCGCACAAAGTTAGGCACGTCATAGAGCTGGCTAATGCTAGCCTGCCAACACAACTGTGCAGACTGCTGGCTACAAACAAACGTGTGTCGGTTTATTATAAAGTTCGGTCCTTCACGCGAATCGGTCGTTTTGATCCACTTCTTCCTTAGCATCACTTCAGTCTGGAATGAAAACTTGGCATTGGCGTTTATCCTATTTACAAAGTTTAACAGAGTAGTAGCTGGCGGACTACTGTTAGCAGGTTAGCATTAGCCAGCTTGATGACGTGCCGAACTTTGTGCGGCTGAAAACACACAAGCATCTGAAAGCGTCTCCTTTCTTGGCAGTCCCCAGTTGTTCCACTGGAAACAGCCACATTTCGGTCAGTCTGCCCCAGTAAGGCTGTGGCTCAGATGTATTTTACCATCATGAATAAGAAGTGGATGAATGATGGATACAGTTTAAAGCACTTTGAGTGCCTTGAAAAACCCAATATGAATCTAATTGTCATATTAGCTCAGTTTTAGCTTTAATGAATATTAAAAAAATGAGGTCTGAGTTGATTGAAATGGCAAAAGTTTCCATCTCAGTGTTGAGCACCTGTTAGCTTGACTCCCCATCAGTTTCATTCTCTGCTTCTCTAAACTGGGAACACTGTGCTGGCATTTTCTACCAATTTGTTCTTCATACATCTTTACTTAAATAGAAATGAAACCTTTTAACACATCATTTCCTTCTGTTTGCAGTTGCTGACTGCAGTTGCTAAATGCTGCGCTTTATTCTACATACCAAAACCTCCAGGTAGACAATAAACACTCATGCTGGCAGATATTGCAGACATAAAAGTGGTGAGTTAAGTTTTCTCAACAAGCTTTTAGCAAACAAACAAATATGTATTTCCTAAAAACACCTAAAATTGAACTCAAATAAAAGTTAATTCAAAGAAATATGTTGTATTTAAAGTTCACAAATAAAAGTCTACCAGAAAGTTTTTCACAAGTTTGCAGCATCATATTCTGATTAGAATGATCTGTCTTCAGCTGAGAAAACTGAAGTTCACAGCAGTTAAAATGGAATAAGCACCTCTATAAGAAGATTCTGTATCTGATGCAGATATGTTTAGTCATACTTACACATGTGTTTCTTGTAGTGATTGTCTAGAAATCACTCAGTAGACTGCTGAGATAAAAATGATCCTCTTATCAGCAATAAAGAAAAGATATCTTTGGTTTTTACGTGTACAGTCAATACTCGTATGCAGTTAGTTTAAGAGGAACTTAGTGAATCTATAAAATATATGCCATACAGCAGTGGTGGCTTTTAACCTAAAACAGGAGTGACAAAAGAACCAAACCACACCGTCATGCTCTCTCGTGCTACTTCTCTCTGCTGCCATGTAAGCTACTTGTTATTTTCCTGTTGTCATCCCTGACTCTCTTAAAAGAAAATGCTTAAGATCATAGATGCAGCAATGAATTCTGTGCAGGGGTAAAACTGGAATTTTTTAAATATTTTTTCAGTGAGTGAGGAACTTTAACAAGTATCACCAGCTACAATATCCACATTAACTGCTGTAATCTGCTGTCTAAAGCGTGGCTCTGCTTTTATGGCTAACAGAAGGTTGTCCACCAAACCCTCAAAATCCCAGTAGCCTGTACCAGTTCCATATCTGCCCATACTTCACACATTGGTTAGCCATGCTGTACCATGGTTAGAGAGAATTCTGATGTCAACTGGTGTGTATCATTTTTACGGCTAGTTACATCACTGTCATATCAGTCAGTAATGCAATTATGCCACCATAGCAACGCTCAAACCTACTGCCAGCATAAAATAGTTCCTATACTTAAACACATTTAGCCAGTTTAATAAAATGAATTAAGATTTATCATAAAATGTCTACTCTTTTGGACCATGGTATAAGCAGATTAAACAACTTGGATCCGTGCATTACACAATTTTAATGCATGGCGCAGAGTCTAGAACACCACGACGCACAGCGTTTAATCCTTACATGTTGGCTCTGTTAAACAAAAAATCTGTAGCATTTGTTGTCATCTTCTGTCATCAATTAAAGACACACAACGTAACTTTAGCCCCGTTTCCACCCGCGGATCTGGCTCGGGTCGGGGGGCTCTTCAGAAAAAATTTGGGAACCACTGAATTAAAGGTAGAGTCCGAAGTTTCCCCCCTGAAAATAAACGTTAGACTTGTGCAAGTGGAAATCCGTCTCAAACTGCATCTTTGGGCCTCTACTCACGTGCCGTGGTGTGTTTGAATGCAACTCTCTCTCCCCCTGCATGTACAGTAATTCGCTCTTTAGCTTTGTTTTGTTGTGTTTGGGACGTTTCTGGGTGGAGATTTCTGTTTATATCACCAGCCAATGACAGAACTAAGGACATGACGCAGTGTGGGAATAAGCTCATGATTGGAGCAGACGCCAGTCACTCGAACTCTTGAGGAAAAAATAAAGAAAGAAAGAAAGAAAGAAAGAAAGAAAGGAGGATGCAAGAAAGAAAGAAAGAAAGAAAGAAAGAAAGAAAGAAAGAAAGAAAGAAGGAAAGAAAGAAAGAAAAGAAAAGAAAGAAAGAAAGAAAGAAGGAAGGAAAGAAAGAAAGAAAGAAAGAAAGAAAGAAAGAAAGAAAGAAAGAAAGAAAGAAAGAAAGAAAGAAAGAAAGAAAGAAAGAAAGAAAGAAAGAAAGAAAGAGAGAAAGAAAGAAAGAAAGAAAGAAAGAAAAAACGGTGGATGCACTGAAGAAAAGGTAAGATCTTTACATGATGCATGTTGGAAAACCAGGGCTAATATTAGTTTGGCTTTTACCCACTTCTGAGCTCTGAAGGAGAGACTTAAAGCTGAATAGTTGGAAGAACAAGGCGCTAAGTTTGAATGCTGCTGTTTGCAAACAGAAATGGTGGGGGGACTTCTACCTTTAAAGGTATAGTCCGGTAAAGGTATAGTCCGGAGTTTCCCCCGTAAAAAATAAACGTTAGACTTCAGCAAGTGAAATCGGTCTCAAACTGCGCCTCTGGGCCTCTACTCCCGTGCCGTGGTGCGCTTGCACGCAACTCCCTCTCCCCCTGCCTGTAATTCACTCTTTTGCATGGTTTTGGTGTGTTAGGGACGTTTCTGGGTGGAGATTTCTGTTTATATCGGCAGCCAATGACAGAGCTAAGAGCATGACTCTATGTGGAAATAAGCTCATGACTGGAGCAGACGCCAGTCACTCGAACTCTCAAAGGAAAAAAAAAGAAAGAAGGAAAACACCGTGGATGCATCGAAGAAAAGGTAAGAGCTTCAGATAATGCACTTTGGAAAACCAGGGTTAATATTAGTTTGGCTTGTACCCGCTTCTGAGCTCTGAAGGAGAGGCTTGAAGTTGAATAGGCTAGCTAGAACGAGGTGGCCATTAGCCTGAGAGGGAGGAGCGCTAAGTTTGAATGCTGTTGTTTGCAAACAGAAACGCTGGAGGGACTTCGGACTCTACCTTTAAGGAAACATAGTTTCAAATCATGACAACTGTTTATTCAGCTCTGCTCAACTTCATTTATACCGTAAATTCTATAAACCAATACTTTTTTCTTTGAACACTTTGGCACACCTGATCTTTTGCATTTATGATGTCTCACATAGTGTTCGAGCCCTACACATCAAACCTGCCCACAAACAGCATTACAACTGCTTCTGTATGAGGTATCTGGATTTATGTTTATTTGACTGAAAAAGCAAAATATGGATGAGACTTCCATTTCAGAAGGTTGACCTGGAGCAGCACAAAATCACTCATGCCTTCGTACTGTGGACATGAGCAAAGCCCTACAGTTGGAATTTCAAAGATCAAACGTCCAGAAGGAAAGTTACGAGCCCTCTGTCCGATGTTCTGGTGAATGGTGCTACCGCAGACTGAAATGATATGCCTGCCTGTCCATCTGCACCACCTTGTCATAATGTAAGGCTGTAGGAATACGTCTCGACGGATAGAATGAAATGTCAGAACACTGGCCAGCAGCACTGGATGGAGCTATTGCATGTAGGCTTGGCATCAATGTTCACTGTTGAGACGTTGAAGACAGCAGCTTAAAGATTTTTTTCTTTTAACCAGGCCTGTTGCAGGTAAAAATAAAACATTCACAGTCGGTATGTAGCCGACGTATTTCATGTTACGGTGGACATCTGCGGCTTATTGACAGATGTACGGCAGCCTGTATATGTACAAATCTCCTTATCCAGTGGATGCGCTTTGTGTTCAGGTGCGCTCGATAGTCTGGAAAGTATGGTACTTTATCAAACACATACTCTAAGTGCAACTTGAAGGGCTTTACAGAGAAAAAAAAAGGGATATAAAAGGACACAATTACACAGGGCTCCTACATGTTTTAACAAGTTAAATTTAAGACTTTTTGAGACCTTTTTAAGACCACTTGGAACGGAATTTAATGCCCATTTTAAGGCCAAAAAAATCTGGCAAAAATACAGATCCCTCTATATTTACAAAGATACAGTCAAAACAGATAGATTGAACAATCACTTTTGGCCATCATTACCTACATCTACAGTATCGTTGGTACGTGGTTTGAATTTTTCTTTCAAAAGTTTAACAAGATGTTTATGCAAACCTCAGGCTGACAGGTGATAGCTGTGCAAAGACCCACCCTGATCTATTCCTGATTGGCTAATATAAAGGCTCTGTCAAAATGTATTGGTTGGGAAAAACATGTGGATCCGTTTTTTGTTTTTTTCCTGTCATTTTTCTAGGTGATGGAAATCTCTCAGAGTATAAGAAGATTTAAGACCTACCTATGAAATTTAAGACCACAACTATCAAATTTAACAATTTTTAAGGTATTCAATGCAGATATGTACATTTAAGACTTCTTAAGTCTTAAATGTATCCAGCATGAGCATATTCAAATAAAACCCTTAAATGTAAGACTTTTTAAGACCTCGCAGGAACACTTACAATAACTGAGCAAGAACAAAAAAAAAAAGATTAAAAATGGACAATTATAAAAGCAAGTTGCAAATGATAAATAGTGATGACAGTGATAATAGTGGTGACAAGTTTATTAGCATGTTTTAGTTCTCATGCTAATAAACTTGATGTACTATAAATCATAATCATATAAATCATAACCCCCCCCCCCCCCCCCAACCTCCTAACCAAAACCTAATTGTAACTTAATCTCTAAAACCTAATCTTGACCCTCAAAACGAGGTTCGTACCAGTGGGGACCGGGAAAATGTCCCCAGGAAGGCAAAACGTCCCCACGGTGATTGTAAAAACCTGGAACATCGTCCCCACAATGTTGCGAAAAACACGCACACACACACACACAGACACACAGAGTCTGGTTTTCTATCCCTGTGGGGTACATCCATTGACATAATGCATTCCCCAGCCCCTTACCCTAAACCTAACGCCCATAACTGATTGCCTAAACCCAACCCTTGTCTTAACCCTAACCAAAATCTAATTGTAACTTAATCTCTAAAACCTAATCTTGACCCTCAAAATGGGGGTTTGGACCGTGGAGATTGGAAAAATGTCCCCACGAAGGCAAAACTTCCTCACAGTGATGGTAAAATACGGAAAATGGTCCCCATAATGTAGCATAAACGTGCCCACACAAAACACTCACACACACGCACACACACACAAGCCCAGCTGTGACTCCTGTCCTATGCCATGTTGTGCTGTTGAAAACCGGTTCAAAGCATTGATCACAAAAAACAAAAATAAATGTTCTCAAAGTTGCACCAGGAAACAGCTTGTTTACAGAAAAAAAGAAGTACTCTACTATTTATCCTTTTCCTTTGCAAAATAAACAGATCTACCAAATCTTTCTCCACGATCCAGCCTGATGGGCTGCTAGGTGTGTGTGATTTAATTAGTTTCAGTCAACTACATGTCTTCAGCTTCCTTTCTTGGTTTCTCACCTCTTCTTGGGAAAAAAAAAAAAAAATGTAACACCTTATTCTCATGGCCCATATGCGAGTTCTTGTCTTGTTTCCTGTGTCACAAGCTTAAAATGGAGATGGTGCCTTTTGATAACTTATTTCATTTTTTTTTTCTCACAGTTGTAGCTGTAAATCCTGCAAAGTTATACAGTGGCATCATGCAGGAAGACAACGAATTAAAATGAGGTTCTTCGACACACTGAAACTCACAGTCACATGTGCATTGACGTTTTTGAAATACTGACTGTTGTTTCATACTGCTTCATTGGAAAATAACAGCTAATGTTGTCAGTCGATTTTACACAAACAGTTCGAAGAAATTGAACCGCGTGAATGGAGAACATCTACTGAAAAACACTGAAAAAAGGTCTGCACTAGCTTACCCTGCTCTTTAATCATATCTGTTAACAGCACTCCAAAAAAACTGAATAAATTGATAAAGAGTATTCAACTTGTGTTTGATACTATTGATATGCACATATACATTTGACCATTTGGGGGGATTACAGACTGTTTATGTTTATGCCAAAGCCAGAATATGAGACTATTATCTTCTACTGGTCATGCTGCGTTACTGCCTCAAAAGTCAGTTCTTTCAGTTGGGAAAGATGTTGCACCAAAGCTGACCACATTCCAGTTTTAAGTCTGACAGCCAGAAAGAGTTGCTCATCAACCAGTGTGGCTTTTATTAACAACACAAGTGGGTGACATCACATTTTTCTGGCCATAACCGCCATAACAATTTGCTCACAAATAAAGGTTAAAGAAAACCATATTTGTAATAGCTGTAATGAGAAATAGAAAGATCAAACTATTCATTAAAATGCTTAAGATTTTAACCTTAATATAGATATATAATAGATGACCTCACCTGAGCCATCTGTACTAACACCCTTTTTGCTCTGCTTGAATTCATGGGTGATGTCTTTTGCAAAGAAAATGTTCTATAATTTGATAAAGGTTTCAAGTTACAACTGCATCCTTCCAGAGAAATATTCATAATCACCCTGAAGATAACAGTTTTTTATTTGTTTTTTGTTTTTTTTAACAAGCCTGAAACTTCTGTCCTTGCTGCTACTGTATGTTCCATCTCCAGTTACTGTATTTTTCACCAGCAACACATATACTGATATTTACAAATCTAGACGCTTGGGTCAAAGGATTTATTCAGGACTGCAAGTTCCCTCAGCTTTTTAAGTCTGACCTCAGAGGGTGTTTTAGTTTATTTTCCTACCAGTATCTCATAACTTGTGATTATATTGCATAGTTTAGGTTCACTATTTCAAAAAGAAGCAAAAGACAATTAGCCTATTTAGGGATTATTTCTAGGCTGTCGTGACATTTTATTTGGTTTATTTTCTGCAGAGTTCAGTATGTTTGACTTCATCATTCAGATGTTTTATTTGTCTTATAGTTTACCATGAAGCACATTGCCAATTGTAAAAGCAGCGGTATAAATAAACCTTATTTATCAGAGGTGTTTTGTGTGTACAGCTTGCCTCAGAAAAGGTGTGAACTGGGGTTGTACAGTTGTTAAAATGTTTTAAAGAGATAACTGTCAACAGTCTGGAGACAGAGAGTCTGGTGCTTTTAGATGTTGGAATTAATTATAGGCTACTTGACTTTTAGGTCAACAGATTGAAATTTCATTTCTCTAAATTTGATTATGTTTGGTTTAGTCATGATTTGTGTGAGGGAACAGAATGTTCAGGATTTTTCTTTTCTCTGCTTATTTTAATTCAAGTGTTTGTTTGTATTGGTTGTTTTATTAGACTAAATAAATCAAATAAACTTATAAATAAAACTTTAAAAACGATAGTCATTGCAAGAGATGGCAGCATCAGGCTATTCTCAGGACAGACCAATGAGAGTGCCAATAGACAGTCTGGGGCCATTCTAATATTCACTTTTTGCTCTAGTAACACACAGTTTCCTCTTTTAGCCACTGTTGAGTTGCCAGTTTCCTTCTTTAAACTTGTTTGGATGTCCCTACATACAGGCTGACTTTACCCCACATTGTTGCATGAATGGCATCACACGCGATTCTCCAAAGTCACGATTAATCCACATGCAGAAACAAGGAAGTGACCTTTAATGAAAGCGCAGAGTTCTCTAAACTTCTTTGTGGAAACCTGATTTACTTTATCCCCAGTCTTATTAAAGGATACGATGCTCACTGAGAGACAGAAAGTTACAGGTAAATGCAAACACTAAATGAATAGCTAGAGTACTGCACTCTAAACCCGGATAAGTTGAATTTACTTAAAAAATTTGAGGAAACTGGTTTCCCTAAACATTTTAAGTAATGCATGATAAAAGCTTGACTGTATTTCACTTCAACTTTTAAGTTCAGTGTAGTAGGAAAATTAAGTTTTCATTAATGGGAGTGACTAAGTAGAATGAACTCGAATGGTTTCAGTTTATAGAACTTCTTTCGAACATGATAAATGTCACAAAGTTGTAAGTTCATGAAGTAGAGGTGGAACCTGTGACTGATTAATTACACATATGAAGATGAAATGCTCCTCCAACCATTTTTTTCTGGTTTGTGCCATCAGTGCAATTTGAGTTCATCTTCCATCAGTAAACTGAAAAAGCCCTGCTAAATAGCAAAATCTTGCCACGGTTGAGTTTTGGCTGAAATTAATGTCAGACCACAGATGTTTCTGTCATTGTGCAGCAGCTGCTGGATAGTAGGTATTATATGCAGGAATAAAGAAACAAGTTGAGGGCAGTCACATGACACTACCAACATTGCATATAAATTCTTCATTTGTGAATTATCTCTAATTTGTTGTTAAAAGAAGTGAACTGCATTGTGGGAAACCTGTTCCCTTACATTTGCATTTTGCATGGTCATGACCAAAACTTAGAAATTTGTATCCATCAAACTTAAAATTATTCACACGTTTAACTTTTTCTACAAATTAGTAGAGTGCACTCATATTTCTTAGTAATGACCTCAAACTTATTTATTTTAGTACATTTTTTTTTATCAAATAGTTTAAGTAAAACTAAAATCCGGGCTAAGAGTGTGACTGTCTAACCCCGTGTTCACAGCGGAGGCGTCCATTCGCGTACGCGCCTACATTTCAACGTGCGAATGCTGGATGTTTACTCGCTTGATTCGGGCATTTTTTGTTGCATGAATGGAGCAAATAATACGCGTGAATGAAGCGTATCATACGTGCAAATAAAACCCTTAATTCGCACGTGGTTTGTCACTTGTCAGTCACTTCAATCAGGTGAACATGGCAGAACCCGGTTATTGTGAGTACTTTGAGAGAGCTGTGGCATTGTACCAGCTTTGGAAGTCAGAGAACCAAAGACACCGGCGTGTGTCCGGCGTGTTTGGACCCACCAGATTCTCCAGAAGCACTTGGGGCTCGGTGAATTTCATCAGCTGATCCAGGAGTTACGTCTGGATGACGGCCGGTTCCAGGGGGATCTCCCGAGCCCAGTCTGATGGGCTTCTGTCGAGGAGGATCGGTGCTGCATATCCCTCCAGGATACAAACTACAGGCGCTGTATTCCGGCTGCGGAGCGTCTGTCCACCTGCCTTCGGTGAGTAAGCTAGCCGCAGCTAGCTAGCACTTCCACCAAAATGTCCAACAACTTCCAGCAAAACAACGTGGCTGCTGTCGCTAGCTATTGTAGCTCAGTTTAACGAGTCTCTGCCGTCTCCTCGCCTCCACCGCTCAACATTTAACCAGCTTATTAAATGCAACTCCTAACTGTCCGCTTTTCTGCTCCTTTCATCCGGTTCACAACACACACAGCGTGTGTTTGTTTACATCTGCTGAGGCTGAACTGCTGGTACTGGAGCGTCATCTTCTGACCAATGAATACTACACTAGTCTGACTACAGACTCATATTGAATTATATTGACGTTTTATAACAAACAATCTTAATTTATTTATGTAGCGAGGACAGAGCTGCAGATTCCTCCGGGAACTCCGGTTCCTGCTGCAGGGCGTCGGCGTTGTGTCGTTTCACCCTGTGTAACACCGGCTGCAGAGATCTGCAGCTTCTGGTTAATGAGGTTTTGTCTGACCGGGTTTTCAGACCTAAATTTATGGTATTATTACATCGTGTTTGTGTGCAGCACTTTGTCATTTTATCTGTGAAAAGTGCTTTTCCCTTCTTTACTACTGGAGAGAGCAGTGAGCTAAAGAGCACCGGTCCGTTCACATCACATCTCATTCATTTTCAATGACGGGGCTGGTTTGTTTGCGCATCAAAAACGCTCGGGTTCAATTTTTTCAACTCAAGCGAATTGGCGAAATACATCATTCGCGCGAATAGGACCCCTCATTCGCACGAGTAAAATGCTACATTCACGCGAGTTAGACGGGCGTTTGGGGTTCATCGTGCCAGGAATTTGCGTCAAACGTGCAGCGCCAAGCAAAGGCGTGTCTATTCTCGTCTGCACTTTGAGTAAACATGAAATTTATTCGTGCGAATAATTTTATTCACGTCCGGTGTGAACACACGGTAATAGTCTCGAGGGGGAAACAGAAATTCTAGTTTTCTAGTTTCTCACACGGTGAAAAAAGCCACAAATAATCAGCGTGGGCAGGTCAAGGATTTATCTACTGGTGTATCTCGGTTTGAGATTTGTGACAGAAACTGAAATGAATCTTTAAGAAGACCAAAAGTTGACAGATTTACAAAGTCATCATTATTGCTTCATCATTTTGTTTTGTGTGATTTGCATACATAAAGCTTTCCTGCATAAATTTGAACCCTTACATATTTCTTTTCCTTTGAGTGCTGCAGTTTGAGCTCCCCCAGTCATGTCTGTTGTTTCCTGTTTCAACGTTTTCACCCCTTCATGTGGAAACACCCTCATGTGGTAGAGTGCATTAGCAAGAAGGCGGAGTCGTTGTGGTTTTGTGCCACTGACACAGTCACTTGTCCACACTTCTGCTTTTTACTCAGAAGCAAAACATCTGCAACAGGAAGACAACGAATGCGTGGAGGCAAACAGGGCATGAGGAAGACATGAGGAACCTGGCCTATGCTCTGATCTTTGGATTTGTTATTGCTGGTGGTCTGCCTCTCAATGCCGTGTCCCTGTGGATTCTGCTTCGCCACCACAGCCTCTCATCGCCCAGTGCCGTTTTCATGGTCAACCTGGCCATCTCAGACCTGTTGCTCATCATATCCTTGCCCATGAGGGTCTACTTTTATGCTACAGGCACGTGGCCTCTCAACAACATGGCTTGCATCTGGGTGACGATGCTCTTTCGCAACAACATCCGCTCCAGCTCCATCTTCATCACCTTCATCAGTGTGGACCGGCTGCTGGCCGTGGTTTATCCTCTGAGATCGCGGCACCTTCGAACCCCATCCAAGGCCTGGAAGGGTGCTGCTCTTGTTTGGCTGATCGTGGTGGTGGTGAATATCCCAGAGAGTGTGGGCTTCTCAAGAGCCCTAAACAAAGAAGAAAATGGCTGTTTTGGAAACCACAGTAGCGTTCTGTTTAACTCACCAAAAGATAAAATTCTGAACTTGGCGATTGACTATTTTCAGCTTGTTTTATTGTTCACAATGCTGGCAGTGAATATTGTGTCCACTGCTTTGGTATCTTGGACAGTACAGAGACATCTGCACGAGTCTGCAAGAGTCCACAACAAAGTGAACGTCATGCTAATTTTTGCCATGAACTTGATGATGTTCACTGTATTCTTCTTGCCGGTGTCCTTGGTTGTTTTCTTTGAGGAATACAGACCTGCCCTAAGCTGCCTCGCTAGTTTGAACTGCTGTCTGGACCCACTGCTGTATTACTTTTCTTTTGATGGCTTCTGGAAGAGAAAAGAGGATGTTGACACATCTCTTGCAAGAGAATAGTTCCTCAACATGTACAACAAAGGCATGTGGCATTATGAAGCGCATGAACAGAAACAGCTTTAGATTCTCCTGCTGTTGTTGATATTTCTATGCCCTGATGCATGCAAGCAGCAATGCCTTGCATTTTTATATCTTAAACTGTGAACGCTTTAAAATACAACTTCCCTTGGTGACTTAGAAATAAATTGGTAAAGAAAGGAAAGAAAGTGGTTCAGTTACTTAATAAGTTGTGAAAATGTGAAACCAAGAGTTGAAGTTAAGCACTTGACAAAATGTGTTAAATTGCTGCTAAAGCAAAACTGTTTCATACTGCTAGATGTCAGAAATGTAAGACGGTATGCTTAGTCGACTCCAAGTCAGAGGAGCTCTGTAAATATTTCGAAAATCTAATGTGGTAGAATGCAGCATGGTGGAGGGATATGCGACCATCTACAATGGCGGCAATCAAATTTGACAGTGATGGGAATAGTCGGCGGTTTCAAATACAATGCACTGGGACTTTTTTCTTGTCTTTTTTGCTTCTGTTCCTCTTTATTACTTGAGCTACGTAGTAGAACATGGCATCAAAAATGCTTATGCCGAATTTTCATTTGGGAAATAAGACATAATCCTCCCTCATCCTGGTTAACTTGTCTAATGATTGTTTTTAACATCATTTCGGCTCCATCTTGTGTGTGTGTGTATCTGTGCTTATCCTGAAGTACAGCTGAGGTGCTTCTGCTTTTTGTCACAATCTCAATTCAGGAGCCAGGACCACTCAAGTTCCACGAGCATTGCCAAATGGATGGGCAAATTGTTCCAAAAAGCATCTAAATTTAAAAGAATGCAGATGTCAAGTCTGGGATTAAACAATGTAGATTTGTTTTTCTTAGCGTACTGTAACCTAAAACTTGGTCATTGTAACAGTATCTAACCATACTTCGCTCTTTTTTTCTTTTCTTAGAAACTAGGCCAGCAACGGAACAAGCCAAACCACAGCTACTAGAACATGTTGTTCATCACGTAACATTTCCATCCTTGAACTCATGTTTCACCCATCAGTTATCTTCTTCAAGTAGCAACTCAACAACTAAACTCCACATAATTTCTCTTTGAGGAGCAAGCAATGCTTACATATTGAAAGAAGTTATTTGTATGCACAAGATCTTGCTCCTTGTAAGTAAAGTCAGGTCATCTGTTCATAAGGCTGCTGGTGGTCAGATATTGCTTTATTTGACCCTTCATAAATTGAATTCCCGTATAGAGGTACTTTTCTCCCTCAAGCAGCTCTATATATGTTTAATGTGACCTTTACCTGTGCACTGTGAAACTGGGGAATTTGGCTGCTGGATGAAAAAATAAAAATAAACTCATACATCTTTGTCTGTGTGCTGATTTTTAGTCATATCGCACTGTCTTTGCATTGAAACCATCATTTGTTTGGTCTCGCTCATGCTGTGCTGAGGCCTAAGTCAAATTAAAATTACCTGTTACTTCCTCCAAGCATAAATGCACGCGCATGACATTCATGCACTCATTCTCAGATTAAAGCATGTTGGATTGTTTTTTAATGCAGCTGAAAGGGGTTTGACATGTATTTACAGAAAATGGTGAGCTTTCAAGCAACCCTGTCCCAGTGCTGCGTTTAAATTCTATTTTTGTGTTTACATGAGTATATCAAGGTCAAGCTCATGCTTGTTTGGGACTCTCCATCTGTAAGCGACTGATATCCACATCTGTAGGGATGGTGGGGTCTGACTGGGGTATGAATGTGTCTGTTAAGTCTGGTCACGGTCAGCCAAACCTCTCCCCCTGAGGTAAAAGCATAAAATAGTCACAAATTCTCACTTCTTCGCTGTCTTTTACCCTTGCATCTGTACACATGCAAAAACTTTAACATTCACTCAAGAACCGTACATTTTCAGGAGACACATTCAGATCTGCCTGCATAGTCCAGGTTCATATTGGATCACAACAAGAAAACTGCTTTTTCAAAAGCTGAAGCAGAGAGGAATAGACAACAGAAGGACATGCAAAAAACAGCAAACCTTAAATGAAACAAACAAAACAAACAATAAAGGGAGTAACAAACAAATGGTGGGATAGTGAGTGGACAGAGGAGACCCAGCAGACCAGAAGAACAATATTCCGCAAGCATCTGAGGACTTGAGAGAACCCAGAACCCAGGCATTCCTTAAACAGATAGAAAAGGGCAGGAAGTGACTCATTTTCTTCAAAACGAGACAGAGTTCAGAGAAAACTTACCAAAAACATCTCATCCGTAGACAGGCTGATGCTGCAGCTGAGATTGAAAGAATTAATATATTTTGATTTTATGTACATATTTCAAATCAAATCAAATCAAACTTTATTTATAAAGCGCTTTTCCTGCCAAAGGCAACCCAAAGTGCTTTTCAAGAAAATAAAAACAAACGCATTTTTAAAATAAAAACAGCCCTTCACACACCCAAGCACAAAACACAGCACACAAAACTATAAACATTTGCCCACACACACACATCCCACACCCACCCACACTAAGACTAATAAACATCTGGCTTGACCTACTGTGAGGAAGCGATATCTTGGGGATCCGTTCACTCCAGGAGCCAGACACGGTCCTAGAGGGCGCTCCTGCAGGAGCCAACCAGATCAGGGCAGGCCGGGGTCACACCACAGTGATAGGGCTGCAGTGCGGGGCCCCAGCCACCAGGACAAGGGCAGCCCCCCACCAGCTCCCTCCAGACCATGTAGGCAAAGCTCCCAGAGTGAAGGATCCCCATGAGGAAACACTGGTGTTAAAATGTTAAAACAGATAAAACAAGTGAACAGATAAGAGCAACATAGAAAAATAAATAGGTATTCATAAAATTATGTGCTAAACAAGTCAATAAAATCTAAAATAACTTAAAGATAACATAAAAAATAAATAAATAATAAAGTAAAATAAGTAAAATGAAATAAAATCAAAAAGCTAAGTTAAAAAGGTAGGTCTTGAGCCTCTTCTTAAAAACATCAACAGTCTCTGCAGCCCTGAGGTTCTCTGGCAGGCTGTTCCACAAACGAGGACCGTAGTGGTGGAATGAGGCCTCGCCGTGAGTTTTAGTTCTCACCTGGGGAACAATTAAAAGGCCGGCAACCAAAGCATACCTCCTTAACCTGAACTGAAACCAGATTCCTACCTTCTAATCTAGACTGTTTTTAACTTGTACGTTTAAGCAGTAAATTTATACTTTGAATCATTTTTCAGATTTGGCTTAACTTGTCAGTGTGGTGTTTGCTTATAAAATTTGAGCTTGTGAATACTTGGCGCATAAGAAGTACCATTTTAAAGTGTTTGAATGCATCAGGGGTTCATCAGTCCCTTTCAGTGACTTTTTGGGGGAGTGAGTGAGCGAGTGAGCAATCTGAACACAGCCAAGTATTGGAGTTAGCGCTGCTCGCAGCCGCATGGATTTCTGCCTGCACCCAGCTAATTAAAGGTTGAATATGGAAAATTTTTATTAAAAGCTATATTTAAAAAAAAATAATACTTTCACAGGTCGTTTGGGGGGGGGGTACAGAATGAAAGTACAACATTTCCTAGAAAAATTATATTAAGCCTAAAAACAATTATAAAATAAAGTTTTATGTGTTCGATAATGGAAACATTGAATCGCTCCGTAAACACTTTGTTTAGCCCCACAGGGATTCCGAAAAGCATTTATTGAGGTAAAAAAGTTACTGAGTTCTCTTTTAACTTTCCTGTAAAAGTCGCATTAAACAACAATCATAACACACTCTCATTGTTATAAATGAGCTCACACATTTTGAAGCAAGGACTTCACAAAAAGAACTAAAGGTGAACCACAAAGTTCAGTTCTTGGTATATTTATTTTCAGTTTACACATAAATAGCTACCATGTTCATGTCATGGTGCAGATTTTTAGATAGATGTGGATAATATTTCTGTCTTACAGCAAAGGCGGAAAAGGAAATTTATTGCCACTTGAGACTCAGTAGTGTAGAGGACACTGTAAAAAGTTGTAAATATAGGGCATAAAAGCCATATTACGTTGTTTTACTGAGAGGACATAATGCTACTCAGTACAGTTCTGTCATCAGTCTATTGAATCAGTATGAATTTGTCAGCAACATTGATAATATCTTGGTGGAAACAATCTGCTTAAAAATAACCCCACCCAAAGAAGATGTAATATACTGTTCGTTCACCCTGCAAAAATATGCCAGTGCTAAGTCAGTGAGTTGTGGTTGTTTTGCTAGTCACGCTTACTGTGGCCTTATCTTTTACACCTTGTAAAAATGATGATTATCGCATCATGTAGGCACAAAAAAGAGAAGCATTTAAAAAAAAAAAAAAAAAAAGCTGAAGGCACACAGTTGTGTATGTCCTAAAACGGTGTCTTGTCTTTGTAAATGTGTAAATTAAACACAAATAAGAGTAATGCATTTCTGTGAGAGAAACAATATATGATATACACATACCCGGCAGCAGTTCTGTGTGTTGTGCTGTGGCGCTGCCATTATTGAGGTGACCAGTCCTAATAACCTGGTATCTGCCAACATGGACAGCAGCATGAATACCTGGACTGGCGATAGGTTATCAAAGAAATTGATAAACTATTGGTATATTAAACACAGCTTGAGTCAGAGCAGCACAGAGAAGAAACATTGGAGCAGAGAAAGCTATCTGGGGAAGTTGTCTGTTTAGCAGTGAATGTTTCAAGCTTCGTCAATGAACACCACACAGCTCTTTAGTTCCATCAGGGTAAAGTGGGTAAAGTGAAGAGAGTTAAGCACTAGGAGTATCATCTTGCCTCCACTGCAGGAAAGTTTAACAGCCGTTTATGTCTGACTTTTCACCAATAGTGGAGGCAACAGACCAGAACAGCATAGATACTAAACCATTGCATACTGTATGCTGCTTCAGGAACAAAGTCACCAGACAGGAAGACAAAGGAAAACAACTGGTTTTGTTGGTGCTGAATGCAACTGTGGGTGTGGTGTTCACTACTTCACGTAGCAGTAGCACACTAGAGCCAACACAATGATAAAAATAAAATAAACAAAATAGAAAACGCTCATGTATGGACTACATATAAATGATATCTCACACATGTTTTTCAATTTCCCTTTGGAGATAAAGTTTTAAAAAAAACTGAGAGGGGGGCTGTGAGCATAGGAGAAAATTATTGATACCCATCAAACTTTGCTCTACCTGTAGCTGAGAGCTAATCAAGCTGACCCGGAGCTAATGGAAGCTAACAGAATTAGGAAGACTAAAGCTAAGGCTTGTTATTAGCTGGCTAAAAACCATGGTTGTGCTACTCTGCTACTACTGACCGAGGTCTTCCTGGGAGAAAGCAGGGCGCTAACCCCTATCCACCAGCACTAGCACTGAGAGCTAATCTGTCACCTGACAATCAAAAAGACATAATTACACATAACATCTGAATAGATGAGTTATACACATAAAAAAAAATCCACCCTCACAGTTGTCATGAAGGTAAACTTGGCCTATACTACTGGTCAAAAGTTTTAGAACACCTTTTCTTTCTTTCTTTCTTTTTTTTTTAAATGTTGGAATTTCAACACAGCAGTTCAAGCTCAGTAATGTTACAATGGTAAATGATGAGCTGCTAGAGGTTATAAAAAGGATAAGGTCTCCCTGCACTGAAAATTATGCTAGATTTCAGAATTATACAAAAGGACAAAGGGTTTTTTTCAGGCAGCAAGAATGAGTCAACAACTCAAACCTGCTCTGCAACAACAGAAGTTGATCAAGCCATTAAAAGTGGTGCTACCATTTTCCAAAGCTCACCCAACTTTTCTCTATGACTTACAACTCCATATATCTCTCCATAAAGAAAAAAATAGGGTTGTTCTAAAGTTTGACCGGTAGTATAATAATTCTATGACCTCTAGTGGTCATTTAATGAACTGTACTTAAAATGTAGATAAGGTGTTCATCATAAACAAAGGATGTATTCTAACAAAGGTAACAATCATGTTTTAAGATTACGGTCACAGGCCACAGCTGCAGCGGCCATATGGAGGATGAGGAATATAAAGAGTCTGACAAGCCGGATCTGGCAGTACTAGGAGCATTATGTACCAGGACCATCAGGGAATCTGGCTGGGATTATGAGGACATTTATGGAGGCTCAGGAAAAGAGGGAGCTCGGCATCCTGAGGGAGCTGCAAAACCTGAGACTGTCACAGCCGGCAGCTACACAAGCCGCCTCCACGTTAACTCCAAGCACTGACCGCTCACAGCCCTACAAGGCTGCGACTGGTACTGCAGACACCAGCACCTCACCGGTGTCGTGATCGAGCCAACACATCAGCAGAGATCCAAACCGAACTGACCCGAGACATCACGTAGCTATATGACACCACCAAAAATAGCTCCTTATCAGAATTGAGTGGACATTGAGAATTACCTAAGATTTGAGTGGATTGCAAAAACCTGGAAGTGGTCTGAAGAGGTCGCCTGGTCCACCGTCAAAAACCACTCACATTACTACCGGGATCTGAAGTCAGCTCTTTTGCTAGCACGAGTCCAACGCTTGTTTCATATGTTCTTCAGCACCAAAGCACAAAGACAAGGAAACAAACGTGCAGGATAAGCGGAATTAAGTTAAAGGGGTCATCACCCGGATATCACACTTTTTCATGTTAAAACATGAGTGTTGGAATCAAACATGTTGGAAACTCCAGAGTGTGAAAGTGGCTTTGTTTTTTATTTTGTGCTCTTTCTTCACACCAAAATCGCCAACAAGAGCGTGATCTCCACAGTACGCAGTTTGGCTTCTCTGCTAGGATGACGTGCTCCATGGAAGCTGCTAGCTGCTAACATAAGCTCGCCTCTTTTCCACCACCTGAAATCAGCTGATTATCTGCCTCAGAGCGGTGATTGAAGATGAGCTTTGTCAAAGAAGAAAATGAACACCCCCATCCACTGGAAAAAAAGAGGTTCTTTTGCAAAAACAGTTAACCACCATTTAGAAAAAACGGAGTTAACTGCTTTTCGTCGCTGTCGGCTACAAACCTCCTATCTCCATTTCACATCATTAAAACCCTCTACTTCATGTGAGTGTGATTTGGTGAAAATATTCAAAAAGTAAATAAAGAGTTTATTTGCAGAAGCAGTTAACTCTTTTTTTTCTAAATGGTGGCTAACTGTTTTTGCAAATGAACTCTGAGGTAGCTCTGCAACAGTCTCAGTGCTGCAACAGTGGACTAGCAGGGACCAGTGGATTATAAGTATTCAATGTGGATGTGCAGTCGGTGAGTGCTGCTTTTTATAGTGCTGTAACTTTTTATAATTTGTGTAAGAGACTAGAAAACGATGGTAGACGAACAGTGACAACCTGCTAACATAGCTACAAAAGCTAACACACTTGTTGTTGGAGTAAACTGCGACCGGACGTCCACTCCTTATCAATACAATCCAGCTCTTTTACTCCACATATCCTGTCTGTCAGCTGTACCATTATGTTCAAAAGGATTGTGTTTGTACAATACCTGACATCTTTAGAGTGGATTATACATATACATGATGGAAGAATTATTTTATTTGGAATTCTCATTTTCATTTAGAATTAAAGTGTTTACAAGGTGTTTTTAAAGAGGAATTAAAGGTTGGATATGGAATACAGACAGAACAGTGACATCACATGTTGAAGATGCAACAGTAGAACAACAACTCCAGCCGCTGAGTTGCCAGGCTCGCTGCCAATACTGTACAGTATGGCTAGTAACCAACAGCGTGCACAGTGTCCAGTAAGTAATGCAGAGGAGTTTATAACTGACAGCTAACATTAGCCACATTAGCAAGTGAGTTAGCTTACTGATCCAGGAGAAAAGTCGCCATTTCCGCATTTTGATGCCGTGGAAAATGTTTATGTGGGCCCATCTAGTGTTGACTTCCCCTAAATTTACTCCAGTTGTTGCTCTTCTCAGGTCACGCCTCCTTAGAGACGGATAACAACATCTCTGGGGCTCTAAAGCAGCTGCTTGACTTGCCAACCACCATTTTTCCCAGTGCCAGTCTAGCAGTGCTGAACATACTGTTGCCACACAGAGACCGTGGCCGTTTCTCAGTCTGCGTACTTGTGTGCTCGTGAACTCGTGAAACGTCATCACCGCGGTCCAGGTCACGTTATTTCAAAGTTCACTTCTCTGCAAGTACACTGAAAATCCCCGGATCAGAACTTCAATTGCCAATTTTACTGAGCATGCATCTGAAGAGACACGTGCGTACTTGGCCAGATACAAATCCCAGCATGCACCTGCACACATGCAGCAGTTCCAGTCTCCTCCTCCCTCCTCGGCCTCCAACAGCCAAACCTGAGCGATCATTTCTGTTTTCACTGTTGTTCTTGGCCTTTCATCTGCAGCTCTTTTTCATGCTTACCTCTTCCAGCTGTTTTTGATCACATAATTATGATCAATTCACCCAAATGCCTGTTTGAATTAATATGCTTATGTATTGGAAATAAATATAATTTACATGTTGGAAACAAAAAGATCCACTCTGTGTAACTGTTTAGCAGCAGCTATTGTGATTGTTTTTATTTGTTTCAGTATATTTCCACAACAATAAATACCCAATAGCTGTAGAATAATACAATATTATTTTCATGTTGATGGGCAGCTCTTGTTCGGCACTGCTGCGCACCATCTCCAAACACTTCTTGGAGTTATAGAAGTTTTTTTTTTTTTCAAATATAGCGTTTAATAAGAATGTTTCATGTTAACCTTGAACTTTTATGCAGGATTAAAGAGGAATTTAAGGTTGAATATGGAGCATTTTATTAAAAGCTATGAAAATGTCTGAAAATAAATATATAATAAATGTTAATGGTTTCAATAATGGCGTTATCTTTACATCTACAAGCCAGTAGAGGCCGCTATTGAGAGTTGCCAAATACGGTCTCTATGTTGCAATCATACAGTGTTTGGCACATGCAAGGCTGGCAAAGGGAGTCAGCAAGTCAAGCAGCTGCTTCTGGTGTGTGTGCTGGTGGGGGTGTGTGTGTGGTGGGGCTGGGGGATGTATCGTTGTCGTGTCTGTGTCGGGATGTGGGCATCCGGGATGTTGGTGTCGCGGGGGCGGCTATGTGGGGGGTGTGGATTTCCCCTGTGCTTGTCCTGCGTGTGGGGCTCTGGGGGTCGCGGACGGAGCTGCGCTTTCCGCCGGGGTGCTTGGTTTTCGGCGGACCCGTGGTCATGTCGTGTCGTATCGATGTTGGGGTGTCTGGCGTGGCTGTCGGGGTGTGGGGTTTTGTCCATATCGTTCAGCTCTAGTGTGTGGAGGTGGGGGGTTGCGGGGGTGGCCGGGTCTTTTCCACGCCGGGTGCCTGTCCCGCCCGGCCGCTGTGTCGGTTGGGGCTGGCCTGCGCTGGTGGTCTCGTGCGGGTTGGTCTCGCGTGGTCCGGGGGCTGGGGGCGGTGGACTTGTGGCGTGGGGGGGGCTGGTGGCCCCGTGGCCCCCGTCCTTGGTATGTGTGGGTGGGTGTGGACTGGAGGGGGGCGGAATGCGGTTGTGTGTGTGTGTGTGGCTGCCTGTGGGGGTGTGTGGAGATGGGTGTGTGGGTGGGGGTGCATGGATGATGGGTGTTTGGGTGCGGGGGTGGTGGTGCATTGGTGGGGTCTGTGTGTGTCGGGTTGGGGGGGGGGGGGGGGAGGAAAGAGGGGAAAAAAAAAAAAAAAAGCAGCTGCTTCAGAGCCCCACAGATATTGTTACCTGTCTTAGAAGAGGAGTGGCCTGAGAAAAGCAAAAACTAGTGTAAATTTAGGTGAAGCCTACAATAGAAAATAAGAATTTTTCATGGCATCAAAACACAAAACTGGCGGCTTTTCTCCTAACTCACTTGCTAACTTGGCAAATGTTAGCTGTCAGTTAAATTCCTTTGTAATACTTGTTTGACATGTTACAGGCTGCTGATCACTTGACTTATTGGCAACGAGCCTGACAAATCAACAGCTGGAGTCATTTTTTTTATATTGGAAATGATATTTGCTCTGATGTGGGAACACATGTAAGTTTGTTTTCCTCCTGCCACTTGTTGGGGAGGTACTTGAGAGAACAGTTTGGGATTATAAGCATAGGATGTAAAAGATCTGTTTGGCTGTTTTAATTGGAGGACAGTGTTACTTTTCAGAAAAAAGTACTAGCCTAAGGACTCCATATGAGTTTTTTCTCAAAGCTTGACAGTAGATCTTACTGGAAACAATCTTCTGAGAGATACAAAAAAAAAAAAAAAAAAAACTTTCCAACTTTCTTACTCATTGGTTGGTATGTTATATCCTGTTTGTTCACCTTCTACTTGCAGTATGCCGCGCGAACTGTGGTTTTGTGTATTATCACTTATGAAAGTGATAAAAATCTTGTCATAAAGACACCAAAAGATTTTTTTTTATTAAGTTTAACAGACAAAGTTGTGTGTTATGTCCCAACTTATCCCTGTGAATGCACAAATTAAAGACTACACAAGAATAATGGAGGGCAGCAGCAAAGCAAAAACAAAATGTATGTTGATTTTTTTTTCTTTTTTTGTCTTTATTTCCTTTTCTTTCTTTATTTTTAAATAATTTCCTTGGTTTTGGTAATGGATAATGTATTTATATTGGCTGTATAACCTACTTATGATTTGCGTTGATAGGCTAAAACTGGTAAGGAACCAGTGTAGTCTTTTTGTGTTTTACTGGAAAATATATTGAGAGAAGTGTGGGGAAAAAATGACTTGAGTGAATACAGAATGTTTAAAATGCAGATTTTCATTTTCAGACTGGGGAAGAAATATTTACTTTTTTAGTACTCAGTAATGGGATTGAAAAATTTGCAAAGCTTTGAGCAGATGACAAGTTGTGGCCCAGTTCCTGCCAGCGAGGCGAGGCAAAACGGGGCCAGAAGGCATTCTCACAGCTTCAGACCTCTGCATGATGTAGGCGGCATCAAAGCAGCGCCACCGACACTTCCTCAGAGAGAGCCAGGGGGGAAACCGCCGGGGGGATGACGGCTTCTCTCTCTCACTTTCTCTTTGCATTTCTCTTCCTCCTCTCATCCTTGCCCCTCCTTCTCCTCCACCACCTCCAGCCAGCTGTCAGTGGGAGTCTGCTGAGACACTGCACTCTGTCACACACTCTAACTGGAGAGTGAGGGCAGAGAAAGGTGGATAGAGAGATCTGAATGGGTGACAGTAGAGTGATTAGGCTGTGTGTGGAGCTTGGGAGAAGACTGCAGCATCACGAGAAACAAAGGCAGGTTGCAGGAGCAGATATGGGATGAAAGATGATACAAATAGCGACATGGAAGGGTGATTGCTCGAGACAAAATGACCTAGCACTTGAGGGACAGATAAGAGAAGGAAGAAGGCGCTGGTAGATTGCCCAAAGGCAAAAGATGGAAAATGGGGGTTATGCGTATGGCAACAGGAAACACAATGACAAGATCAACATCAAGGGGTTGTCTGGTTTGCTTGCTTTGCAATCACAAGTTTAAATGTATGCCTTATGGAGTGAAAAATAAAATGTAACCATCCACAAAATAATATTCAAACTAATATCCAAACATTGAAATTGACTCATAAAAAGAAACTCCACACATAAGGCTTCCACTTCTCCTTATGATTATATTGCAAATAACAGAACAATGGACCATTAGCTTCAGCAATGAAGAAGATGGTGTTTCAATTCTCTCCATGTGTTCAGTAAATGATCAAATTAAGATGCACGAGTGTGCTTTTCTATCTGTTACACTTGCTGTGCACAGAGGAAACTCCAGCCAGACCTCTGCACCAAAAAAAAAAAAAAAGTGCCAGACTGGATTCCTGTGTATTATCTAAAACTAGTATGAATTTGGAAATTTACCTTCTTCTTTTACCATACCCGGGAATTAAAGTGACCAGAAGATACTGTTGGAGTGTGAAGATTGCACAGATGCCATCCAGTTCAGAACAAGCTCAAACAACCATACCGGCTACTTGTGTTGACAATTCTCTTAAATCTTTTTAATTGTCTCAAATAAAACATACATTGGGATAGTGCTGACTAAGTCTGCTTAGCGACAAAAACTTCGAAATGTGCCACAGTGCTGAATGTCACCCTGTGGCAGTCAGGGCAACTCATTAGCACCCGCTGTGCTCTGCAGCAGTGCATCAGAAATGGATGTGGAATGAGCCCAGAGCAGCCTTGAGATTCTGCTTAAAGACCAGAAAGTCGATACAAAACAAGACTCTCACATGTACCTCAATTTTTAATCATACATTCATGTTTTTTTGAGTTACTGCTGCAAGTTTTTTTGTGATTGCTGTAATTATTACCTCCCCCACAGTAGTTGCAGGCATTTGTCTGTCTGCCCGTTAGTTATCAAAATAACTAGAAAGATTATGAATGGATTTGGATTAAATTTTTTAGGGAATGTGGGCACAATGCTGTGCCCCTCCCTGCAGGTGCTGATTGCGCTCAGGTTTAAAGGTTGAATATGGAACATTTTTATTAAAAGCTATATTTAAAAAAAAAAAAAAAAAAAACCTCCACGGGTCGTTTGGGGGGGTACAGAATGAAAATACAACATTTCCTAGAAAAATTATATTTAGCCTAAAAATATTTATAAAATTAATTTTTACGGGTGCGATAATAGCATTATATTTACGTCTATAAGCCAGTACACGCCGCCATTGCGGGTTGCCAAATACAATCTCTGTGTGGAAACAATATTTTGGGCACAGTTAGGCTGGTACAGGGGGAAACAGTGGAGATGGCGAGTGAAGCAGCTGCTTCAGAGCCCTGGAGATATTGTTATCTGTTTCTGAGGAGGAGTGACCTGAGAAGAGCAAAACCTGGAGTAAATTTAGGTGAAGACTTCACTAAATGGACCCACATAAACGTTTTCCACGGAGTCAAAACACGGAAATGGCAATTTTTCTCCTGGATCGGTAAGCTAGCTTGTTTGCTAACATGGCTAATGTTAGGTGTCAGTTATAAACTCCTCTGCGTTACTTGTTGGACATGCTGCAGACTGTTGGTCACTTGCTTAGCGGCAGCGAGCCTGGCATCCCAACGGCTGGAGTTGTTTTTCTGCTGTTGCAACTACACACACGTGATGTCACTGTTCTGTTGCTATTCCATATTCAACCTTTAATGGCAACGGGGCCGTTTAATGTAAAACAGGAGAGATAATAACCCACAAATAAATAGCAAAAATAAATCAGCTGTGATTGCTTTCCACGCCGACAGTTTCTGCTCATTTATCATTTTATGTTATTTTAAAATGTTATTTTTTAATTTTGGTATTTCTGTCTCTTTGCTTTGTTATTCTGACGTGTGCCGCTGCCTGTTTTGGCTAGACTTGAAGTCAAGACCGCTTAAACCGAGACCAAGGCACTAACAAGACCAGAGAGTGTCAAGACCAAGACAGACCAACTCAAGTCCGAGAACAAAAAACCTTTTTTTTCCATTTACATGGGTTGTAGAACCTAAGCACCATACTGGGTTCAGCTGCTTCATATAAAAATGAATTTTATTATTTGGTACTTTATTGGCACTTGAAGGGGTGTGAAATCAAATTTAAAAAAAACAGTACCTGTCTGGAAATTATAGTTTACAAGTCCCTACAAGACCGCTCGGCCAGTCCAAGACATTGCGAGACCGAGAGACCTGAGACCAAGGCCGAGACCAAAGACTGCCGAGGCCGTGACAAGACCAAGACCGCAAAAAAGCGGTCTTGAGACCAGTCTCAAGACCAAGACTGGTCTTGAGAACTACAAGTCTATTCTTGGCCAGGTCACCCTTGTGAAAGAGGTCTTGATTTCAATAGATTTTTTATCTGGTTGAATTAAGGATTAATAATGATAATAATAAAATGCATAACAAGTCATAATTGTGCATCTGTGTATAAAACTGTAGCAGCTGGGATGTTATGGTAAACTTAAACAGATTTGTTATGTAATCATTTGCACTGGGGATTTATGTGAAATAAAATGTAATTTACACAACCATTTACTGTAACCATAAACATTCATTTCATTGAAAGATGAGTTTCCTTTGGATCATGCATGAGTATGAGATGTTTGCGTTATTTTTTGCATGTAGATTGGTAGGAGAGCATATGCCTCCCTCACATTAGAGGGCTTTGAAAAGATTTGGAAAAGACTCTTGGAAGACTACCATCTCACACTAGCTCACATCCATGATACGGAGGGTGCATAGACCGTTTGGAGAGAGGAGGGAGGGGGGCTGTTTGCTTGATGGTGTGCTCTAATTGGAGCAAATGAATTATGTAGAATGATAGAACTACGTAGAATGATAGGCTGCTGTCTGATTCAACTGTTTCTGAACAGAGAGACAAAGCTGACTGACTATGAACAGGAACTTTGATTCTCACTCTGGACATTCACATGGCCTCATCAGTGCACAACAGATATTTTACCCCCACAACCCTTGAAAAGTGAAACTTGATGTCATGGCACCTTCAATTCCGATTTTTTTTGTCAGATCCCATCTTCTTGTGTGGGTGTTCACATTACATTTCTAAATGTGGCCTGCAATGTGACGGCATTATGAACAACTCACACTTCTGAAGTGACACGCATACTCAGTTTAACACGAATGGCATCATGCACGTAACGGTGTTCATGGAAATCAATGCAAACAAACATGGAGGTCACCTGTTGCAGCAGTTATGCTGAAGAGAAACGGCTTTATTTTAATGCTGGACATTTATCACACGCTATTCTTCTCTCTACCTGCTGCAGTCAACATCTCTTTATTTACCGAATGCATTTCACACACACCTTTTCTCTTCTGGCCTTGTCCACGGTAGTGCGCCTCCACCGCTTGTGCACACCCTCTCACTCACGTGCACACTCTGAGCTGCCTGGACCACATAAAAGTTTCCCCCAACACTTTCATTAGTTTCCAGGTTGACGTTCAACAGAGATAGAAAATATGATTTAACTGTTTAGTCCATTTTTTGCATTCAGTGTCCGTCTCCTCTGGTGCAGAAATAAGGACGTCCGTCTTGGTCTCACAGAAGAGGTCGGGTGGATGCGACATGCCCGTACAGACCACAGTTGCTTCTACACTGATCGGATATGTATCCGATTCAACACCACATTTGAAAGTGGCCTGAATCCGATGGAAAAATGTCAGATTCAATGCGACTTGCGCTGTTCACACGGTCAGAAGCAGATCAGACATGGGTCACATTTGAGCGAAAAGATCGGATTCAGGTCGCATTTACCTGCAGTGTGAATGTAGCCCATGAGTCACGTGACGCTTTTACAGCAAAGTCAATGTATGTTGCAACTTTGTGTTTCAACTGCTCTGGTCCACGTATTTTGCAACTTTAAATATCAACGGCTCTGGAGGTCGGCACCTGTTTCCAGCCTCTGTTAGAGCTCATCCAGCTATTGGGTGTTAATTGTGTTGTGTCGCTGCGACTTGCAATAAACACGTTTGGTATTATCACAAGCTGAAGACGAGGAAAATACTGATAAAAAAAAAGCCCAGATTACCATCTCAAACTTTATAATCGAGGCTGCAGGGGCACGCTGCAACTCCAGTAAAACTCCTAAGATTTACTAAAGACCTTCAGTCTTGAGTCTGGAATGGTGAAAATTGTTTGGTGTGAGCCCAGCATAAGGGAGAGTAGGAGTGTTTCTCACTGGGAAATCAGTTATGGGCAGGGCTTACAGTTCAAACTAAACTGTTCTCCTCATTCATGGTTCAAAACTGTGCAGAATCAAGGATAGTTCCTTTAAAGTTACTTGTTTAGGGAAGCAATCATTTCTGAAAGCTGTGCAAACTTTATACTGCTTCTTCTCATTACTTTATCCCTTATATTTTTTTAAACCCTCAAAGCAAATGACTGCCAGTCATTTGAGATACAAATAGAATTGAACAATAAACTCCTCGTCCAGGTTAGATTGCCTTACGCACACGTAGCATGGGGCGCAGTTTTCTCTGGACTCTGAGCAGACAGACGGACACAGTGTGATATCACATTAGTATTATAGCCTGCAATTCACTATTCCCAGGTTGGCGAATATGTTCGCCTAGTGGGCATAATGTGTGTCAATAATGAAAAAGCATAGAAAACCTGCAGAGAAGAAACAGGATTCTAACAAAATTGCCCATTTGCAGCAGGTTGTAATTTTGAAAACAACCTCAGTGAAAAAAATGAGAGCATTTTACCCAATGCAGCCCATCCACTGATAAAACTCGTAATAAATTTAGGAAGTGACCTGCTCTGATGTACCCTCAGGTGACTTACATTGCTAGATTTAGATTAGTTATTTTGCGCAGAGCTTTTACTGTAATATTGGGTGCAATTCTGTTGATTAATAACTATAATCTAGAGTAGATTTGTAGTTATGATGGAGTCTTTAGGCATATGATAGTTTTCATTGGCTGCTATTAAAAGTTCTTAAGCTTCATGGTAGAAATCTAATCTCATAATCCTAGTGTCCCCAAAGACCCCAACACTTCAGTTTGAGAGGCTAAACCTTAGTTTCTCTGTCATCCCCTTGGAGCATGAGCCTGAGGAAGTCTTTGTCAACAATAGGCCATCTAAATCATTTCCCAGTGAAAAGATTAAATGTAATTTCATCAGTACCTGCTGTGAATCAAATCTCTGCATTGTCATCTGTTTGTGTTCTTTTTCCTCCTCCCTCTAGATAACAGAAGCAATATTTCCCGCTTCCTCCAAGAATAATTCTTAACCAGCAGAGATAGCCCAAAAGGAAAAAAAAAGAGGAATTCTTTTGAGATAGCTTCTCAGGAAAATTGAAAAGCGTATTATTAATCCCACTGCCCAGCATCAACGCGCAGGCATGTGCCGACGCACACCTTGCAGAGAAAATGGAAGAAAGAAATGAGGATTTTTTTTTTTATTTCTGTTGTGAAATGTGGAAAACAATATTTTCTTTGGAAAAAAATAGCCTTTTAATTTTACTGCTCATTTGAGGAAACAGCAACAAAGTTTGAAACACAAACAGCAGGTTAAACATGTTCTGCATGAAATAAAAACCCAGAACAGTTCTGTTTTCGGAAAGTCTAATGTTTGATATTTGCTTAAGCATTACAGAGGAGTTGCATCAAAGATAGTTTAGTACCTTTTTGAACTGATGTTTTATGGTCTGGGTTACAGTTTCTGCTATAGGAGAAGAGGAAAAGAGCTATTTTCCCTCTTAAAGACGAACTTTAGTTTTTTCAACCTGGACCTTATTTCTAGGAGTGTATACTGGTGTTTACTCACCAGTAAAATTTCTGTATCACTTTGACTCCTTTGGGTGATATTTAGATTAAGCCTCTCTACAGTATCTGCAGCAAAACTCCTTCGTTTCACCAATACTTTAAGTAGAATGAACAAACGAACAAGCACTATTGTCCTGGGACTTCAGAGTTTCGCAGACTGCGGTTTGTTGGTGTCTGGGTAGCAAGTTGCTCTTCTCAGCTGTACTGTGGAGGTGCGCGGCGGGGGAGTATGCAGCCTGCAGAGTGTAGAGAACCCCCCAATAACTAACGGAAAGTTAACTGAACTCACAGGACAATAGTACTCATTCGTTCATTCATTCTACTTATAGTATTTGTATAATGAAGGAGTTTTGCAGCAGATAATGCCTCATGAGGCCCCTGCTGCCCCGTCTCTCCCATTATATGGATGAACGCCAGAGGGCGAGTATCGCCCGAAGGAACCAAAGTGATACAAAAATTTTACCGGTGAGTAAATGCACGCATAATCTTCGATAAGTTCCAGTTTGAAAAAAAAGAAAGTTACTCTTTAAGCGGGGGCTTGGTGCCTCTGGACAGAAGCCCCCCACCATTGTGTTATAAAAGACTATTCCATGCCTGATTCTGCTTGCGTGAACCTCAAACACCACAAAAGATGGAAGGGTAGTAGAGTGACAAATGGTGTGTTGGATTTGTGGACAATGTGTGAACAATATCAAATTTGGGTTGATAAAAGGAGAAAACTGGAGGAAACAAAGCAAAAGAATGCTACACTCTCCAAGCTTACAAGTTTTCAAATTTTTTATTTTAATGTGTCAACAACAGCAGTTGACTCCAATAATGACAACATTAATGTCGAGCAGGGAACCAGCCGCTGAAGATTCAGGTGAGCTATCTGGATGATGAGCGGACTAATTCTGAGGACAGATGAGGTGGTGAGTAGCCCTGCTTCTTCTGACCAAAGGGATGTACCCAGGAACGTGATGGGAGATTTCCATGGGAGATCTGAAACTTTTTCTCACTAGGGGGTGGGCGATGCCAAAATTTTTCCTGTCGACACAATACTATTAGTTTATGGTATTTTTTTTTTTTATCAACATCAGTACAATGCTAATAATTTTTGTCCCTTAAAAGAAAATCAAGATTATACAGTGTGCATCAATATATTTAAAGGGACTAGAGGCAGGAATTGTGAAAGAATAAACAAGCATGTCTGTTTTTTTAATATTGATGGGTGATAAAGCGCTAAAAAACCAAAAAGAACGAGCCCACCCACGTTTTTCTCCGTTGCCTTGAACAGGCTGTGTGCTGCATAAAGCGCTGTGATTCGGTGTTGAATTTGCCGAGCTGCGGATGTGACATCAAATGAAGCTGCGTCCGCGTCCCCAACAGTTTTGATACAGAAAGGAAACAGTCGCGGTAAATTCAAACACTGTAACTGATAGTTATGGATTCTTCTGCCGTCAGCAAACGATCCAGATCAACTGAAAGACACTAAAATGTGTAAGTACGAAGAAAAAGACTTTATCAGCGTAGTTAACGTTATAGCTTCAGTTTGTGCACGCTCCCATGACGGCTTGGCTCGTGGCTGCAGTTCCCCGCAGCACCAGTTGCGAGTCTCATTTCTTAATCTTGCCTCAAGTCCCTATAATGCAACGGCAATATGACATATAAATAAAACTTGAGAACAGAAGTAGTGAAAAAAAACAAACAATAATAGGCTAAATAATATTGATGAGTAAATTAAATGAAATGATGTAAAAAAAAAACTTTTAAATGATCAAATAATTCAACAGGTTAATATAAGATTATTTGAATTCATTTAATGGAAAATTTTTAAATATGAAATGTATTGAATCATAACATGCAATAACCTAAATTCAACTACTGAAAAAAAAAAACTAAAACAAAAAAACATCCTAATTTTTAAGTAGCAGCATCACGATAGGCTGCTATTATCATGTGACACTAAAGCTGTAATCTCTGGCTGGTTTCGCACATATTTTATTTAAAGTACATCTTTAATGTTCTTTATAATGGCATAAACTCATTCCCTGAGGTAAGACAGTTAGTGATTTTTCTCTTGGGTTTCCAACTAGGAAATGTTTCTTAAAACGGAAGAGGGAGGGGATAAAATGGTTCTTCACAAAACCTGGCAGTTTTGGAATCACGTGACGCCTGATATCAGAGTGGGTAAATTCCACAGCTGATCAATGACTGATCAACAGACACCATCTTCTATAACGTCAACATCTCGAGCTCAAAGCCAGAGGTGGGACTTATAAAGGCCTGTACACATGATCAGTGGCAAAAACGTTTCATGCTTGACATCCATTGTTTTTTCATGGAGATCGGTGGCGCTCGACTGACTGCTACCGTGTAAAATCTGGACACTCTTGTGTTTTCTCCGCCGCCTTTTCAGCGCAATATACTGAGAAATGCAAAGATTTCCAACAGGAGAATAACTAGGAAAGGAAAGGAAAGTGTTGTCCTTTCAGACTGAGCACATGTTTGGTGTCCACAATGCAAAAACTCTGACCAAGTATATTTTTCTAATTTTAGTCAAAATATCTCATCACACTCAAAATAACACAAAATTACTGAAAGCGAAACATTTCAGTAAGATATAAGATCTTGTCTTAGAGCAATCCATCTTATTTCAAGAAATCTTTGCAAGAAAATTTTGCTTGTTCCATTGGCAGAATTTTTTTGCTTATTACAAAAAAAAAAAAAAAAAAGACACACAAAAAAAAAAACAAGCAACTTTTTTAAAACTTATTTTATGAGTGGCCAAGATTTGTTTTTTGCTTGTAATAAGAAAAAAAAAATTCTGCCAATGGAACAAGCAAAAGTTGGGAGTGTTCTCCCCGTGCTACGCAACTTCTGGTCTGTTTCTGGGGGCACTATTTTTAGGAGGAGCGGCAGGAAAGCTCCATTGGACTACTTGCACAATTTTGCATTGACAATGTTCAATGTGGACCTTATACAATACAAGGACTTCTACATATTATACTGCCAAAAGTGTTTGCTTACCTGCTTTGACTCACATATGAACTTAAGTGACATCCCATTCCTAATCCATAGGGTTCAATATGATGTTGTTCCACCCTTTGCAGCAAGAACAACTTCAACTCCTCTGGGAAGCCTGTCCACAAGATTTAGGAGTGTGTTAATGGCAATGTTTTACCATTCTTCCAGAAGCGCATTTGTGAGGTCACACACTGATGTTGGATGGGAAGACCTGGCTCTCAGTCTCCACTTTAATTCATCCCAAAGGTGTTCTATCGGGTTGAGGTCAGGACTCTGTACAGGCCAGTCCAGCTCCTCCACACACCAGACTCTGCCGTCCATGTCTTTATGGACCTGCTTTGTCCAGTGGTGCACAGTCATGTTGGAAGGGGCAGCTCCAAACTGTTTCCACAAAGTTGGGATCATGGGATTGTCCAAAATGTCTTGGTATGCTGAAGTATTCAGAGTTCCTTTCACTGGAACTAAGGGGCCAAGGCCAGCTCCTGAAAAACAACCCCACACCATAATCCCCCCTCCACCAAACTTTACACTTGGCACAACGCAGTCAAATAAATACTGTTGTCCTGGCAACTGCCAAACCCAGACTCATCCATCAGATTGCCAGATGGAGAAGTGTGATTCGTCACTCCAGAGAACGCCTCCACTGCTCTAGAGTCCAGTGATGGCTGCTTTACACCACTGCATCCACGCTTTGCATTGCACTTGGTGATGCATGGATGGATGCTGCTGGTCTGCGTGGAAACCCATTCCATGAAGCTCTCTGAGCTGTTCTTGAGCTGATCTGAAAGCCACATGAAGTTTGGAGGTCTGTAGTGATTGACTCTGCAGAAAGTTAGCGACCTCTTCACACTATGCGCTTCAGCATCCGCTGACCCCGCCCCATCAGTTTTGGTGTCCTACCACTTTGTGACTGAGTTGCTGTCGTTCCCAAACACTTCTTTTCTTATACTACAGCTGACAGTTGACAGTGGAATATGTAGGAGTGAGACAATTACACGACAGGATGTGTTGCACAGGTGGCATCCTATCACAGTTCCACGCTGGAATTCACTGAGCTCCTGAGAACGACCCATTCTTTCACAAATGTTTGTAAAAAAAGCAATCATGTTCAGTATGCTCCAGCGCTTCATTTTATACACCTGTGGCCATGGAAGTGATTGGAACACCTGACTCCCATAATTTAAATGGGTGAGCAAATACTTTTGGCAATATAGTTTAAAATGAACGTTGGCCTTTAACACTCTCAGGGGTGAAAAGAAATTGCAGGTTTTGTATGTATTTGGGATATCTTGATATTCAAAAAAGTGTTGAATCTGATATTTTGGCGGGCTGATATCAAAGTATCAACATGCTCATCCCCATTTCTCACATTTTACTCTTTAATGCTCAAATAAGTTCACTCACACAAATGCACACACTCACTCACTCACTCACTGGGTTTTTGGATCGATTTACAATCGATACATCAATCTATATCAATCTATCGAGATCGATGTATTGTTACAACTTCTACTCACACACTGTCTGATTATTTATTTAAAAACAGTTGAATAATTTCTAATTCTATTGACTTGACCAAACTAAATAAATGTGTTTCCAAATTCCTTGATTTGAATTGAATTAACAAAAGCCAGCTTAAATCACTAAGAATTAAATGAAATGTTAATTTAAAAAAAATGCTGTTTTTTTTTTCCAAAAATTAAAGCTTTCAGTAAGCTTATAGTATAAAAAAGTACAGTCTTGTTTTTAGACTTTAAGGTATTTTCTGCAACGTTTTATAGACTTGCTATTGTTTACTTTTCCTCATGCAGATTAAAAAGGAAAAAAAAGAAAAAAAACAAAAAACAGCCGTGTCTTTTAAGTGATATTACTCCTCATATTAGGCCCATCAGTGTTCATTAAAAGGTGTATAATTACTTATTGTTTGTGTATTCTAAATGTATGACCCACTTAATGTTTTGTTTGGGGATTTAAAAGATAATTCATGCAGAATTTACTTATCATTTTTGTTTATTTATCCTTTATTTAACCAGTTAAGAAACCCATTGAGATCAGGACCTCTCACAAGGGTGACCTGGCCAAGAAAGGCAGCAGTACACGTTATAAAAACAAAGCAAACAGACAAAAATACCAAGATTGGAATTTAAATTTTTAAAATAACAAATGAAATGATGATAAAGGGCAATAATTGCGACAATAATTTAAAACAGTGACAAATTAAGAGTGAAAACACCGACGTTGTTGACTCGATATGTGATGTTGACTTTCTAAAATTTTGCATGTCAGTCAAAATTAACTCTGCATGCATGGATCTCTCTCCGCGTCGGATTGAGCTTCACAGACGGAATGGGAAGAGGAGGAGGAGGAGAGAGGAGGGGAGGGTGGGTGATGAGAGAGCGAGAGAGAGTGAGAGGGTGGGAAAAAAAAGGTGCCTGAATCCATCTCTCTCCTCCCCGTGACGTTGCGCGGTGTGGACCCGGTGTGCGCCGCTCTCTGGTCCCATCTCAGCAGAAACCACTTTGGCTGCTGCCTCCACCGTCCGCACAGAAAACAAACCAGCGGTAGCAACGGCGCGCGCGCTGCCGGAGCGGAGAGAGTTGCGTTGCGGATACCGGGTGTCTTTTCTTTCTTTTTTTTTTTTCTTCTACTCCACACAGCCCGTCTTGTCCCGCATATCAGCGAACTGTCTCCACGCTGCTCCGAGAGAGGGGTGAACCTTCTTGCTGAATAAGAGGGAGAGAGGGCGGCAAGGAGAAGACAAGAGGAGAGAGAGAAAGAGAGAGGGGAAAGAAGAAGGAGGAGGGAGGAGGAAAGAGGTCGCTGTGGTCCTTCTCCTTTCCCGGACTGATTCTCCCAGCGAGAAGATGCTGAGAATAGCCGGCGTGTTGGCTGTAGTGGCTCTGGGGCTGAGCGCAGCTCGCACCAAAGGTACGTAGGTGAAGGGCAGCACGCTCCGCGTGGTGCGCCGCGCCGCGCCGCGCCGCGCGAGCGCGCTGCACTGGTTAGTGAGGGATGCAGAAAAACGTCCCTCGGACACAGATAACTCATTGCTGATTGCGCTGGTTTGCAATGGTAATCTTTCCTTACTGAGATGACTCCTTTCTGGTGAGGACTTCAGAAAGGCGGCAACAGCCTCTAACGGCAACTGAAGCTGTTAGTTGGCATCAGTTGTAGACTACTTTGTTTCTGTGGTTGTCAGTAAAGAGCCTAAGGTGACCCTTTTTTGGCGTTATCATCAGTGGGATGATGAAGATTTCCAGACTGTTGAAATGTTTTATTTTGTTCAGATTCACTGCTGCATTACTCATATTTTTTAAAAAAGGGGGATGGATGTGAGGAACAACAGCATCACGCAGCTTGATAAGCCTGTGGCACTTTCCTGTTTCTGTTTGTGACTGACAGTTGGAGTCATGCTGGAGGAAAGTCAAGCAGATGATGCATGAAGCAAGTTTTGATGTATGTTCAGCCAAAAAGCTGAAAATATGTTGCATTAGGTGATAAGCACTTTCCTCACTCTGAGGGAAGATGCTATATTGAAAGCAGGGGAAAATCACTCCCAAACCTTGAAATGTAAAGATAGAAATGTCTTTGACAGAGAGGGCAGTCCTTCCACAGGCATCCAGATTGATGTCACACAGACACAGATTTAAATATGCATCACAGTTGGGTTTTGAAGTCAAGCATTGTTTAAAATTCACCTTTACTTTCATTAAAACATCTGAAGCCACTTGAATTATGTACATTAATTAAATCTCATTTGCAACCGCAGTTGGTTCATACACAGTCCAAAATGTGTGACAGTTACAAACACACAGATAAATGATCCTGTCATCCAGATGTCATAAATGTGTGTCACACGGTTGGCACTTTTTTTTGCTGCGCTGCTGAACTAATTTTAGTCTCCCAGTACCCCTGCTGCAGCGGGACTGCTCAATTCTCCAGCAAGGACTGCGTGTGCCGTAGGTAAGATAGTAAATGCGGCAACAGGTTCGTGCTAATCAACTCCCTGTAGACCGGCTGGCTTTTCCACTGTGAAATAACAAGGTGACACCTGTCAGTTTCGTCTGGCGGCTGAGAGACACCATAGCTGCGATAAGCTGTTCATCCTCCCTGCCTCATGACACAGCATGGAGTCTCCCTGCTGGTTCGGCTGGCTGCAGCTGCAATCTTTGCTGTCTGTGTGGAAAGAAAACATATGCTAATAATCCTGCTGCAGGCTGTGACCTGGCCTAGAGGTCAGGGTCTGGCCTTACATGCACTTGCAAACAACAATGGGATGACTATCATCTGCTGTCCTGGGGGATAAAATGCTGAAGAGACTGTGTGTGTTACCTGTGAGGAAGGAAAGGATCGTTTTATTTTGAGGAGAAATTATTTTCTTTCCATCAAGAACTTGCCTGTGAAGTAAACAAATTACTGTTGAGTCACTGGAGGTGGAACAACCAAGCAGGCTATGGTTCTAATTGATTCCCCCGGGCCACTGTACAGAGCACTTGAAATCAGGGGAAAATAAGAGCGTATTGTCTCTGGACTGCCTGCTGTCTGTTGCTAAAATGGCCCTATTTCTTCAGATTCATGCCAAAACAACCAGGGATGAGTGATGCTGAAATTTTTCCTGTTGATACGATGGCTTTATGGTAGTTTTTCATTGATACCAATGTCGATACCAGTACTGATACTTTTTGTCCCTTTAAGAAAAATTGTACAGTTTGCATTAATATCTTCAATGAATATGTGATATTAATTATTAATTAAAACTTGCGAAGTGCAGTACTGGAAAGAAATGCTTTTAAAACAATAATAAATTATACTGATGAGTAGATAAATAATGATAATAATAAAAACTTCTTTCAATTCTTTTAATTATCAAATAATTTAAGTACAGGTTAAGATTATTTAAATTTATTCAGTAGAAAATGTTCAAATATAAAATGTATAGTAATGTTATAAATTCAGCAATAACATAATGTGCAATAACCTGCATTAAAGCACGGAAAAATACCAAAACATCATCATCACTAACTGTAGCAGCATAATCGTGACATCTGATAGGCTACCACCATCGTGTGACATAGAAGCTAGAATCTGTCTGCTTTTACATAATTTCATTGCCTAAAACTCTCAGAAGTGGAAACAGATTCCATGTTTTTTATAAGGGATGCACAATATTGGAATTTTGGCCGATATCCGATTTGCCGATATTTTAAAACTCATGTGGCCGATAACGGTACCAATATTAAAGATGAAAAAAATAAGCAGTCATTGCAAATAGCAGTTTTGTTATCCGTTTCCGACACTTTGAAAAATAGGGATGGGAAAAAAATATCGATACGCTGAAAAATCGCATATTTTTATATGCCAATATCAAATTGATATTTAGAAATGCAGTATCGATCTATTTTACTTAGAAAATCTTGTGAGATTTCATCGTTCTGTTACAAACTAGTGATATTTTGTGAATTCTCGCAAGATTTTGTTAGTAAAATAGATTGATCCTGCATTTTAATATATCAATATGATATCAGAATATGAAAAAAACATGAAATTTTTGTGGATTCTTGCGAGATTTCGTAACAGAACGATGAAATATTGTGAGATGTTGTTAGTAAAATAGATCAATCCCGCGTTTTTAAATGTCAATATATCAGCATATGAATGATCATGATATTTCAGTGTATCAGTTTTTTTTTCCCACCTCTAGTCTTTATAAGTTTGAAAAACTGTAAAAAATATTTTTTTAAGAAGAAGAAGTTTTTTTGTTTTTTTTTTAGACTTTAGAAACAGCGGGCTGATCAGTTAAATATTGGTGGGGTGGCCGATGCCCTATACTCAGTTTTAAGGCTGATATAGGCCGATACCGATAGGGGGCCGATTGTATCGTGCATCCCTATTTTGTATCTGTACAGTGGTATCGCGATACTCAAAAACATATCACTTCCAATATTTGTCTGTCTGTTATCGAAGTATCGACTCCAGGGTATCAATATGCCCATCCCTAGTAACAACTGATGTTTCCCATCTCTAACCCCTGAATCTTGTCCTCCTTTTAATTTTTTAAGTAACAGCTGAAATAATGCTTCCAAGTCATGTTTGGAGAAAAATCTGCGTCTTTTGCTGCCAAATGCAAAGCTGCTTTCCAGATAACTTTGAAACACCGATACTCCTGTTTAGCCACCGTCTCATTCCAGAAAAGCACGGATGTGCAAGTTCCTTTAATCACCATCATCCTGGAATCCTCGCTACAGACTGAGCATGCATATGTGTGTAAGTCTTGATATGTGTGTTTCTCCTGAGCATGCGGTGGAAATAATCAAAGCTTGAAGTGTTAACATCCCTCTGTGTGTGTGCGTGTGTGTGTTAGAGGGGGGGCTTGCTTGTGCATATGCAGGGAGAGTGATAGAGTGCAGCCAGCATGTTGACAGCCGCCAAGTATGCAGAAACGGGTGTGGAGGTGATGCGGTTTACAAAGGAATTATTGCATTCACGGATACATGCTGTGGCTCAAACGATTTCCGCGGGACCGACCGTGTCGCCGAGCGACAGGGAGAATCTTCTGGCAGCGAAGCAGAAAGAGCTGTAGAGTTTTTGCCAGTGCTGCCCGGAGTTCTGCTTTTGTGTAATTCCAAGCAATATGAGCTCTGAATTTAAATAGCTCATTACCAACAGTGTGTATTTTAATACAGCTGCCCACTGTGTGACTCGGTTAGTGGAACCTTTTTGCTGCTTTATTATATCCAGATAAACACACTTTACATTTTTATGCTGTTTCTAAGCACACAAACAGTCAAAATGTAATACTCAGTCTCTGTAGAAGCCCTCTTGGTAACTAGCCATGGCAACTCTGAGGTGTCCTTGTGAATTTGCAGGATCAAGGCAGGTTTTGTAATTAATCCTCCTCTATACGGGTTTATGTTACATGGCATGTATGGCAGGGATTTTGCGAGTGTGCAGGAGTTATAAAGAAAGCCAAGGTGATCGTCATTTGAGGTTCCCATTAGCAAATAAAAAAAGGAGTTGACAAAAAAAAAACAGGGCAGATTTATGTCCCCTCTTTGAACAGAGGAAGTGCATTATGGGAGCACACCATAAATCCTCCAACGAGGCTGTGACAAAGAAAGTGGCTGAAATCCCGTCCGGCCTGCCGCGGCCCGGCTCAGCGACATGAAGGAACAATACAGATTTATTTACAAACACTTGCTTTCGCTTCCATTTTCAAAGCCCTCCACAGCCCCATGCATTTTCAGAGGAAGGGAGGCTTAGTGGCTGCTGCGATGGGAGAGCGTCAGACCACTGATCCCCCCCCAAAGCACACACATCTACAACCATCAGAAACAAAAGATGGAGTGAGAGTGGATAAGTTGAAGGAGGAGATGGAGGGTTCTTGTGATCCCAGGAGCACTGATTCTGGATCTGTTGCAGATCAGGCAACACCAGAATAACAAATCCTCAATGCAGAATAAATTTAACCCTTTAGTGAGCAAATAGATTTACTGATATCAATCCAGATGACTGAATCATCTCTTTTAGGGTTTATTCTGATGAGTGTAGCTCATCACTAAGAGGATGTCAACATCCATAGAAATCTCTGAGCATTTATGTGAGGTAGAGTAACAGGATGAATGAGAATCTTTTATTTGTCTCCTGTGGGAGAAATTTGGCTTGGGTATTTGGATTGTGCATTCTTGTGTCTATTGTGTACTGCTGCACAATAGACACAATAAGAACAGTAGATCAGCACATCTGTATACAACAATAAAACATCTAGGACAGTTACAATGGACAATGAAGACCAAACAGAAAAAAAGGTGGCCAGATTGAAGGAGTTGGAGTAAAAAAATCAAAGTATTGTGAAATTTTTGTTTTTTGATTTTTATGATTTTTTAGTTAAAAAATTGACCAAAAATGAATAAATGCTTAAAGTTGATAGCTGCATGTGGTAGGAGGTAGATGTAGAAGGCCCATTTATTTTCGATGCAAAAAACGGATACGCAGAAGGACGGACAGTTAAAGAACCAGCTAACCGTTGAACAATGAACAAATGTTAAACTTACATGTCCAGGAGGAAAGTGGTATCCTCCATGGGGCTTTTGAGCCCCTTTGCTACCTTCACCTTTATTCTTGTTCGTTTTTTTGTCCGCTTAAATTTGAGAAGTAAGGCAAGGAAGATGCTATTTCTACACGTAGCAGGCCAACTAGCAACTCTGGAGCTAATGCTAATGGCAAAGAATTATGCTGTAGGCATATTTATTTTTTGGGACTCACCAAAATTGATGAAGCAATTATCGATATGCTCTAAAAGATTTGGGTAAAATTGATACTTTTATTTTGCACCCGTCTAGATGTTCTGTGGATGTATTATTCTTTTAAAAATTATTTTTTGATGAAAAGTTGTAACTATCAACTTTAAACATTTTAAATGCAAATGTTTATACAGTAAGCTGAGTGGGAAAGAAGTCATTGCTTTTCTCCAGCAGAGGGTGAAATGTTTTTCATTGCCTTACATAACGTTATGGAAAAAAAGAGTAGAGGGCAACTTGGTCTTGTGTTAAAAAACCCCAGCAAACTAAAAATGAAAAATCAGCAATGTTGATGAAACGCAATTTAAAGGAGCTGTATCATGCTTTTCCAAACGTTCCAAAAGTCAAATTCAGGCATTTATAAGCTAAATATGTTCCTATCGCCACTATAGAAACTAATTTGATGTTAAATAGTTTTTTATGCGTCTAATTTCCAACACGGAAGTAAGATGACTGACTGTACTGATCCACGGAAGCTCTCGACCAATTGCAACATGTTTTACGCCCATTTCATGATGTCGCCCCAGAAGAGATACAGATTATGAAGGGTCACAGAATTGTTTTTAGCACCAGCTTCGTCACTCACATGGACGTCATTTGTAAACATTGATGGATAATTGGACTCCGATCGACGGAATAAAATGGAGCAGCCTGTTATGGAGCTGTATACGCTTGACCCAGAGTCTGATATGGAGTTTGAAGTACACGCAGTACCACAGAAGTACCACAGAGACCCCTGACAAGTAAGTAAATTAGCAAACAAATCATAGGCTAATAGTTAGTATTGAGCTGGGAGAGGTTTTCACTCACCGGTGCTGTTGTCTGTCTGTGAGGCGTTTTTATGATGGGAACTGTGTCAGGTTTCAGAAGTAATCCCAGAGATAAAACACTTTACTCCCCGAGATTCCTGAAGTTGAACAGAAGTGAAGTTCACACACAAAGTTGAGGGTTTTTTTTCTGCTCCTGAAGTTATAATCCAACCACTTCTGGCAAGTAGATTCGTCCAGTACAACAAATAAACTCCCACGCCAAACACAACCACATTTTTCCCCAAGTTGCTGTCCTCTAGAACTTAAAAAAAAAGAAGCTTTTCTTCTGAGCTCTGGAGTTAGCTGATGGCTGTTTGTCTCTGAGGAAATCTTCCCGCAGGCTGTTTCTTCCGCAGAAAGCGTGGATAGGTTAGGATTCTCTTCCAGTTTCTGTTGAACAAAGAGGGCGTCTTATTTCGATGCTGCACATGCGTATTTGTCGCTTCGTGATTAGTGCCACCTCGTTGCGTACGCCGGTGTCAGTCAGTTATTTTAAAGAAGCTAGAGCTTGGCCTGAATATTCATATCTTACTCGAAAATGCCCAAATGAAGAAAAAAACTACTCAAAGTAATTTTTTATGAGGAAATAACACAGTAACATGCTGAAAAGCTCTTAAAAGTTAATTTTTCATGATACGGCTACTTTAAATCAAATTGGCACCCAAAACAAAATTGCAAAAGGGGAAAAGCATATCATCCAAGCACTACCAGAGTTTCTCCTCTGTTTTAATTATTGCTGTTCTAGTGAGGAGTCACAGAGTGTTTGAACATGGAGCTCAGTAGCTGATTGAACTGGATGCAGTGAGTAGGTGTCTCTTTTTTCTCTCCGTCTTCTTTTTCTTTGGTTCCTTTGAGTGGTCACAGCTGACCATACTTGGCAGCAAGTATTGAGGCTGCCAAGGCCCATTGATTTGCCCTACAGACAGAGATAGAGTATTTGATCAGAGACAAGGCCAAAGCAGAGTTTTTTTTTCTTCTCAGGATTAAGTTTGAATTTCAAGTGTTCTTTTTAGATGCAAGAGGGAAGGAGGTTGTTGCCAGATCAGGGGAAGGAGAATTGAAATGAGGATCAAAGAATAGTCTTAAACTAGAAAAAAAATGTTATAATAACTTGGCTTTAGCGCATATCACACAATCAAAGTGTCAAAAGTCTACTTCTTTATCATAAAATTACAAATAACTGTTGAACCGTAGAGGTTTTTTTGGAAATTTCTACTTAACCAAACAAGGAAGCACCACAACTGCGAAAACACCATTACCAGAAAAACTGGAGTTTTTCTAAAATGCAACAGTCTCTAAGTTGTTAGTAATTCTGTCCTCTCAGAATGCAAACAAATATCCAATTAAATGCCATCAGCTCCCTTAAAAAAGATTTATAGAGAGGCAAAGCAGAACAGAGACCTTTATTTACTATAAATAATCTTCTTGGTTCTACAATCAGCAGATTTATTGATGAATAAAAGGGTCTTCCACTCAAGGCTTCATCTTTCAGAGCAAAGAATGAACTGAGGCTCCTGCTTCAGAGAATCAGCGATCAACTAAGGAAAATGTTTCTCAGTGCCAAAGGCAACACTAAAATTTAGTCTTTAAACAAAGTCTGGGAGAATATTGGTGCATAAACTGAAACCACTGTTGGAAAACTCTGACCTTTGCAGCTACAAACAACACTGCATGCCAAACAGCCACGCCATCTTTGTCAGGATAGTCAGATGGATTCAAGTACCTTCAGAGAAAATTTACCATGGATCAGCTCTGCTGTTGAGTTCCCAGGGTGCAAATTTGGACAGAAGGAAAATGGAAAATATAACACAATTTTAAACATACCTTCATGACAACTTTTTAACGTGTTGCTGATCTCACATTCTATACTTTCTTATACAAAACAATATTGTGTGTTTGATAAAATTTCAAAATAAGCAAATCTATTAGCAATGATTTTGCTACATTTGATTAAGCGGCACAACTTTTTAGAAATAGGGCTTTTATGTGAAAAATTGGTTTGTTAGTTTAATAAAATCATGAAAAGTATTTTGACCCAAATCAAATATTTAAATTCAGCAAAAGACAATTTTGATGACTAAACTAAAGTGCAGGGTCAAACTGATGTATTTGAGTTACTGTTAGTTTGTTACAACTACTCTTTAAAATAGTACAATTATGAATAATTGCACAAATCCAGCAAAACCAAGTGAAGTGTTTTCATCCGAAATGCAATTTAATTGCAAGTTTACCCCATCTGCTGTCAAGTTAACAGAAAAAAAACCCAACCCAAAAAACAGAGGAAACTGGGTGTTTTTGGAATAAAACTTAGTGCCAGAAAGGAAACAGTAGCAGCTGCTTGAAAACATGTTGCTGTGAAAACTCAGTAAGCAGACAACCCAAAACTTCAAAGCCTGACAAACTGTGCATTATCTCATGTCTGTTGGAATAAATTTAAAACAAAACACAAAAAATAGAACAGCAGTTAAAATTGTTCCTTGTAGGTCAGAGTTAGAAAATCGTGGTCAGCTGTTCGAGTGTTATCCTGAACAATTTTTTGAAGATGGGATTCTGATACGTAAGTTGTCGAAGCACAAGCAACTTTTGCTAACCCACTGATAGATTTCAAGTTTGAATAATTTCACAGTGAAATAGCATTATGAGTATAAATTCAAAGCGTTCAAA
The DNA here is from genome assembly GCA_023101725.1 of Atherinomorus stipes. Classification (NCBI taxonomy): domain Eukaryota; kingdom Metazoa; phylum Chordata; class Actinopteri; order Atheriniformes; family Atherinidae; genus Atherinomorus; species Atherinomorus stipes. Next base: position 165,027 of record JALJCO010006362.1, on the reverse strand, counting down.
TCAAAGTCCTGACACTGGACTGCAAAGAACATCTTTTGTATAAAAACATCTCCAAATGGCTGTTCTTTCAGGTACACATGTTTGACCTCAGGGGCATTCCTGAGTAATTTGCACACTACTGCCTCCCCCTGTTCTGAAGTTGTAAGTGATTGGCCTACAAACTCATTAGAATTATATTGCGTTAAAAGTAGAATCTGGAGTTTTTCCCCTGGAAATAAATGCTGGACTTGTGCAAGTGAAATCTATCTTAGTCCGCACCTTTGAGCCTCTACTCTCGTGTGGTGGTGACATTGTTTGTAACTCCCTCCTCCCTGACTGTATTTAAGTTTTTCCCTTTGTTTTTGTGTATTTGGGATGTTCTGGGGAGAGATTTGCATATTTATCTCCAGCCAATGACAGAGCGAAAGACGTAACGCTTTGTGGGTATAAACTCGTTGATTGGAGTAGAAACCAGTCATTCGAATTTTTGAGGAAAAAAAAAAGGCGGGTGCCTCAAAGAAAAGGAAGTACGTTGTGGCCAAAAGAGCTGGTGCACACTCCAAAACCAGGGTCAAAATTGGTTTGGCTTTCACCCGCTTCGGAGTAGGGGTGGGTAAAAATATTGTTTAAGCAATGCATCGTAATACTTCCCTATGCAATTCAACATCATATCGACAAATCCTCTGAATAGATTAACCTCCTGACCAATAGGGGGAGCTGTGCATGTTATTTACATTGCGTGTAAAAAGGCCACGTTATATTATACAAAACCTTTTTTTCTTATTTTCAGATGTTTTATTACCCAAAAATATAAGATGACATAGTACATATGTTCATATGGGCATGGTAATATATATTTAGAAATCTATAACAGAGTCTCTACTTCCTACTGAATCAGTATCGAAGCATTTGAATAAAAATTGAATTGAATGATGAGGTTCTTTCCAATACCCAGCTCTACTTTGCAGCTTTGAAGGTGAGGCTTAAGGCTGAAGAGCGATGCGGCCATTAGCCCGAGGGGAGCGGCGCTCAGTTGGAATAGTGTTTACAGAGATGGGGGAACAATTCAGATTCTACCTTTAGCATGAATTATTCTAGTAAATTTTGAGTTTCTCAACTCAACTCAACTCAACTCAACTTTATTTATAGAGCCCTTTAAAACAACCACAGTTGGAACAAAGTGCTGTACACAAGAAGCAAATAAAACAATTATAAAACAGAATAATTAAAAAAAAAAAAAAAAAAAAAAAAAAAACATATATATATATATATATATAAAAAAATAATAAAACCAAATAAAACCAGCAGCAAAAAAAAACCACAATACACTAAAACAGAGAGTCTCATGCTGTGTTGAAGGCCAAAGAATAAAAATGGGTTTTAAGACGAGTTTTAAAAATGGACAGTGATGAGGATTGTCTAATGGGGAGGGGGAGCTCGTTCCACAGTTTTGGAGCTGCAACTTTCTGCATGCTATGCTAAAACTAAAGTATTTAAAACAGTTGAACTACAAAATGATTTCAGGTAATAGAAACTACATGTTTGGCTAATATAACTGCTTTTTTTTTCTATTGTAGCTGCAGTGTATCATTTTTTGAAAATGGTCGATGTTACACAATGTGCTTCTGAACCTCTGTCTTCTTTTAGCACTGCCTAACCACATTATGCAAAAATGAAACGATAAAATAGTTCAGGCCAGATGGTGACTTTCAGCTCACATTGACTTTCAAGTAATACCCTCCTTATGCCGTCTCCACAGCTGCATGTTTAAGTGTTTGTGTGGGTATGTACCATTGCTGCACTGTCACTCTTAATCTCCACTTCTTCTTGATGATCAGCTCTGTAAAGTTGCTTAAAGTGTCTCGCCACACTCTGATTTGCTCTGAGAGCTCTCCTGGTTATTCAAGAGACTCCCTCTGCCACCTTCTTCAACTCTCCTTTCATCCATTCATTCCTCTTTCCAATCACTTAGCTCTGGTTCAATCTCACAAGCAGAGTCTCTTCCATTTCCCAGCCCAGGGTGATGATACATAGCGAGACACGCACACACATTGATGAGTAGCAAAGGGTTACACTGACAGATAGCGCCTGACCTGTCCTTCTCCACCAGCTGGATCTGGCTGACCTCGAGGAAATGATCACAGGGAGACGATAGAGAGAATTACAGGACGTGCCAGAGGGTCAGAGAAAAATTTGCAGATCTTTGTCTTCATGACTCATAAATCTTCACACTTGACAAGTGGAGCACTCTTGAATGGAGTGCAGACTTTTTGAGTGGATGCAGAGACAGAGTGAGAGTGGCCGAGCAACTTGGAGGCACCTCTGCTTTGATTTGTGGCATTTGCTTTGTGTGATGCTTTCATCTATCCAGCTGTTCACAAAGCAAGCATTCCTACGGCAGGCTGCAATTTCTACCTGCCACAGGAGGGGAAAGGCTGTCAACTACCACTGCACTCAATCTGTAATACTCTGAGAAAATAACTTGGAATTTCACTGTGAACTTTTATGGAATGAACAAACAAGAGACAATGAGTTCAGAAATGAGCTTTAGAGGTTCCATATAAGTGGATTTAGCTGCTGTTGAGCCATCTGTCTGCGCTTCCCTGCTAATACCCAAACAGACTCTTTATCTATAAACAGACAGATTTTGACTGAATCTCTGTATGGTTAAGAATTAGAGTTGTTACCATTATTATCGGCTGGTATTGGCATTAAAATGCAATTTTAGAAAATATCTAAATCGTTTTTTATTTTTTTAATGATACAACTTTTACTTTTACATGAACGTGTTATACATCAAATGCTTCAGCTACTTCTCTCACTCAAAATGTCGAAATATGAGAGATACATGTTGCATGGATATATCGGTATATTTTTTATCCATATTGGAAATTAAGATTTGAACAATATCGGTATATCGAATATCAGTAAAAAAGCCGAAATCAAACATCCCCATTAAGAATGCACTACAAATTTAACAAGTTTTAATTTTGGCCATCTTAACAAAAATGACCACATAAATTTTTTTCATTCAGGTGGAAACAGTAATTTTACCTTGTACAGTGCTTTGAAACCATGACGCACAGTTTTGCTAAATACACATATAACAGCAAATTAACATTTTAATTTATGTTTTCACGTTCCACAACACCTCCTAAATTCTCTACACAGTAAGGGATGGGCAGAGGGAAAATAAAAACCTTTAGAAAAAATCCAGACCTTGAAGGATCGGCTCGCACATTTAACAAGAGGCAGTTTGAGCTGGACGTTGTTCGGATTTCACAAAGGCCTGAAGCTGGAGTTTTTATGTCCCGCCCACACAAAATCAAACCGTGATTGGTCAATTTGCCCATCACTCTCAGAACCAGAATACATATGTTTGCCTGCACCAGGGATTCATGAAGGCCTGACCGGGTCTTAACAGAGTTGGACTATTTTGATTGGATAACATCCCCATTGACAGTTGGCTCAACCTTATAACACAGATGAGAGAAAATGTATTAAACATATTGATTATTAAATTATTAAATAGATTAAATTACACACACACACATATATATATACAGTATATACTATATAAAACAAAACTATTTCAAATGAGAGATTTTGTTCTCTTAATTTTTTAAGGCCTTCTGTGAAGGCGTAGAAGGCCCTGACGGTTCACCGCTGTTCAAATGCCAAGTACAGTTCTAAATGGATGGTCGTGTCAGTGGCCAGATTTCTTCCAGACATAAACCTGTAATTATCTAAGAGTGTATCCAGTGGTCTTGGGTACAGCAATAACAGGATGACAGGTAACTATTATGGTGACCTTTAATGCGTTACTTGTCCTAAATGGCACTCTAACAAAGCCAGTATAGCAGTTTTACAGCTCAGAGGATTCTTATTTCACACAGAGTTGTTTGTCCATTCAGAGCCACTATAGAAAAAATGGTGGCACAAATATGGCTGCTTCCATGTATGTGAATACACAGCAAGTAGATTTAAGTAGTTCATTCTAAGGGAATAAAAACACAACTGTTATTTTAGTTAAGTGATTAGAATCCAATGGAAACAGGTATTTAATGATTTGTTAATTGTTTTCTGTCATTGGCTTTGTTACATGCTTCACCTTTAAAACAGCTTTCGACTCATTTTGATGACACTGACATAAATTATACAGATTCTTGTAGCTCTGCAGTGTCCTGACGCTGAGAAACCAAGCACCACAACTTTTTTTTTTTTTCTGTCCCACAGCCTCACTTTAAGGCAGCTTTTCACTGGCCAGAAACTGGATATCAACACACTTTTTCTCAGCATACACCATGGCTAAGTCATTAATGAAATGCAAGAGGTTATTATTGGAAGGAAGTGAGAAAGAGAAAGAGAGAAGAGGTCAGAGCAAGAGATGAGACGGCAGACTGACTCACTGGCTGGGGATATCTCAGAGAAGATACTGGATGCAAAACGGATAATGAACCAACTGTCGTTAGGGGCACCAAAGTAAACAAAACATCTGTGTGGGGCTTTTGACAATGAGGTTGAGATTTCTAACCATGTTGCCTAAACCCCACCGGGATGGGACTTGTTGTTGACAGTTGACCAAACCAACAAACAGAACGATGTTCATAAAGATGCAGGTTGTGTGGTAAAACTGTGTCTTAGCTGTAACCATGATCATTGTCTAACCTTTGTATGTTTGGAAAACTTGTTGGATGGAAAGCAATGCTCAGACATCAAGTAAGGGAACAAAATAAAACAAAAAGCCAAAAAGGTCTTCCTTTTTTTCCCTTTTTGAGTCTTTTATCTTGTGTTACTTTTTAATGCTTGCTTTCCGACATACCTCCACTACTGGAGCTGCGGTAAGGACCAGTTCACTGCTCTGTTTTCAGGCCAAGTCCATATGGGCATTAGTTGTTAGTCTGCACACATACAGTAGCTGTATTAGAACCGCCATCACTGTGTATTTCCTCACGGTTTGCAAGGTTAATGATTATTATTGGGCTGCTTGTGCACAAATTAATCTCCCAGTAATTGTTATTTTCTTGATTAGTCAGTAGTCCCCTCAACACCAACACACACATGTGCACCACAGAAGCGGCCCTTGTGTGATTTGTTTTTCCTTGATGACTTCGTTAAATGCTCATTGCTTGCATGTCTGTTTCCTTTCTGTGCTCAATTTCAATTAATCTGTCCATTTCCCCATGAAGGCAACAGTTGTCCTTCCAGATGCTAACCATTTACAGTCTGAGCAGGAACTGGCAGAGTTAACCTGTAAAATCAAACCATGCATGTACACACACTAACATGCATGTTTTCCTGTGGACACACACATATACTGCAAAGATAAGATAAAAAGCTGCGTTATGCACTCTCAGTGCTCAGGGCTTTGCAGCATCAGGAGGTCTACGGATATGTCTGCCCTGATGAGAGGCATGGTATTCAGAACTGGCTGTTGTGGGTTTTCATAGTGCCCCTGATGTTTGTCCAGTCCATCACCAGACGCTAAAAGTCTGTCACCCCCTGCATTGGTTATGACAGAGGCTGAAGATGAGGTATGAATAGATTATAGCTGTTTACATACCTCTGTTCTGTTCAGCTGCTAAGTGCTGCTTTCCTTCTGCATTTTCTGAAATAAGGATGAGTAGTCATTTCAAAGACTGAAAAGCTGTCTCATACACTATAATATCAAGTCACTAAAGAGCTGGTGTACCTTAGGATGCTGTAAATGAGTTATTGTACAACTGCTGCACAGTTGTATGTTAACTGGCTGATAATGTGCAAGCGTACCCATAGCTGATGCTTGGTGCTATCCTCGGTGCTGACATGAGCTAGTTGCACTGAGCAAAGAGCAGTCAGACAGAGCTATCCATTGTGCTGAAAGCAGTGGAATGCTGTTGGCTGGATTTTGCCTTTCCATATGCTCGTGTGTCAGCGTGAGTGGGAGTTTGCATTCTCCAGAATGTGAGGCTCTTTGGAGGGTGGAGACATATGAGAACACACCAGGGACTCGGTGGCTTGTCGCGGCTGTGATAAGGCTGAGTGGTGATTGATGAGTGACAGATGGACGGTTGAAAACGGCCGGGAAATGTTGGGCATTTGATGATAATGTTTAGGAGCGCTGTTTTTGATTTTTAGTCTGGATGTAGGGAGATTCCTGCAAATTCAAATATCCCTGAAACAGATTTATACATTCAGCTCTTACCAAGGAGTGATGAGGTGTTCGCTCATCCTTTGGAAGTCTGGAGTTGTTGCAACAGTCACACATGATTGTTCAGGCAGTTTGATCAGCTGGTGCGGGACATATTCTAAACTTTTCTCTGCAAACTATAAAACAAGAATCTCCACAATGCAAAACATTCAGATTGAGACTGCTGACCTGAAACATGTGCATGTAAATCTTGCCTTATGATAGGGTGTGCCTCCGTTTCACCCCTAACATGGGCAAAGAGGAAGACAGCTACTAACTAGTAAACAAGAAAGCATTTTCAGTTATAAACATTCTTTATAAACCACACTCTGACATTGGATGTCACAGCCCAGAACAGAAACTACCTACAGAGAATGAGTGATATCTGTGAGGCGAGATGGGGTTTGAAGACTAAGTCTCTCTCCATCACAGCTTGCTGTTGTCACTTAGGAGCTTTTTTTCGTCTTTCACAACAATAAATGATGTTTCTGATGTGACATTTCATTCATTCTTCACTTTTTTCTTTGTTGATGGCATCGAGGGAGAGATGGCTTCTTCTTCAGTTTGATTTTACAACTAAATAACAATGATTGGAAGTATCTTGAATCAGAAAAAAGTGTTATAGAACAGTTTAAAAGAAGATGAAAATATTGAATAAGACTTCATCTACAAAGAGATTTTTAGTCCTATCAAAATAGGCATTATTCCTCTTCTTCACTTTGTCCCCTGGGCAGTAGGCTGAATGAGATCCATGCTGTATGAGGGATTTTTTCACATATTATACCAATCTTAACATTAGGGGTGTAGGAAAATATAGATATATCATGACATTTTGTGTTGCAATATCGCATCAATGTGAAAAAGTACTGTATAGATATTTTTACGAACAGAATCTCACAAGATTTCGGAAGGGAACAACAAGAACTCGCAAGATTTCGTTTCTTGATTTCTTGTTCCATCAGTGTTGGTCCAGCATGTTTAAAAGTGGCTGTTATTGTGGAAGAACTTCATATCCCAGCATTCCTTTCAGAGTCATGTGACTATGGTGCAGCTGCTGCTGCTACAGACTGACTTGCTTTGAAGCTGCTTATAATATGTCTGGTTTTAAGTTGTTGGTTAAGTTACCAAGTTGTCAGAAACATGATTGGCCACATGGTGGCTAATACCTGCTAGCATCTGATATATGGCAGCAGCTGATGTTTAATGTGCCTTTGAAACCGAATTGCTATTATAAAGTGAAGTGTAACTGTTGGTTAAAGGAGCCCTATCATGAAAAATGGACTTTTAAGAGCTTTTCAGCATGTCAGTGTGTTATTTCCTTATCAAGAAATGATTTAAATCGTTATTTTTCTTCATTCATGCATATTTGAGTAATCTACATGAATATTTAAACCAAGCGCTACCTCCCTGCAAACGGCTGACTACCCACCCCGTTACGTATGAACGTGGCACCAATCACGAAAGTCCAAATGCGCACGCTCAGTATCGTAGCAAGACGCCCTCTGTTGAACAGAAACTCAGAGAATCCTATACACACTCTCTGAGGAAGAAACTAACACCTGCAGGAAGATTTCCTCAGAGACAAACAGCCATCAGCTAACAGACGTTTGCTCCAGATTCAGGAGAATTTTCTTCCTTTTTTTTAAGCTCTAGAGGACAGCAAGTTGGGGAAAATGCAGTTCCGTTCAGCGTGGTTATGTTCAGCGTGGGAGTGTATTTGTTGTACCCACTGGATGAATCGACTTGCCAGAAGTGGTTGGATTTTAACTTCAGGAGCAGGGAAAAAAAACTCAACTTTGTGTGAGAACTTCACTCCTGACAACTTCATGAATGTCGGGCAGTAAAGTGTTTTTTTCTCTGGGATTACTTCTGAAACCTGACGCAGTTCCTGCTATAAAAACGCGCATGGACAGACAACAACACTGGTGAGTCAACACATCTCTCAGCTCAGCGCTAACTGTTAGGCTATGATTTGTTCGCCAATGTACTTACTTGTCAGGGGTCTCTGTGGTACTTCTGTGGTACTGCGTGTACTTCAAACTCCATATCAGACTCTGGGTCGAGCGCATACAGCTCCATAACAGGCTGGTCTGTTTTATCCCGTCGATCGGAGGAATTATCCATCAATGTTTACTACTAACATCCACATGAGAGCTGCCGGTGCCGGTGCTACAGACAATTCTGTGACCCTTCAGAATAAGTGTCTCTTCCGGGGTGACGTCATGAAATGGGCGTAAAACATGCTGCAATTGGTCGAGAGCTCCGCGGTTCAGTACAGTCAGCCATCTTACTTCCGTGTTGGAAATTAGATGCGTCGAAAAACTAATATTTAACACCAAATTAGTTTCTATAGTAACGATGGGAACATATCTAGCTTATAAATGCCTATATTTGACTTTTGGAACATTTGAAAAGCATGATATAGCTCCTTTAAGTGAATGAAATGAAATAAAATGAAATATACTTTATTCATCCCAGAAGGAAAATTCAACATTGTAAAAGCTTGCTCTTTTTTTTTTTTTATATGGATCACACTATTGTTACAGTCATTGTAATACTACACTTTATTCACTTCAAAGGCTTGTAAGCTACAGTTTGGACTGTTTCAATAAATGGAACTAATTTTCTCAATACATCTGTGATCCATTTTATCCTGAATTTGCAAGCTGTAGACTGTTCAGTCAGAGACACTGTATATTGTGTAATTAATGTTTTTAGTTTTCAGTTCAATTAATTAAATCCAAGTCAACAGAGCACTTACAAGATGTCACCAAAATCACACTGTCCCTTTCATATCTTTCAGGAAATCATGTAAGTGTATTAGATTATATTGAAATCGCATTGAATTCTATAGTTGGCTGAATATCATAAATATTTATCGTATCGTGAGCTGAATATCATGTATTGTATAGTGATGTATTGTGAGTTTAGTGTATTGCTACAACCCTACTTAACACGTTACACACCAAAACAAAGACACTGTTATTACATTTTTCAGCCATCAAGATATTGGAACAATTATTTAATTTTAGCGCAAAATTCTACAAATCGCTCACAAATGATAATTTTGTGATTTACTTTTTTTTTTTTTTACAGAAGTCGTCTTCGTGTCAGACCTACTGTAGGTCAAATGCTGGAGTGTGTGTGTATGTACGTGTGTGCAGTAGCATTAGGCCACAGAGCCAAGAACCACAAAGCATCTAAAAATAAAGTGTTCCAGCAGTCTAGGGAGCATTGGCCAGTGGCCAGTGATGCTCACATGCAGGCTGCTCGGCCATATTTCCAACCGGCTGCAGAGATCCAGGCACAATGATCCATGAATCCTGCTGCTCTGCGATGTGTTTATGGGGAGGTGCACTGTGGGTGTGTATGTGGACACATTTGAGAGGCCATAGCTCAGAACTTGAAATATGTCCATGTAAGATAAAGACTTTCATTCGTAGACATCTGTAGTGAATTGATTTCCCGGTAAAAACAAATGAATGCACAAACACACACATGCACAGGTGGGGCTTTCAAACAGGTGTGACCATCTTTATGAAGAAGGCTTGTCATGGATGCAGTCATTTTTCCTCTTCGCTCTAACTGGGCCACCGATACACACATTCACCTACGCAGATACTCACACACATCTTTGCAAAGGTGCATCCCTGTTTCTTGGAGCTGTTCCACAGGCTCTGAAATTGCATGTTGAAATGTGTGTTTACGTGTCTAGGTCAAATCCTGCGGGACATGAACTCTCTGCTGGCTTCCTTCGTTCTTTAACGGGACGCTCAGGGCCTCATTTGTTCCTGGGTGTCTTGGGAGAAATCATGATGGAAAAAAAGAGGAGCAAGAGGGAGCGCTGTGACACTGTAGGGGCGGCTTTAGCTCACATTTGTGTCCTGTTTCTCTCCCTCCTGTGTTCCAGACCTCCTCAGCCTGGCTGCAGCAACTCCCCATGTGCTACCAGGAGGAGGATCTGGGTCATCGTGCTCCTCCTCCTCCCACCGCTTTGCATCCTCTTACTCTCTTCTTGTTTATCTTCTGTTCCATCTGCCTCTATCTTATCATCATCCATGCTTTTCCTTGTCTGCCTTTGTCTAATCTGGGAGCAAATGATATCAGAAATTCAATCTCTCCACTTTTTGTTTCATGCTCCTTCATTCTGCGGTCCTCATCTTTCTCTGTGCTCCCGCTGGGTTTTTCCTAGTGTAGCATTAGCGTGGAGGTAATTACCAACGGCTAGGCTTAGCCGGGGCTTATCACACTGTTCTCTGCTTCCCCCAGGATCCGTCTCCCCTTTCTTTTTCACGTTGAGTTTCTCCTTTATTTTCTACAAGGACCCCATGGTGATTCTCCTTTTGGAAGGGCATTGGGTTAAGGACATTCAAAAGCTCAAATTTTAATCCAACTTCTGTTTCGAGTTTGGCCTCTGAGGGGCTATTGTTGACTTTAGTCGAGCTGTACTTTATCAAGGCCAAACATACCCTAAAGAGGCTGAGAAAGTGACATTTAATGTACAAAATAACATAAAATGAACATGCTGGCATGCACATGCTTCCTGTATAATATTTTCTTTATCTCATTAATTATTCTGTCATATTTACATGATACAAAAATAAAAAAGAATTAGCTCATCCGCAAGCACCTTCCTTGTATGAATAGACTTTAAGCTGCAAAAAGGAATTAAACAGTTAAACCAGGTCATCAGTTGTAGAAATTGGTTTTGCAGGAGGAAAATATTCTCTTAATGAAACCTCTCAACTCTCCCACACTCTCCCTGCCTTGTGTTTGAATATGTTGTCACAAGGATACACTGCATGCTGACGTAGTTGCTCTTGTATGTGCGTGTGTTTAAAGGTCAATCACTTTTTACACCATTACTAAACCACAAGTTCATTGTTTGCTTCACATTTTGTGTTAGGCTGCTCATAACTGCATGAGAAAAGTCAGGTGTTTTTCCGGTGTGATCATGCATGTTCATATGCGTGCGTGCGTTGGTGGAGCGGGGACCCCTTGAGTTCTCATTATGGCGAGTGTGGTTGGCCGGGTTCAGGCCTAACATCTGTCTCTGAGAGTGAAAGGGGCCCCACACCAAGCTCTTTGCCGGGAAACATCCTGCGAGGCCAGGTTGCTTTCTGCTGAATAACGAGCCACACAGCGGCAACTTGCTTTGCAGAAAAAGTTGTGCTTACCACATCATCTCATAAATGCAAATCTTGTCTTACTCATAGCATTTCAAGCAGCGCTGCAGAGAAATATGCCCATCAGAGAAGAGACTGCAATCATCATCTGTTGCAGCACTTTATATTATTTTCCTTTTGTTAGGATATAAACATGACTGATATTTAAATCTTCATACAGTCAGCATATAAATCCATTTCTTGTACAAAATATGCATTTTATAAACACTTAAAATGTTCCAGGTGCTGAGTAATTACTCAGCACCTGGAACAGATTTACTGCCTACTAAAATAGTGCTTGTCCAGATAGACTTTAACTCCATTTTTTAAAAGGGGACATAAAGAAAATCCCAGTTTCTGTTTATGAAAGCATATGGTTGGGTGTCTGAAGTGCCTACCAATACAAAATTCAGCTAAACATAATTTTGTCACTTATTTGGGGGGGGAATGAAAATATGTTGTTCAGTAAGCCATCTTTATTACAGTTGAATAGTCCAGTTTCCTCAGCTCTGTTTCCATCCACAGCTCAGAAGCTCTCTGGATTTTCTCCTTTGCTACAAACCCCCAAATTTCCATCAAAAGTTATATACTACATTTATCTCTCAACAAAAATAAGCGATGCAGTGCTTTACCAGTACGCTGACAAAAACCCAACAAGGCAATCTGATCTGTTGGTGTTTTCATCTTTTCTGAGTCTGAAGTTTGAAATTCTCTGTCCCCATTTGTGATCAATTACAATCATTAAAACAGGGAGAAATGGACCAAGGATAAAACATAGAATTTACATGGTCGGGATATGGAGAGAAATTAGTAACGCAATGGTTTCAAATGTGTTTTGCATAATTTACAAATGTTCAAACCATTTTGGGGACTTAAAAATGCTTGTTAGATTTTACACAAAAATACCAAGCAATCTGAACACACATGAAATAACTACATGTGCTTACATTGCAAACTACGCATACATTATTGTTGTGCACATACTTTTTTACCCACAACCCCTCAGGTGTGATCATTTCGAATAAATATGTGCATGCATCACCTGACGTGCACTGCTCTCTTTGTGTCTGCATGTGGAGTTATGAGACTCTGATCACACTTTCACAGCTTCTCATAGTTCAACAAATACATGATGCATTTAAGTGCTCATAGGTCATCTACATTTGTGGTTTTATGCAGATATGAATAGTAGCTAAACATACTTTTTTAGAGCCTCTGTATTAGGAAAGCAGTATTTTAACTAGGGATGTTCGATATTGGCTTTTTACTGATATCAGATATTGTCCAACTCTTAATTTCCGATATCTGACATCAACCGATACCGATATATGCAGACAACTGTGAGGTTGGATCTCTCATATTTTGAAAAATACACCTATATTCTTCTCCAAGGGCAAAGATCCCAAAATAGCCTTGACTCAGCCAGAGGAGTTTATTTTGGACATCTGGCTCCCATATATCAGATGCTAGCAGGTATTAGCCAGCATGTGGCTAATTATGTTTCTGACGGCAGCATCAAAGCAAGTCAGTCTGTAGCAGCAGCAGCTGCACCGTAGTCACATGACTCTGAAAGGAATGCTGGGATATAAAGTTCTTCCACAATAGCAGGGACTTTTACACATGCTGGACCGCTGCTTATAGAACAAGATCTCACAAGATTTTGTAACAGAACAACAAGATCTCGCCAGATTTCGTTAGTAAAAATATCGGTCTAAAAAACTGATACGAATATTTTCTGATATCGCATTTTAATGCCGATATCGGCCGATAATATTGGTAGGTCGATAACATCAGAGATCCCTATTTTTAACATTAGCTGTATATGTGAAATAACTCAGGGATTGTCATCAACTCAGCAACAAGCCTCAGTTTTCAGCCAACAGCCTGTTTTGCCTTCAGATTTATATGATTTCTAGTTGAATTATAGCTGTAGAAGATGAAAAACAACTTTTCAGAGTAAAATTAATAATTAAATAAATAAAAATTGTAAATGGACTGTACTTATATAGCACTTTTCTAGTTTTGACCACTCAAAGCGCTTTACACTGCAGGTCGCATTCACCCAGTCACACACACATTAATACCCCGATAGGCACATCGGGAGGCAATGTGGAGTTCAGTGTCTTGCCCAAGGACACTCTGCATGCAGTCTGGAGAAGCCTGGAATCGATCCCCCAACCCTTCGTTGAAAGATGACTAGTTTTCCACCCTGAGCTACAGCCGCCAAAAAACTAAAACAACTAAAACAAACTAAATAACAACACAAAAACTCCAAAATGTTTGTTCTCTCGAGTAGATGGAGAGTGAAAAAAAATTAAACACAATGACAGCTGAAGGACACTTTTCAAAAAGTCATTTCAATGAGACCTATCTGGTTAAAATAAAATGTGCCTGTTAACTGAGAGGAACACAAACTACACAGAAGCTTTAATATTTCAAGTAACCGCATTAAAATAATATGTCATGGTTCTGCCGGGGAAAACTTGGACGTCTTCTAGAAATTAAATTTTGCTTCTCTTTAGTCTTTTTTCCTTTCTTTGTGTGTTTTTCTGTATTTATAATACAATAAAATCTTGGTGAGTTCTTCCTCCTCTTTTATTCATCAGCCCAAACAGAGACGTATTATTATTTTCTCGTATTCTTGCATTTATTTTATAAATCTAAGCAGGCCCTGTTTGCTTTTAGGTGCTGAAGGCTCACCAGTAATGTAGTGTTGTTCATTGTGAAGCCTGGGCAGTTGGGCTGTTTTTCCTTGCTTAAGAATAACTAGGCTGTAGCTTGGAAAGAAGACAGAATGTAAAAAATTCCCTTTCTTGTCACCAGTGAACATGTAACCCCAACAAGAAGCGATATGGAACGAGATATGGCAATTATAAAACACTCAGAAGCTACTTGGCTTTGAGAAAACTACCTCAGCCGTCTGTGTGTGGGCAACCTGCTTTCACTCTCAACTCTTCACTGAGGTTAGTCAGGACCTGTTGTGTTACTTTTAAATACACAAGGTTTCCCACCACGTGTCTCTTTTGTCTGCAAGGCCTCCCAAGCTCACAAGTCAACAACAGTACAGCTTTGAAAAAAGATTATAACAGTCTCAAGTGATTTTTGAACATGTTACAGAACATATTCTGATTATTCATGTCTTGTTAATCTTATTTTTTTGTAGAATAAGTGAACATGGACTGGAAACTGGACGTGTCATGACTCATAATTAGTTAATGTGAAAATTAATCAAGGTATTCAGTGCCACAAGTAATTACTCATAAAGATCCCTCAATAGCATCAGTTTCCACAGCAGATCACAGTACGTACGGGCAGATCAGCGCAACCCGTGTACAGAACGAGTTTTTCTTTCATGTCAGTTGCAGAGGGGACATTCTGGTATGTTTGTGCCAGAATGAAAAATATGGACTTATTCCCTACAAACGGATTAAGTCATACTTGATGGATTACAATGGTTAAAGAAATATCACTGTGTTACTGTGGAGGATGGCATTAGAGCTGCAATGATTAGTCGATTAATCGACTAATTGTTGACTATCAAAATAGTTGGTGACTGATTTCATAATCGACTAATTGTTAATTGTCTATGGGCTTTGTTTTTCCTCTCAAAATTGTCACTGTCCGCTGTCTTGTCTGCTTTTCTGTCTGGTCTGCTTTTCTGATAGTTTATTGATACAAATGAACACACACACCACTAGTCAAAAGTTTGGACATGTTCTCCTATTAGATTGAATTAGAAAGTGTCCAAACTTTTGACTGGAACTGTGAATATGCTGCAATTTTCACACGATCCGATGACACGTCAAAATAATTGGTTACTAATCGATTATCAAAATAATCATTTGTGACAGCCGTAGATGGCAGAGGATATTTCACCACCAGCTATGGTTGTGTTTGAAAGTTTACATACCCTTCCATTAAAGAAAAGGTGAAATTCACAATAGTAATTCAAATACCAAGAAAATCGAAAAATTGATAATAAACAAAAAATTAAGATTATAATCTTGTAAAATAAAATATTGATTTTGAATTTTTGTTTAAAGAAATAATTTAAAAACACAAACAAACAAAACTGTCTCAGACATACTGTATTAAGGCGCCATGCTCATGAACAGCCAAAATACTGGTCACCAGGTCCAGAAGTCTGATTGGACATTGCAGAAAACACCTGATTGCAGTGATTGTCTCAAAGTTTTGCTCAACGAAGTTTTAGTTCAGAAGCCCCAAAGGCTTGTTATTTGTTTTGTTTTTTTGTTTTTAATATTCCTGTTGAACCACAATTCAAAATCAATGTCATGATGTACACACAATTTTTGGTTATCATTACTTCTGTCAATTTCAACTCATTTCACTGGCAGCTGACATTTTTCTGTCTTTAATGGGAGGGTATGCAAACTATAAAGCACAACTGTATGCTACAGTAGATACAAGGTAATTGTGCAGTAACTGGGTTAAATGAATTAATGTTTGCCAGATGTAAGGAGACTTTTTAGTGATCTACTTTGTTGCCATATTATTTTGATCTATTGGCTTCAAAAGATAAAAATAAAGCTTAAAGACCTAGAAGTAGAGTTAATTAACACATCATGATCATAATAATTGTAAAAATTGGGATTACTTCTCTGATAATAATGTGGACTCACGATATCTGTAGAGGAAGCCAATGTTCAAGTTCAAGTTTATTTATATTGCACAGTTACAAACAACAATGTTGTCACAGATTGCTGGATTAATTTAAAGAAGACATTAAAATGACTGGATTTGAAGAAAATATAAAATCAAAATCTGAAGAAATGTAAAAGTAAAAATATGTAAAAGTCTTGATCTAAAGGCTGTTGGTTGTGGAGCTACATATTACAATCAGTCAGACCACAGATAGGCTCCTTTCTACACTACATTTAATTTGAAACTTTAGACAAAATTACTTTGCGGTATTTGGTGGGTCAGAAACTAAAGTTGAGCTCAATCTGAGAAACAACAGGAAAGTGGATGTTTGCTTTTATGCAACTCCGCCCGAGCGGCCCAAGCTTGTGCATGCAGCTGCTGAAGGCATGGCACAGCCCTTTAATGCAAAAGATCTCCTGCAGATCCAGCACCCCTTTACTCTCATTTTCTAAGAAGTCTGCACCAAATTTAACAGGGTCTACCAGTGCTCTCCCTCTCTGAGGGGTTTCAGGAAATCACACACATTTTAGGATAAAACTTCAAAAAACAAATCTCATGGGAAAACTAACTATTACTCTGCGTGAATGGATTAATACATTCTTACCAGTAAAAAAACACAAGTTCTATCACATACTTTGTAAGTAATTCAGCACCAGCTGCTTCTTGCTGCAGTGGCTGGAAAAATGTCAAACCACCTGCTGAACACGTCCCTCTTGACTATATGTGTAGCAGTCTGATGATAACAATCCAACTTGCTCTTAAAGCTGCAAATGATCTGCCTCAGCTTTTTGCCATTGTCATTTTTCCTCTGATTCTCATGAGTCAGCCCAGAATATCTTGAGGAGATATGAAACAATCCATCTCTGCCTCATAAATGCAAGGAAAAATCTCCACTCTAATCCCTCACTGCATTTCAAAATTACACTTTTATGTTGGCGGAATACCCACAGCTGCTGCCTTTCGCTCTCGCTTATTTACACACATATTACGCAGACACACACACACACAAACGCACCATTTAAATATCAGTGAGCCCTCCCCTTTTATGTTACACCCTAAAAACAAACAGATGATATCGAGCTGTGTGGCATTTCCCAGGTGGTATTTTCAGACGCTTAAGTGTGGGCCACCTGATGCTCGAGATCTTATGAGAGGGCTGTTTGTGTGTGAATATGTGTTTGTCAGAGAGGGGCTCTGCCATCATATGCTCTCTGCATCTGCTAAGTCTTGGGGAGTCTTACCTCATGTGTTTGAATGGTGACAACTAGCTCCTGCTGGCTATCGCCAAGGGGGCTGAACGCCTGCAGAGGGGGCACAAACTCACACATACAGTACAGTTGTCCTCAAAATTATTCACACCCTCAAATTGAAGAAGGAAAAAAAATCAGCTGTCAGTGAAATAATAATGAAACTGACAAAAGTAATAATAAATAAAAATTCTATGAAAATCATGAAATTGATTTTGAATTGTGGTTTGAAAGAAATATTAAAAAGAAACACGCAAAAAATAAAACAACATGATGGGGCTCCGAAGATAAAATTATGTTGAGCAACACTTTGAGGTGATTGCTGTAATCAAGTGTTTTCTGTAATGTTCAAAAAGATTCTACACCTTTTTACAGGTATTTTGGTCCACTATTCCAGAGAAAGGTGTGTCTGGGACAGTTTTTTAAAAAAAATATTATTATTATTATTATTATTATCATTTCCAACCACAATTCAAATGCAATATTTCAATAAATTATAATTTTGTAAATTTTTATTTATTATTAGTTTCTTTAGTTTCTTGTTATCTGAAATACTATTGTAAATTTAGCTCTTCTTTAATTGGAGGGGAATAATTTTGAGGACGACTGTGTTTTAACATCTCCACTTTTTCTCTCTCTTTTTTTCTCATCTAAGTGTAGCTTTCCACCTTTCACTTTGTCAGTATATTGCAGTGTTTGTTGAGGTGCTCCGCTGTGTGGCAAATGACTTTTCCTTGGCTGGATAGGGAATTTTCCGGTGGCACTGGTGCTTTCATCCATGCAGTCTCGCGCTGTGCTGTGTTCATGAACTGACATCGTAATCACACCCTTGCCACTTTCTCTCCATTTTCAGCACACCGGGAGGAGGGTTTCAGCTTTATATGCATATAACAGTGGAAAAAACAGAAAAAAATGATGGAAATCTGTGGCAGAGTGTTGTTAGAGGGCTGGAAAGGTGACAGAGGAAAGGTGAGACCCTGTTCTTACAGGTGGACAAAACGGCGGGGGAAACAGAAAAAAGGGTGAGGGGGGAAAAATGGAACTTTGAAAGACAAAATTGGACAGTCATGCCATTTGAATTTGCTGTCTGATGAACTTTTATCTAAATAAATGCGCAATATCGAATATCTGGTCTTGTTTGAACAAACAGAAGCATTTTCTATTTTTTCTAGTTTCCTGTGTTGACATTTACCATCTGCAGCTGTCTGTGCTTGACAGATGCGCACTTGTCAAAAGCTGGTTTGCAGGAAAAATACCACAGACCTTTTTATCACAGAAAACTCAACATGTTTTAGATGTATGTGTGTGGAAGAACTGTCTGTAGAACAAGAAAATTAGCACTTGGGATTCACACCTTTAGAAAGTGAGCAAGATTAAATGTCACTTGTTCTATATCTATCTACTTTTGATGCTTTGTCTGCACAGACACCCACTGCTGTCTTGATATGATCACATATCAGGTCCTAATATAAATATAGTTTTTGGTGAATAAATGCAAAAACTGACAAAGATTTAAAAGAATGTCTGCAAGTCACCGAATATGGTAATTTCCTTGGATTTTTCCACCCTTTCCAATTTATTCTGTTAAAATGAAATATATTCAGCTAAATCAAACAGCTCCAAATCTCTCCAAAGTGGCTTGCCTAAAAAATGAATCAAATCCAGCATTGTGCAAGTGTGTAAAGCTTGATTTCAATTAGGAATCAGAAGAAACTGGATTCATTTGCCTTTTAAATATGCACGTTTTCAACAGTTTAGCTGAAACACATGCTGTGTGCTGAAAATGAAACCAATTACTGATTTATTGTCATACAGACGACTGAACTTCAAATAGAAACACCATTTCTTCCTCCAACATATGACAAGCTGAAGTAATTAGATAAATTCGCTAACAAACCTCAGGAATGATTTAAAGATTCATCCTATGAATTTTTGTCATTTGATTCAAAGGAAAGTTGGGTTTTGTCTCTGAATTTAGTCGTTATTTACCTCTGTCCATCACTGATGAATTGATAGCAAATTGATGTAAAATGCATTGAAATTACTTTGTTAAAGCATGAAGTTCTTTAAGCAGTTGTTAAAGGCGGTTATACTGTGTTGCAGATCATTGCTTTGTAAGAGCTAATCTTAAGGTGAAGGAGTAGCATTAAATATTAAAGATGTCTTACAATAAAGTACAGATTGAGTCTGAAGTAGGGCACAGTTGTTTTTCTCTTCTGGTTCTATTTTGAAAGCAAGGATTTCAGTCCCAATAGGGTGGCTTTTGGTTTACCTTTTGTTTTCAGCAGTGCCATTCCTACTGTAGCTGCTTTCAGCTGAGCCTTTAGTAACAGCCTGTGTTAGGTCTTTTTATATTCAAACTTGTTTTTGTCTGTTTTCTCTTGAGTCTCTGAGGCTGCATGATGAAACACGGAGGTACAGTTAGCAGCACGGAGAAGGGATTAAAACCTTCGTCCTGTGACATCGCTGAAAGCGGATGCCTTTTGATGTGAAGGCAAGTGGCTCATCCAGTGTTGTACAGCAAAAAGAATGAAGAAATAATCTAAATTATTACATCTGACATTCTGATATGCAAATATGCTGTTTAGCATGTGTGTGTGGAAATTTCTCTCTCTCCTCTGATCTTCATTCTCTGTTGTTACGCTTACTTTACTCTTTTACTAAGCTCCCCTGTTTCTCCGATCATGAATAAAAAATGGATGCAGCTTTTGGCTGGTGGACTAATTCTTTGATTTGATTTTATTGCCAAAATGAGCAATTTTTTGGTGAAGTGCAATGTATGGATCTGGCTGAAGAAAACTAGATGCATCAACTAGATAGCATCTAGTTGATGCATCTAGTTGCATCATGCATCTAGTCAGTCAGTCACAGCTGCCAAGCCCTCAAGAATTCATTAATTTAAGGCCTAATATAATTCAATCAAGTTATGATGTATATATATATATATATATATATATATATATATATATATATAACATATATGTATAGGGGTACAACGATACAAAAATTCATGGTTTGATCGATTTTATACTTAACGGTTCAATATTTTTTTCAATACAAAAAAAAAAAAATCATTACTTTTTTTTGACCATTGTGCTTTTTCCTCAACAGCTTACCATCAGGGTCATACTTAACATGAAGACCAAAGTAGTTCCAAATGGCAGATCTGAATGTAGTCGAACGAGTAGTTGAACAGAGATCCACTGAGTTTTCAACACTGAGCTCATCGTCAGGAGATACGTTGATAAAATAAAAATGGTTTTAAAAAAAGAAAAGAGAGGTGGTAGCCTAGTGTTTAAAGAGGTGGGCTTTGGATCAGGCAGCCCCGATCCATGGATAATTCCTGCTTGGATTAGACTGATCTCCAAACCAAACCCATTGGACAACTGGGTTTGGCGAGGGCTTTGGACCTTTTGACCTTTGCTTGGCAAAGGTTGGAGCTTTTGTCGGGGCTTTGGACCAGTGCCCGGCAATTGAGGTTCAAATCCCACTCCGGAACTTGAAAACTGGTCTTCCACAGTCAACAGTGGGCCCTTGAGCAATGTCCCACCAACTCCCCTTCAGGAGCCGAAACCTAGCAGCCCACTGATTAATCTAGAGATGGGTATAATGCAGATCAAATTTCCCAATTGGGTTCAATATAGTATAACAAATGGGTTCTGCCTGGGTTAGAATTATCTCTCACAGTTATTCGGAGGTCTCCGGCTCTCCGTTCTCATAGATCTGCCTTTAAAGATGCTCCACAGGTTTTCACTAGGGTTGAGGTCAGGGAATTACGGTGGCCACACCATGAGTTTTTCTCCTTTTAAACCCATAGCAGTTCAACTCAGCTGTAATTTTGCAGCATGGGGTGGTTTGTTTTCTTTACTGCAAAAAGAATCGCTCTTCCTTTAATACCATGGTAGGAAACGATACATTGAACAGATTAAGCAGTGTACATGTTGACACTTGTGGGGAAAAAAGTATTAACAAGAGTCTGCATGAGTTAAGTTTAAAAAGAAAAGTTTATTAAACACAGAATGAGCAGATATCACTTGCAAGCTGAGAGCATCACACAGAGACACCTGCATTTTGGTCCAGTCTAAGAAGCTCTGACCGTGAGAATCTGAAAGATTGTTTCTAACAAAGAGAGCTCATACCACCTGGTACAGGAAGAGATAAAACCTTACAGATGTACTCCACCAATCTTATTCTGACTTGAAGATACACAAGATCATAAGATTGAATGACTCTGCTAGGGTCAGGGTGACACTCACAATTTGATGATATAAAAATTTCTTTCACAACATCCTCAGTTACCCTAAACAGACTTACCATCTCATTTTTTATTATTCCAGCCCAAAGCATCACTCCACCGCCACCTTGTTGGGACACAATGGCCATCCAAATATCCAGAGTTCCATCTGTCTGGAGGAAATGGACTCCATCCATTTCAGGAACTGCAGTTTTAATACGTTTACACTGGCTTTATTTTTCAGCCCCATGCAGTGCTACTAGCTTCCCTTTTTCTTTCTTTTTTACTTTTTTCCAAGACTGTAACCGTATCATAGGAAAAGTGCAAGAAAATTCAAGGTCTTATGGTGTAATTGCAGTTAATAAAATGCCACCAGGATGGAAAAGACAGTATTTAATAGCAAAGAGGATTTAAGGTGGTAGCGGGAGATTAGGGTTCAGTGTTTTACAGGGCCAATTCCCTCTGAGTCATTCTCCCTCCTCTCTGTTCCATCTCGTGGGGTTTATGGACAGGGAGGTGTCTATAAAGTTACATGGGTGAATGGATGCAGGATGGAAGTGTGTGTCTGTGTGAGTGTGAGGAAAAACTAGATGTGTTGGCTTGCTGCAGGGGGTTCAGCAGCTGCAGGCTTTTCAAGGCCAATACAAATGGCCCATTTTTATCTGAGGTTGGTGAGCAGATATTTCACTCCATTATTCAGGGTCATTGTGGCTAAACCCAGACCTTCTCTTTGACTCTGCAACCTTAGGACAGCCTAAAGACACAGCTATGAAAACCTATTGCTTGATGTGCCCAGGGCACATCAACTGGGTACACATGAATTGGGCCATGTTTTGGGGTTTTGGGTGTTATGCCATCTATTGACTCCATCATTACTGTGGTGGCGAGCCCTAATGACATTGATTCTGCTACCCCCTGCAGACATGGATAACTGGACTGACAACGTTACAGTGGGGCCCAAAGATACTGATAAGGTTGTCTTATCTATTGATCTCAAAGTTATTCTGTTTTTCTGTTGGATAAACTATGCTTCATCTGTCAGAATCTGCTTCTAATAACTGGCAATCATATCAGACTTTATTTCTAAAGCTGTTTTCATATAAGAGCAACCCAAAGTGCTTAATATAATAAACATAATTTTGGAGTATTAAAAAGAAAATATACCCCAAATAAAATAAAAATATCTTGCAAATGATCAATTCACTGTCAGTAACACTGCTGCCCCGTCTTATGTGCAGTAACTTTATTTTTTATTGATTAGTTTTCTTTACTGCTTAGTCCAATTTAGGGTTGTCAACTATAATTATCCCAGTAATTATAGTTGACAAAGGGTACACCTGGACAGGTTGTCAGTCCATCGCAGGGTCAACTCTGAGACAAACAGCCACTCACATTCATTCCAAAAGCAGGTTACGCAATTTGGTCCTACGAAGTCCGCAGTCCTGCAGGTTTTCAGTGTCTCCCTGCTCAGACACATCTCACTCAAATTGAATAGATCCAGTAGCTCTGCACAATGACTCATTAACTTGTGTCAGGTGTGTTGGAGCATGGAGACATTGAAAACCTGCAGGATTTCCGCCCTCGTAGGACTGAATGGACTATATGCCTGACTCCACTACTTCCTGAACTTCAACCAGCATCTTTGCTTCCTGTCTTTCATTTAACTGATTAATCCAGGTGTGTCTGGCTGAGGTCAGACACACCTGGATTAATCAGTTTGTCTAGTAATGAAAGACAGGAAGCAAAGGTGCTGGTTGAAGTTCAGGAAGTAGGGGAGTTGGGCATAAAGCCCATTGAGCCCTGATTCAGAGTGACCAATGGGCTGTATGCACAACTCCACTACTTCCCAAACTTAGGCCAGCTCCTTTGTTTCCTGTCTTTCATTACTGGACAAACTGATTAATCCAGGTGTGTCTGGCCATTGTCATTGTTGTTACTGAGGTCAGGCACACCTGGATTAATCAACTGGTCTGGTATGAAAGACAGCAAACAAAGGAGCTGGCTTAAGTTCAGGTGTAGTTGTTCATTTAGCCCCTTAACCTAATATGCATATCTTTGGTTGGTGGGACAAAGCCAGAGAACCTGGAGAGAACCCACACATATATGAAGAGACCATGCAAACTTTGGGGAAAACATGCAAACTTTGAAACCCCTCCCTAGCTGAGGCCCAGACTCAGCTACCTTCTTGCTGTGAGGGCACACTGCTAAGCATCACACCACCATACAGCTGATACAGTACATGAGTATATAATAACTTATGTATAGTATAATAGCATGAAATAGCACAACAATCAATTCCATTAACCTTACTGTATGTTCACCTTGACAGCCACATATAAAGGATTTAGAGTCAGATTGACAACTTTTCTTCAAAATTTACCATTCTGCTTTTGCTGGGGATCAAATCCAGTATTTCCCCCACCTATTGCACCACCATAAAGTGTCAGGTTGTTTCAGGCTACCTTTCCTATAGAACAAATTTATACATTTTCTTCTTTTAGAAAACCAGCCTAATATGTATATTTATTTGTTTAAATCATGTCATTTCTCCTCCTGCTCTGATGCGCACACACGGCAACCAGTTGACAAAATGAACTGAAAAATTTGGAGGAAAGGACCATCTTCTTTGCTTTTAGTCGTCCCCCCCCCCCCCCCCCAGTTTTTGTTCTTTCCTGCAGTTCGAGCCAAGACATGTGCAAGTTCTTTCAAATGTATCCAAATTTCCTTGACATTATCAAGAAAACACTACAATTATTCTCTCTTCTGCTCTGACATGCACAGAAAGCTACAGCAGTAATGGTGGAAGTTTTACTTTTTGATATTTGCCCTGATTTATTGCCATAAAAGTGCTCCCAATTTCAGTCAAGTGTAAATATCTGAATAAATATGATGTAAAGTAGTATTTTTTAAGTTTCAATAGCAGTGCCCCCCCCTGAAATATTTCACATCACCAGCTGGTTGCTACATTTCCTTGTCGTAGGAAGAGAATTGAGCTTGTGTTTTTTTGTTCTGCTGCCAGTTGAAAATACCAAAACAATAAGAGCTGTGAGAGCGGGACATAGAAAAAAAAATGCGCTGGACTGACAGCAAACAATGAGCTGGAAGCCAAAAGAAAGCTTTGTGTGGGTCGCTTCAGAATCTGTATCTTCCTCCAGCCTTCATTTGCCTCACTGTTATGGCCGCCCAATGCTATATTGTATTTTTCGGTGTAACTGTGATGAAAATGCGCACCATTCAGTGAGTGTGGCTGTTGTTTGATGTTGGTCTCCCGGTTTCATGCTGCTAATTTCTCATCTTTAGCGCCCAGCTTTGCCACATTCGGCTCAGCTGTGTGCAGGGCGTACTGCTTAGCTCCTGCCACGCTTCGCTCCTTTTCAGCCAGAGCAGTGCCATTACCAGTATCAGCTGCCAGGGGCAACAGGCCTGCTCGCTGGGACTGGAATGCAGCCGCATGTGTGTGTGTATATAGGGATGGGTGGGTGGATGGCAGGCAATCTGTCGCTTGTTTACACTTTATATGTCATTCTTTGAGGGCTGTAAATCTCTATCTGTGTCTGTCCATGACCATCTCCCTCCAGCTTGGATTACATCTGCTTTCCCCTATCGGTCCCTACACTTGTCCCGCTGTTTGCGATTTGAGCTATAAATCACAATGTGACACCCTGAAACCTTTTTGTATGATTTCTCTTTGTGAATAAATGCTGGATCACTCCTGCCCCTCTTATCTGTTAAACTTTGAGAGCCTGTGAGAGTGAAAACACTATTGATCTAGGTAATGGAAGGCGTGATGCGCCCTATCAGTGTGGTGATGTCACTGAATGACACGCAGAGAATCGGACAATCTCCCCCCGGCTGCCTGGAGACACCACCTATGCTATCGATCTATCACTTAAGTGTCTCTTTTTTTTCCTCCCCATCGATCTCTCCACCTGAAATGTGGCCAACGATCAGAAAAAAACTAGCTGAAATTAAGGCAGATGGAGAAATGCTTTTGATCCAGGCTGCTTAATATCCCATCCCTCTTTAACGAGCACACTTCTGAGGTCATCGAGAGGCCAGGGCTGTTATCATGAAAAGCCTGCTTTGGTTACGGATCACCATCTTGCCAAACGACAGCAATGTCTCCAAGGAGAAAATCAATGCTTTTCCATCCCCATTGGGGTGAGTACCTCTAAAAGCATTTTCAGCTGCATTTATTAATCTTTCAGCAGCTGACTCTGGCGCTCCCTTTCTATCTTAACATCTGGGATCAGGCTTAAGTGGTTACAAGCTCCCCTCGCCACCAAAACTAAGCAGCGCTATAAAATCTTATCTTCTGCTTTGTAGACAACAGACAGTTGAGCTTTTGTCATGGATATAAATGGTATTCAATTGCTTACCTGTTTCCAGTAGTAGCGCTCTTGATGAGCATGAGCATTTGGAAATTCCCAATTGTGTCTCCTGTCAATGATTCTTATCTCTTTATAACAATGTAAACCGACTAGCTGCTGTGTTGTTAGAGGTGAGCTGAATATTCCAAATGTATTTCTTGGTTTATCTTAAGAAACTCAAACACTTGTAAAATTAGGAGATTTTCCAACCGCCTCCACACCTCTTGACTATCCACTCATAGGGCTGATTGGATAAGTTTTGGAAATATGTTGTTCTATTTGTCAAGTCTTTGAGTAGTGAAGGCAGCCAGAAGAGGGAGAAAAGTGTTTAAGAGTGTCTGGCTGTAGGCCCAGGCGGCTGGCTATGAGCTGTTTGTCTGAGACGTCTGCTTCAGCTGTTGATGGAGGTATTATTTGCAGTTGGAGTACGGATGAGTTGCGGCAGACTGGGTGGAATATGAGGGATTTTCTCAGCTCCTAGCTTATGGGCAGGGCTAAGCGATAAAATAATCCCTTGACAAGTGCAATATGAACGAAATCCTCGAAGGGGAAAATCCCATGTTTACTTGGACATGCAATTCCACCATCTCCATCACAGCTAAAGCTTGTTTAGGACATGGTGTTTTTATTTATCTATTTTTATTTCCTTAAGGTTGTTTGCCTCTCTTGTCCAGTGATGTTAAAAATGTAGCAGTCTTATGACTGCAGAGATTTATGAGCAAGCAACTGTAGAAAACAAACAGCCCTGTCATGGTGTTCCACTGTCTTACAATGAAAATGCAATATGAGGGATATTTCAAGTATGTTTTTTAAAGTAAGGGGAACTGATTAAAGGAGCCCTATCATGAAAAATGGACTTTTAAGAGTTTTTCAGCATGTTACTGTGTTGTTCCCTCATAAAAAACTTCATTTAAATTGTTTTTTTCTTCATTTGTGCATATTTGAGTAATATATATGAATATTCAGGCCAAGCTGTAGCTTCCTTAACATAACTGACTGACACCGGTATACGCATCGAGGTGGCACAAAGCGACAAACACGCATGCGCAGCATCGTAGCAAGACGCCCTCTTTGTTGAACAGAAACTCTTATAGAATCCTAACCTATACACACTCTCTGAGGAAGAAACTAACAGCCTGCAGGAAGATTTCCTCAGAGACAAACAGCCATCAGCTAACAGACGTTTGCTCCAGAGTTCAGGAGATTTTTTTTTTTTTTTTAAAAAGCTGTAGAGGACGGCAAGTTGGGAAAAATGTGGTTGCGTTCAGTGTGGGAGTTTATTTGTTGTACTGGACGAATTGACTTGCGAGAAGTGGTTGGATTATAACTTCAGGAGCAGAAAAAAAAAACCTCAACTTAGTGTGTGAACTTCACTCCTGACAACTTCATGAATCTCGGGCAGTAAAGTGTTTTTTTGGGGGGGGATTACTTCTGAAACCTGACGCAGTTCCTATAACGCGAATGGACAGACAACAACACCGGTGAGTGAAACACGTCTCTCAGCTCAATGCTAACTGTTAGCCTATGATTTGTTCAGTAATTTATTTACTTGTAAGGGGTCTCTGTGGTACTTCTGTGGTACTGCATGTACTTCAAACTCCATGTCAGACTCTGGCTTGAGTGCATACAGCTCCATAACAGGCTGCTCCATTTTATCCCGTCGATTGGAGTCCGATTATCCATCAATGTTTACAAATAACATCCATGTCCCAACGTCCCGTCAGAATCAGTGTCTCTTCCGGGGCGACGTCATGAAATGGCCGTAAAACATGTTGCAATTGGTCGAGAGCTCCATGGATCAGTACAGTCAGGCATCTTACTTCCGTGTTGGAAATTAGGCGCATAGAAAAACAAATATTTAACACCAAATTAGTTTCTATAGTAGCGATGGGAACATATTTAGCTTTCAAATGCCTGTATTTGACTTTTGGAACGTTTGAAAAGCATGATACACCTCCTTTAAGGTTTTTCAATTAGTTTTATTAAATCAGCACAAACCAGAAAAGCTCAATTTATATGTAAAGCCACTTTTGTACTTTTCTGCAAAAAACAGTTTTATTTCATTCATTGAAATTGTTAGTTTAGTAATAGCAAAGTTAGTAAACCACTTTAGATTTACTGCTTTAAATTCAGGTCTTGATAGTAAATTCAAATTGAGAACTTATAAATATCCTCTTTCTTTAGAGTTTTTAGATGTGTGATAAATGTGGTGGTGGTAGTTCAGGTGAAAGAGCAGTTGTCTGTCAGCCAGAGGGTCAGTGGATTGATTCCAGGCTTCCCCAGGCTACATGCCAAAGTGTCCTTCGGCAAGACTCTGAACCCTGCCTTGCCTCCCAATGTGCCCATCAATGTGCCATTCAATGTGCCCAATAAGGGTATAAATGTGTGTGTAACTGGTGGAATGTTACATGTAGTGTAAAGTGCTTTGAGTGGTCAGCATATGACTGGAAAAGTGCCACATAAGTACAGACCCTTTACCATATGTAATTGGTTGCTATAGGTATACCTGGTGAGCAAGGCTTTAAAGCTAGGGTTGGCAATGATGGAAAAACGTACCACCCGAAACCATGCCTTCAGAGAGCAGGGATGTGTGCGCCGATGTTTTACGAGCAGGTTAACGATAACAGCCGAGTGGATAGCTCGTTAGCTTGATCGTAAACAGTTGACAAACCACGTTTTTAAAAGCTTTAATCCACTCACCTCCAACTCCTGTAAAAAGTCCACACTGCAAACGTCAACGCCTCCGAGACTTAATCCTTATCTGTTGTTTTGTTTTGGTGTTTTGGCGCAGCAGCAGTTAGCAGTCCGTTAGCTATATTTGTTTACAGTGAGCGGCGTACAGGGGGGTCACAGGGGACGGAGAGAGGGGAGGGATAGAGACGAGACATAAAGGCATGGATTCGTTCTTTCTTTCAGTGTGAATGGCAGGGGTTGGTCAGTTTTTACAGAACTGCAGCTCTCACAGAGGTCTGACGTTTTTCCTTCTTTTTTATGAATACATGATGTATTGACTACTGTCAGGATGAAGGACCATTTCACCCAGTACAACAAAAAGTGTTTCTGGATTACCAACTCTGGCTTTAAATGAACACCCGCCAACCCCACAAAGGTGGGCATGAATGAAAACTTCCTGGCCAGTTTGGCGGATGATGAATGAAGTCAATCATTAAGGTTATTTGTCCTGGTAGGACTGTCTCTACATTTCTTATGAACATTGACTGCATGTGGTGTTGTTTACAGCACATGCTACTGCCTGAACAAAGATTTTTGTGTATGCCTTTTCTAAATCTTGATAAAAGGTTCGTAAAAACAGGTGGTGAATGATGCCCATTGACAGAATGTAGTCGTTTCACACTGTTGTGACAAAAAAGACCATCAACAAAAAGTGGATTGTTCCATACGATTCTATCAGTCTGACCCAGAATGCCTGTTATGGTTGGGTGTTGTTAAGAACCTCACAATTCAATTTGATTTTTATTCTTTGGGTTGTATTCCATATTGATTTGATTCAGTATTGATTTAAATGTTTTAATGTCAATTCAGTCAGAAGTAATACTGATCCAACACTGATCTGATTCTTTTTGTCAGTCTAGAAGTGGTTAATAGAAGGATGTAATTTGCTCGATACTGGAATGTAATGCTTTTCTGGTCTCCTAAAGAAAGAATGAAATAATGTAACCAGTCATGCATGACCGCTGTTGCACTCAGCCGTTTTACTTTTCTCCTCCGTTAACGTAAAGTAATTCTACATGACAGACATGACTACAGCTCTGCAGGTTTTCGATCATATGAGGATATGATGAAGTTTGAGTTTAAGTAGGCTAATAGTTTAGTTCAGGACTCACTCTGCACATTGTTTTCTGTACCTGTTTACTCCTCTACTTCCATCCCAATTTAAATGAACTACTCTTCTACTTTCTCATAATTCATCACAAGTACATATTTATTTTCAAATAAGAAATAAACGTTAGAGTTGGGAAAGTAGTCATTGCCATAAATGTCACATTTTAATTGTCATTCGTCACAGATTTGGTTATGTTATGTTAATGCTGCCAACACACCTTTTACTCTGGATTGTAACACTATTATTTTGTAAAACAAACAAACAAACAAATAAAAACAGATAATTTTATCTGAAGGACATTTGAAAAAAGAATGATTGTGCAAAAACAGGCAGTTTTGCAAACGCCACCCAGGGTTTATGCTTGTTTCTGTTTCCATCAGCTCGGTTGTCCTCTGCCCAATTCCATCTAAAAAGTGACATATGTTGCAGCCACACTCTGTTATAATCCAATCTGAGAGGTCAGCTTGGAAGTGTTTTCAGTCTGGGTTCACTTTTCATTTTGCAGCCAAATTCAGTGATGTCAACAAGAGTCCCGAATAACGTGACCTTCTTTATAATATCCACAGCTGTGGTCTTAGGCACTGTTTTTGTCTAGTCTTTTAGCCTTTAGCTTGACCACGTAGCAGTAATTTCTCCCATAGCTCCTTAGACAACCTCCTTCTTTCTCTTATGCACGTTTAATTGGAGGCACACAATAATATCACACGGATCAATATTTGCTTTTATTCATTTTAAGTAGCCTTACTGAGTGAATTGACTGAATTGACTTATGAGGTGGAAAATCTGTTGCATCTATAAAAACTCAGAGGATTTGGAGAGTACATTTTCTGCCAAGGTCAGTGCTCCGTTTCACAGTCGTAATGAAACTGCTCTGGCCCAGGACCAAAATTTAAGAGGTTCCTCCTTCATCTGCTGCAAGTTTCATCACTTTGTTTTTTTAGCAGGTTTTGCAAAGTATGTCTAATAGATAGACAAATGCTTGTGGAAAGGAAGGAAGCAAAAAGGAAAATTCTCAACCCTGCTTTCTTTCTCACCGATGCTTATTATGCGAATAGCTGCACAAAGAGGGCAAGATTGCTGCTGGTTAGTTTTTTTTTTTTTTGGATGAATATTTTTGGGCTTTTTTGTGACACATACTGAATGAATCCCACCAGTTGGGGGACACACATCTTTAACACACCTCACTTGTTTGGGTTTAGTCTTAATCTATCCGGACTCAGTGTCCGACAGAATTTCAGATGTTACTGTTTCACCATGCTGTTTTGGAGCCTAGTCACACTCCAAAGCCAAAGTTTCACCTGCACATCAACGATTTATTTCTTATCACTGTTTTGTTTCATTACCAGAGTAAGAATCATCTTAAACAAAACAGTTATTCTGGAACTTATTTGTATTATCCCTTTGAATATGCTTTTGCTTTGCGCTTATTGAAATGTTCCTTCTGACTTCTGTATGTTGCTTTACTTTTTTGGAATACTATAACATTAATCTTATAGACGATATTTATGTTATTCAAACATCAAAACAAAATTCCAAAATATTCAACTTATTCAGTCTTAAGCAGAGACTGTTAGTGAGTGATTAAATAATGTGCATGCGCAAGACCAACCTGCTAGATTCACAGCTCCTTCCTCCGGTCACAGAATAACGTGCACAAGCCACTCCGGTGTTTAGCAGACAGCAGGGTACAGATTCTCCCATTGTGTCACAAACACAAGTAAATGGAATGCTGTTGTCTGAACATTGCTAACTGCTAGCAGAATGATGTTAGCGACCTGCTGTAAACATCAGACAAGTGCGAGCAGCTTCTGGGTCGCAGTATTACTCTCGCCAATCAATCACTCTCTTTGATCAGTCTTGCCTATTACCCGTCTTCAATCACTCTCACTACAGTAGTAAAAACAATTGACGAGCCAATAGACAAATGAAAAAGTTAAGGAATGCTAGAGATGATTGGCGGATGTTTTTCCAGCCCCATTACTTTCAAAGCTAATGTAGGCTATAATAATATTTATATATTTAAAGCTTTTAATTAATCAAAACGTGTGGAGTAGTGACCCCAGTTTTACTGAATATTGCAAAAATTGTTGAAAGAAACATCTTTTTAGGGCCTATATCAATAGTTTCTCATCAGCCTCAGCCGATGGCCAATACAACCTGCTGATATTTGGGACGACTATTTGGGGCCGATACTACATTTGATCCCAAAATCAATATAATGAAGGACACAATGACAACTAATTATGAAAACTGTTTTAAGATAAAAAAAAAAAACAAGCAATTCAAATGAAAATATAAAAGAGAAACAGTGCACTAGTAACAATACCAAAAAGAAACATTAAACATGTTTCTATATGTGTTTATGTATACATATATATATATATACATATATATATATATATATATATATATATATATATATATATGTATATACACAAACTGGTGCCTGTGTAGATGCCCCTTTATTAAAATTATTATTAAATTATGCCAAGGGAGGTATCGGCCATCACATCACACCAATCGACTAAGGCCGATACCAGCAAAAAATGCAGATATCGGCCTAAAATATTGGCAGGCTGATGTATCAGTCAATCCTTAGTTTCAATTAGATTCATACTGTAAAACCAGTCAAAATAATTCATTTTACAGGATTCAACGCTGAGCATTCGCACGATTTGCTTTACAAAAATAATTATTTAAGTCATTCTTACGCAAGGACAGAAAAAATATTACACTGTGAAAAAGCAAAAATGAACATCTTCACACAGCCAATTACTTAATGTTGCAGATGAGGCTGATTTAAGTGTAAAGTAGGATTTGGAGCCACTGCTTGGCCACAGTAGACCCTGCTGGGCCACTGCCGTGTTTATTTTACTGTGGCCACCAAGTCTGTGGCAGCAGTGACGTGATGAGGGTCGTGAGGGTGTCTGGGGAGTGGAAGCCATGCTCTCAGTTTAAATGGTGCAGTGCCCCTTGGGGGGAGGGGGGGCTATGGGGATGGGAATGCATGCTCAAAGTGTCTTTCTGTGTCGGGCAGGACAAGCTGTTTTGTCATTGGATGACTAAAAATAAAAACCTCTGACCTTGACTCGTCGCTTGATGACAGAGTGAGGAGTAGAGGTGATGAGCGAGGTAGTGAGTGTGTGTGTGCTTGACAGTGAGGACGACATTTAGAGGAAGTGAGGGAGGATGAGAGAAATTTGTACAGTAGGACTAGCATTAAATGTGACAAGAGAAAAACAGATGTGGAAGTCATGAAAGGGTAGAAAAGGGGTCAGAAATATGGTAACAGGATATAAATCTTGCAGGTCACACAGCTGAGAGACCCGTTCGGTTAGCTGCGCTGACTTATTTGGACGATTTTGAAACTAGATACTATCCTCCTCATTTTAACCTTCACGCTTCCTGTACAAACATACGATACTTGGAGCAGTCTAAGCATGACTATGTGTACCAGCATTTGAGTCCAAGACAAATTTTTCCATTGGGAAAAATTAAAGTGCATTGTCTCATATCGTATCGCATCGCATCGTATCGTATCGTATCGTATCGTATCACATCGCATCATATCGCATCATATCGCATCACATCGCATCACATCGCATCACATCGCATCACATCGCATCACATCGCATCACATCGCATCATATGTGATGCGATGTGATGCGCATCACATATGCGCATCACATGCGCATCACATCGCATGAGATGCGATGTGATGCGCATCTCATCACATCGCATCGCATCACATCGTATCGTATCGCATCGTATCGTATCGCATCACATCGTATCGCATCACATCACATCGTATCGCATCGTATCGCATCGCATCGTATCACATCGCATCATATCGCATCATATCGTATCGCATCACATCGTATCGCATCGCATCACATCATATCGCATCACATCGCATCACATCGTATCATATCGCATCACATCGTGTCGCATCACATCGCATCGCATCGTATCACATCACATCATATCGCATCACATCGTATCGCATCACATCGTATCGCATCACATCATATCGCATCACATCACATCGTATCACATTGCATCATATCGCATCACATCGTATCGCATCACATCGTATCGCATCACATCGTATCGCATCACATCGTATCGCATCACATCATATCGCATCACATCGCATCACATCGTATCGCATCACATCACATCACATCGTATCACATCGCATCATATCGCATCACATCGTATCGCATCACATCGTATCGCATCACATCGTATCGCATTGTATTGCATCGCATTGCATTGCATCACATCGCTTCATATCGTATTGCATCGGATCACATCACATCACATCATATTGCATCATATTGTATCGCATCTCATCGCATTGCATCGCATTGTATCGTATCATATCGCTCCGTTTTGCACTGGAGGCGTTATAACATGTTGGAAGCGTTTATGTACATACCCGACTGAGTTGGCACGCTGCTTTTGTTTTGTCTGCGTTTTTATTTTTTCTCCTCCTCTCTCTTCATCAACACCGAGGTGCTCCCAGACGGGGACTTGAGGCTAGACGGCGCTTCTTCTGGCTAAACTAGCTTGCATGCCATGTTCTTAGGAGTTGTTAGAAACAGGATGGTAAGCACACTGCACCAAGTGCAGGCGAAGATTCAACGGTCCATCACTCAATTATGTCCGTTGGCACGCAAAAACGTAATGAAGCAATAAATAGCTAATAAACAAATCCTGCGCCCAACAGTTCGGTACAGGGTCGTGCCGAACTGAGAGCAGTGTACCGATCGGTTCAACACAAATACACATACTGTTACAGCCATACTTTGTATCATATCACACTGCATTGCATAGCTTCGTACCGTATCACACCATATCATATCATATCATATCATATCATATCATATCATATCATATCATATCATATCATATCATATCATATCATATCATATCACATTGCATTAGATTGTTTTGTATCGTGTCGTACAATCACGGTTTTGAAAGAATAAGAAACCATCTATATCATTTGTGTCTAATTCTTTATTTGACCTGTGACATTAGAAAGAATAAACAAATAAAAAAGGAGAGTTTTCACCCATTCTGTTAAGCATGATTTGAAAGTGTAAACTGCTCTTTGCCACCTCTACCTGAGTCTTTTCCCCTGGAGGAAATTACTTCAGCAGGGTGCACTCATCATTTGCTGCTTGTAAGAGCAAAATGACCTATTTTTTCCAGGCAAACACAGATGTTATGAATGAGATGCCCGTCTGAATTATCCAGACCGGCATCTCAAATTGCAAGTGACAACTCAGTCTAATGAAAAGACATCTTCACACCTAAGTTTACAGACACTGCAGCCTGTGAGAGCTTCCAACTGCTCACTTTTTATGCCACAATTTTGAATGACAACACCGGTGCTTACAAGTTAAAAGGATTCAAACATCAACTGACATCAAATGCTGCTACAGTACAAAACCTTTAATTCACCTCTGGACTGATGGAAATTTTACCCAAAAAATATTACCTCACTTTGATTATATGAACCCATACAACCCTACTAGATCGCCCGCTGGTACCCAGTTCTCAGGAACAGTGCTGTGTAACTCTTTATGGGTAAGCTGTGATTGACAGCTTCCCTTTTTTTAGGTGATCTACAAAAGTATTCCAAGAATATATACAATATAATCTCCTGGGTCAAACTGCTGGGTTAAAAAGTGACCAACTAATTTCTGGGTTATTTTTAACCCAAACATTTGGATTGTTGGGTTGTTGACCCAACTTCTGGGTTAAAATAACCCAACATTATGGTCAAGATAACCCAACTTCTGGGTCAAATATTCAACCCCAAAATTAGGTAACCCCCCCAACTTAGTTGGTCCCTTTTTAACCCAGTAGCGAGTTTTTAGTGTGTATCCCATCCAGGAGCTTTAAAATCCAGCCACACAATGTACTATTTATTCAGATATGGGAACTCCACAATGAGAGATCCATAATAACGTTGTTATTCATCACTTTTTTCGACAATTTGAAAAAATAAAAAATCACTACTTTGCTGCTAAAAACCTTTATTTTGACCCACAAATTATGATGAAGTCATTTCCTGTCTTAGGCCATTTAATTAGCTCAAATTGACAGTAATATCCAATGAGAAGCAGCCAAACATGAATGATGTGAAAATTATATGTCTGACAGAAAGGATCAAAACTATTGGTCCTGAGTTTGTTTTTATGCAAAGTGGGACTAAAAGCAAGCAGAGTTGATTTTGTGAGGATAGTAGGTAAATAGTAGCAAAAATACATAGAAAAAAATTTGCCTGTAGGAAAACCAGTAAATATCTAAATAGTTTATGTTGTGTGTTTCTTTCAGTGTCTCTTTTTAAACAAAATTTTTTATTTATTTTTTTTATATACTGTTCAGATCCCCAAGGGGAAATTAAGGCTCTGCATTTTACCCATCTCTGTACAGTAGTGCCAGAGAGCAGTGTGCTGCTACCTACTGTAAAGCACCCGGGGAGCAGTTGGTGGGGGTTAAGGACCTCGCTCAGGGGTCCACAGAAGTTCACCTGAATGCCGTGTCGAGGACCCGAACTCGGGTCCTCCACGCCAAGGCCCACGACATTACCACTAGGCTACCCACTCCCCAAACTTTTTTCCCTGAAAGCCAAAACTTGAGAGAATTATGTGATGCAGATGAAAGTACAAAGTACTATTTGTAGTACTTTTTGTTTTCATGTTTGACCTTTATGCTATATCTATTGATCATTCATTTTGCATAATGTTAGACACATAACTTGCCAAGGGAGCTGACCTGAAAAAAAATATATACAAGGAACAGAAAAAAAAGACATTCCCTTTGTTGTGTGTCTAAAAGGGTTGGGTTGGGAAAAAAAGAAAGAAAAAGAAAGCAGGTAGGTTAAGAGAAAAAACAGAAATGGCTTAGAATCACATCTTACACGAGTGGATGTGGAAAATACTGTCTTTAATAAGCTGGTCTAAAATTTGTTTAAATAATTTTGTGAAATTGTGAGAAACAATTTATTTCCAGTATTTCCACACTCAACAGATCTTGCCTAACTGGTACAAGTTGCTCCCCAGTGTCTGTATGTCCGTACATGCTTAAATATACACAATGCAAGCTCACTCTCCTCTTATCTTTTTCCCGATATATGAAAACATGCTTCCTCAGCTGCAAATGTACATGGTCACCCAAACTAATATGAATTTATTTAATGTTTCAGCCTCTGTCAGTTTCCTCGAAATTAGTGAACTGAACTTTTTTAAAAAATAGGATACTCAGTCACTTTACCAGAAGGCCTTAAGACAGATATAAGAAGCCACTCTAGCTGAACATGTGTCATCGTCTTACACAAGCATGGTTATGTACATTTTTATCTCACATATCTTATTATCTTAAGTTCCTGTTAAGAAGGTTAGGTTTTGGTATAGACATAATTAGGAAAGCTAGCAGGTTTTAGAGATTTGCTTTTTTCAAACTTTCATTTACTTTTAATTGAACCTTATTTGACATTTTATGAAATTTTTTAAAAGCTTCCATAAGTACTTCTATTAGCAGATCTATGTCACCCAAAAGCAACATGTTTAGAGAGACCTGAAAGAGCATGCTGCAAAAAGAAAATGTTTCATTTCTGCATGGAGGTTATCACTCAGTGCAGCTCTGTAGTAATTTGCAGTGACGCTTCACTTTTTAATGGGACAAGTGTGCCCAATCAAGCCCACAAAATTCCCATTATACCGGCTGTAGAGCTACCAGATCCCCTCTCTATTCCGCCTCCCTGGGAGCAGCATTCAAGCCTGTGCTGCCACCAGAGGCTGCCACACATGCACTCTCCTGCATGTCTGCATCACTTTT
>JALJCO010006362.1:0-125000 GCA_023101725.1 Atherinomorus stipes | reverse complement strand
TCCTACTCATCACTGGAGATGGTTTCATCTTATTTCATCTCACATTATTGTTATCGGTGGTCCCCGATGCTAATGCTAGCCTACAGTAAGTCAATAGGAATCTGCTAGCCTGTCATTATCAGTTATAACACAAGACTAAATACAGTATATATATATATATATATATATATATATATATATATATATATATATATACATATCAGTCAGTCAGTCATTATCTGTACCGCTTATCCAATTCAGGGTTGCCGAAGCCTATCCCAGCTATGATCAGGCGAGAGGCGGGATAAACCCTGGACAGGTCGCCAGTCTGTCGCAGGGCCTATACATATATGTATATATATATATATATTTAAATAAATATGTTAGGGATGTATTAGGGATGTCCGATATCATTGGCCTACTGATATTATCGGCCGATATTGGCATTAATATGTGATATTCGAAAATATCCGTATTGCTTTTTGGGCAGATAATTTGAAAAATTAAATCTTGCGAGATTTTGTTAGTAAAATCTCTCGTTACGGAGCAACAAAATCTCGCGAGATCTTAGCCGTTTCTCAATACCAAGTTCGCTAAGAACAAACTTGTGTACTTGCTAGTATGGACTTGTTGGAAGTAAAGACTTCTGAGGACGGAAGGACACAAGTACACTCGTTGCACATTTGGAACAGAAGCATACTTGATTACGTCAAAGACGTTGCTGAAGTTGTGTCATAACAGATATCTAATACTGAAATGATAAGTAGCAATAACCCTGCTTGAATGTGGCAGTTAAAGACAGCTAATCTGCGCAACCGTCTTACTTACTGATAGCTACCGTTAGCTGTTCAGCCCGTTTGTGAAACCGCTAGTCACTTTTAATAACGGTTTAAAATTTATCAAACCACCAAGAAGTTGAAGTAAAACAACTCTGTTGTAGAAAAGTTATATAAAACCAACGTTACGTAAAATAATGAGTATTTTCAGCACTTATAGCAATTACTTTTCTCCTCCACCATTGTTATGCCGCAATGCCTTATGGGATAGAAAGGTGTCTGAAGTCCACAAAAGTCATCTCCAATGCAGACTCGGAAAAGTGGGCGGAGCAAGTACACATCCGGGAATATGGAGTGTACTTGTCTTGATGCGTTCTTTGAATTGGAACAGTACTTGGACCTCTACTGATGACGTTTCAAAAGTACACAAGAATGCAAGTCCGCAAAAGTACGCATATTGAGAAACGGCCCATGTTTAAACAGCGTTGGTCCAGCATTTATAAATGTCCCCATTATCCTGGAAGAACTTCATATCCCAGCATTCCTTTCAGAGTCATGTGACCACGATGCAGCTGCTGCTGCTACAGACTGACTTGCTTTGAAGCTGCTTATAATACGATATCTGGTTTTAAGTTGCTGGTTAAGTTTCCAAGTTGTCATAAACAATAGAATTAGCCACATGCTGACAGCCAGATGTCCAAAATGAACTCCTCTGGCTGAGTTAAGGATATTTTAGGATCTTTGCTCTCAGAGCAGAGTATAGTTGTATCTCAGAATATGAGAGAAACAACCACACAGTTCTCTGCATATATTGGTATCAGTTAATATTCGGATATCGGAATTGATGGACAATATCGGTATATCGGATGTCATTTGAAAAAAAAAGCCTATATCGAACATCCCTAATATATACTCACACACACACATATTCATATAGTGTATATGACGCATTTAGAGACAGTTTAAAAATAATGTCCAATGGAGAAAAAACATTGTACTAATATAAACTACCTATTAGATTTTCTAGTAGGAAAATAAAACTAAGTAGCCCTACTAATAACTATCAGCTTATTTAGTTCAGTATAATTACTGATTAGATTTTGAATAGAGAGAATTTATTTATTTTTTTTTAAAGGATGACCCAAATTAATTAGTTTATAGTAGGAGCAACATTTTAGTGGTTGGGCTCCAATATCACATTAATGGTGAACATAACATGAATGATGGGATGGGAGGCACAACAGCTGTAATCAGGATGACAGCAGAAGTAAAATTATAAAAGAAAACCTGAAAACTGCCTGATTAGTTGCATGAGAATGAATGTAGATTTCTGGACCACAGCAGTGATGTCATATTTAATATGGAGGGTTTGCAGGGTGGGAAAGAAGGAAATAGAGTAACAAAGAAAAAAACACAAGTGGCAAAAAAGAGAGTATAAGAACACACTGCAAAACTCAGATCTTAGCAAGTATATTTTTCTTATTGCTAGTAAAAATATCACACTCAAAATAAGACAAAATTACTTAATGAGAAATATTTCGGTGAGATAAAAAATTTTGTTTTAAGGCAATGCATCTCATTTTAGGAAATCTTATCAAGAAAATTTTGCTTGTCCCATTTGCAGAATTTTTTTGCTTATTACAAGCAAAAAAAAATAATCTTTTTTTCTTTTAAACTTATTTTAAGAGTGGCCAAGATTTTTTTTGCTTGTAATAAGCCAAAAAAGAACAAAAAAACTCTGCCAATGGTACATGCAAAATTTTCTTGATAAGATTTCTTGAAGATGCATTGCCTTAAAACAAGATCTTATATCTTATTGAAATGTTTCTCTATAAGTTATTTTGTCTTATTTTGAATTTGATGAGATATTTTGTCTAGAAATGGAGGATTTCTAAGATTTGAGATTTTGGAGTGGAAGATAGATCACATCTGCCTGACTGGACTTTTGCTAAAGCTTCATTTGTTGTTGATAGCACCATAAATACAATGGAAGACTTCCCTCTGTGGTACAGAGAATGCAGCATGATTTAAGATGAAGTTTGGTAAAGATAAAGATTAAAATGCAGTATATTTCTGCTCTAAACTGGTAATGGGATGTAGACATTTACATTAAATCTGAACTTTTCACTGAGGGAGACATGTTGAACTTGATGGGGGCCAGACAAAGTGCCAGAGTTGCGTTTTTTGCAGCTAGTAATGACATCAGGCACCCAGCAAAGAATTTTTTCAATGAAAGCTCCCTTTTATAAAAACTTTAACTTTAGAAAGAGCAACCTGGTGAACAGAAAGATGAATGGTGGCAAATTTTGCCAGCTATAGTTTTCCTTCCTATCTTTACGCTTGTTCAACATTACTAATTCTGTGCTGGGAATTTTTATGACTAATACGCTACAAGTCTCAGTGGTCTGTTAAGATCTATAGAGATGAAAGAGATAAAGCTAGCTGTTCTGCAAGGAAGACACAGAGCTGCTGAGATCGCATTCAAATTGAAACGCTGATGCTCTGCTAATACACAGCGGGGCTGTACAGCCTGTTCTTGTCTTCCAGGCAGTATACAGGACAGGGAGCATAGAAAGGAAGGTACAAATGCTATTTAAAGCCTGACTGACAGAGCCGGAGGACATACACAAAAACTAGCAAGGGAATCCATGTAAAATATGAACGTAAGATGAATGTAGGTATGAAAGAAAGAGTGGTGAAATCTTTTCAATATAAGCTGAAATACATCCGCAGTGAATGTGCTCTTCACGGCCGCTTTTATGTTACAAACTGTGGACCCACGCATGCAGTTAGCCCTTTTTTCACTCCCCCCGCCCATTTGTACATAACAACGCCTTCAAAGTGAAATGGAAGTGGGTTATTGTGAGTTTCAGGGACTGTTATGATGTCATCTGTCTCCTGTCATCAGTGACAGGGTAAAGAATTCACCAGGTCGCTGTTTACGAAGGCGGTACAGATGTTGGTTAAAGTTTTATGGTTCTTGATTAACATTAGAAAGATTCATTGGAGCCACGGCATCTTTTCCTCCAGCAGTGTTTGTGAGCAGACGCAGGGCTGATGGATGCCTGATTGTGTTTGTGAACGCTTCAACAATGATATCTCACAAATTGAACCAACAAGGCTCTTGTCATTTTTAATAATGTACAGCAGGCACCACGCGGTGAAGGATTCAGCAATATGTGTTTGGATTTTAGCGACACAATGACAGTGGTAACACAATTATCGTGCTCCCTGTCCTTCTCCACACGCAGCCAGTCGCATCATTTCCACTCCAGTAGCATGTTATTACAACACATCCTAGGCTGTGTGACGTTTCTACCCTCATTTTGACACATTTGGAACATTAGAAACAATCTCACATTAAGAATGAAACAACTATAGGGACAGGAGAACATCGACATCCAGCTGAGTCAAAGGATTCATATACTACAATGAGAACACTTAAAAAGACAGTCGCCTCCGTGTGATACAGCTAATTTACAAGAAAACACCTCATTAATGACTGGTACAAACCTGAGAGCAATTCATAAATGTTATCCATAGAAAAATGTTAATCTAGTCACAATGAACTGTTATTGTCCTTGAATGTAGCAGTTACTTCTGCTAAGGTGTTGGACTCATCAAATAGAGTTAAACAAGAGTCCCGTCCTTGCCCTCAGTCATCTCTGGGGATGGACAAATCGGGCGAAATGTACTGAAGCTAATGCGCTAGCCTCCACTGTGCTTGGATAATTGGCCAGCTGGAAGCGTTAATGTGAAACTGTGCAGTTCTCCTCCTTTTCTTCAGTTAAACCAGTGAAAACTGCAGCCCCCCTTTTGTAATAGAATTAATGAAAAAAAAAAAAAAAATAGAAAATGGCCTGGTTTGAGAATTAAGGAAATGTGATATGTAGTCTGCAGTAATTAGGGCCTATAGAGTGAAGCGCTTAGTGTGAGATGATTCCCATGTCGACCAGCCATAATTACGTTGGGTTTTCTGCCTCTTCTTCCTTACTATGATGAAAAGGTTTTATTGTTCCGCTGCTTTAAAAAGACTGAAGGAAAAGGAGGGATCGGCGTCAGCTGATGAAAGGATTCTTTGTGAAAATTGCTGCCACCGCCGAAAAAAGAAGAAGAAAAGAAGAGTTTCATTTCATCTCAGTGCAGCACCGTCACTCTCCCACTTTTACTCTTCCTGCCTTTAACTGGCTGATACATGCAGCAGAGTTGCATCAGAAGTGCCACGGAAAATTTACAGGAAGGCGGATAAAGGTTTTTTTGTCAATGCATTGTGATCTCCTGAGATGTGCTCCGCAATGGGTGTCAGTGCAGCTTAGAATGAGACGGCTGCACGTCGCCTTGTTTCCCTGAGCTTTTAGGAAATATTTGTGTGCATGTGCGGGTTTATGTGTGTCTGAGCTGCTCTGCATTGTTGTGTGCCACTTTTTGGCCAACAGCCTGCCGTCTCCCATAGAATGTGGCATTCCCTGCTGTGGTGCCTGTTTCAGAAGGAGCATTATAATCTGGCCTATTTGCCGCCCCAGTTACATAAAAGAAAATTGTCCAAAGTTTGATACAGTAATGGGATTTCAGCTGAAGCTTTAGCCCGAGCTGCAAACTGAACAAAAGCTCCAATGCTTAACAAACTATATTACTCACAGCTTTCTTTTTGCTGAGTGGAAGAGTGATGGCAGCAGGCAGACAGGTTGCACTGGCAGGCTACTCAGCACCTGGACTGGAACACTGTTTATGGATTGTATAGTGACAGGCATCATTACATGGAATCCATAATGGAGTCTGTATCTACAGATGGCAACTCTTGTTGCAAAATCTTCTCCTCTATGCATCTATTCAAAAAGTTTCCTAAATCAATTATATTTGGATACAAGTTCAACTGAAGGAAGCAAAGACTGTAAAAAAAAAAAAAAAAAAAAAGAAAAAGGATGTTGTATCCGGTTAAGTCTGAAAAGGAGAAAGTGAAGCCAGTTGGACATTTTCCACCGTCACCATCTTGCTGTGTCGCGTGTGACGTCACTCCCATAAAATACTAAAATGGGTGAAGAAGAGCTGCTCTGAGCCACGGGGCAAATGATTAACAGCCAAGTTAATGCTAACCGAGCTAATTGAAATGAACAGGAGCGAACATGTAAGGCAAGCTTAAACTTGCTGTAAACCAGCCAAGAACTGTCGTTGTGCAACTCTGCTACAGGCTGAGGTCTTCCTGGGAGCAAGCACGGAGCTACCTATTAGGCTGGGCGCACACCAAACGATTTACACCGTCGCAGACTTAAAGGAATAGTACACCCACAGAATGATGTGAGTTCATTTTCTACTCACCCTCGTGCTGAGCAAGACCCTGGAGCACTTTTTTAATATCTCCAATGCAGCCGGAGATCGGACAGGTTTGTGTTTTCCCCAAACTTTCATATAATGGAGGTGACCGGGGCTCAAACCAAAAAGGTCCATAAAAGTCCACATAAACTTGGCAATATTCCTGCATACTGCTCGTCCAATGTAATCCAAGTGTCCTGAGTGGGTAGCGTCCAGAATTTACTCAAAATGACATCATTTAGTATATTTTTATAGCCTAAACAGTAGTACATCTAGCCACTGCAAAGTGCGCCCCTGCAAGTTCACAACACTAAGGAAGCCGCAGGGTTCAGCGCCTAACCTGCCAATAATGCAAGCATAGAAGAAGAAATTTGCTGTTTACATTGTGTGTTTACAAGAGTGAATGAGCAGCGGACGAACCGGGACAAACACAAGAGGGGTTGGCAATTAATTTAAAACAAAGAACGAAAAAGAGAACGCACGATCTCATCTGCCGCAGCTTCCGTAGTGTTGTGAACTCGCATCAATACCCAGTGTTGCTATGGGGATTTGCTCTGTTTTGGAGCCAGCCCCTAGTGGATGAAGAAAGAATTACAATTTTTTTTTTAACTTGACTTCCAGGTTTCACTCTTCTC
The DNA here is from genome assembly GCA_023101725.1 of Atherinomorus stipes. NCBI lineage: Eukaryota > Metazoa > Chordata > Actinopteri > Atheriniformes > Atherinidae > Atherinomorus > Atherinomorus stipes. Next base: position 118,300 of record JALJCO010006362.1, on the reverse strand, counting down.
CAGCGGAGTTTGCCCCTTGACGGGAAGTTAACAAGTAATGGTGAGAAAGCACTGGTGAAAGAGACGCAGCTCGCCTAACTGTTTTTAACTGGAAAAAAATGGTTTGCTATAGCATCAGTTTGTGCATATGTTAATGCATATAGGCTTCTGTGTGTATGATTGTATGTGTGTGACGAAGGCAGAGGGTTTTTGTAATGGAAAGCAGGCCATAAATAATCCAACATGATGAGGAAGATAGTGAACAAAACAAAAAGAGATCCATTTATTTTCCCGCGATGGTAATGGAATGCTGGAATCCAAGATTTGCATTAAATCTTGGGATGAGACGGAATTAGGAGCCTGGGTGATAATGTGTGTGTGAATGCTACAGTTCTTGGATAACATTTTTTTTTCTAATGCTTAGTTTGTCTGAAAGAGCAAATTGAGGTTTCCATGCTCTGCAGAACGGAGAGGCGGCGTCATAATGAAGCACAGCTCTGCCACGCTCGTCTTGGCTGAGCATGAGACGATCATGCTGACCTTTTCCCCTGAAGCTGGAAAGGTGACCAACATTTAATTATCTCAGAGAGAAAGCATTACTGTATATGGTGTCACATTCATGCACTCTGCCCTAAATATAGATGCAAGCACAGCTATGATGAGATAGTTTTATCTTTTGCCTTAATTACATAAATACAGCTTTTAAACATGATATTCCTGGTTCTTGACAACGCTTGACACAATACAGCTATCCTCAATTATCTAGATTGCACCTTTTAAGGCTTAATGATATGTGTAACAAAAGGCTACTTTTAGATTGTCGTGTTGTCGCCTACTGGTGCATGAGTAAACCTACGTAGCTGCTGACAAGTGTTAAGTACTGTGATACCTTCAGAAAAAGAACTAATGTCTGTTTTAATTAGCGACCACTTTTCCATTTCTCACTTTTTTCTTTCCAGCTGTGCATGTATTTATTAAAAAGCTTTGCTGTGGGATGTAGGTTTGCTGTGGTTTTATTTCAAGTGACATTTTGAATTGGACATTTATCTGTGCTCGGAGCCACATGTACTTCACAACACCACCTAGAACACTCCATGAATGGTCTTATCTGTACTAATTAAGCCCTTTTAAAAAAAAAAAAACATAAATGCAAGAATCGCTCCATGTAGCAGAGCTGCTGCCTGCCAGAGCTGTCACGGTACTCTTACCTCTCTTTTTTTCCCCACAAGCCATTACCTGTGGCTGCAGGAGATCAATCTTAGGAGATCTGAGGCCTGACTGCAATGTAAAACCTTCCTTGATGTCTAGAGCTATGAATTTGACCCTCATGCCAGGACTGTATGCGTTCAATATTCTCCCGAGCTCCTCACCTGTTCATCACTAAAAAGAGAGGCGGGTGGGGCGGTATTTATCTCCTCGCTGGACAGATGAGGGCTTTTTTTTTGGCCTGGGTCGGTGACACCCAGTGGAACTGAGGGACACGCCTGCCCGATGCTTTATCAGATCAAACACGTCCTGCGCATTACCGCTGTGGAAGCGAGCAGCGGGCCATTTTAATTCTCTCCTGCCTGACTGGTAATTGTTTGATTACTGACGGCAGGTGGGTCATTAGAAAGCAGGAGAAGATTGACGAGGCTGTTAAGCAGGGGAAAGTGGAGAAATGTGCCTGATCACTGTTTTATGTAGACGTCACTTCAGACCGCTGCAAAACAATAGTGAAGGTTATCTGGAATGTTACGCAGATCAATGTAAGGCAGTAAAAGCACTTCAAATGGTGGAGTTAAGTTTAATGAAAATATCTTTTTTTTTTCTTTTTATGACTGTGTGTGATAGTAAACAAGGAGCCCCATGGGAAAATAACACAGGTCCTTATGCACATCACTTATACACTAAGTCATTTGAAGCATATTGCTCCCAGAGGAGCAAGTGCCTCTATAAGGCTGCTGTAGAGAGGCAAACTTCTCCGTGTTTAAGGAAGCGTGTAAAACCTATACACTGTTTATTTTTATGCAACGATATTACTTTAAGCAAAGTTGAGTGAGATTGAGAATGACTTGACTGTGCAGTTTCTGGGGGAAAATATGGTGATATTGCTGAAACTGCTGTTGCCATGCATCCCACGACATCTTAAAAGTATAAGCTGAATCCATCAAAGTAAAGTATGTAAACAAAGCAAAAATATGAGCAGTTGTTGTTTGTTGCTGGTCTGCAAAGCTCTAAATGGTCGAGGACCGAAAAAGATCAGTGACCTCCTGACCCAGTATGAACCCACCGGACTCCTGAGGTAATCTGCAGGGATGTAGAGATTCACCGATTTGAATCGGTGGTCCGACACGGACGTGTGAGATGCGACTGCACCGGTAGCATCAGTGTGCATCGGATACAACTGGCGGCTAATTGCGCAACGTATCTGTCTTGGTGTGTCTGAATCGGTAAAAACCCATGGTTACAGCGATTATTATTGTCTCCTCTTCACCCATATAGTCGTCCTCAAAATTATTCACACCCCCCAATTAGAAAAAGAAAAAAAAAACAGCCGACAAAAGTAATAATAAGTAAAAACTATGAAAATCATGACATTGATTGCGAATTGTGGTCCAAAAGGAATATTGAAAACAAACACACAAAACATAAAACAATGAACAACCATGATGGGGCTCCGAAACTAAAGTCTGCTGGGGGGCATGTTGGACTCCATAAAAAGGGAGTTTTTTTGTGTGTGCTTTCTCCAAAAGTAAGATCATGTGATGTTTTCATGGATCTTCTGGATCTAGATCCAGATTTTATGATAATGTCACAAGTAATCCTGTTAAAGGATAATTTTGTATTTTTTTTAACCTGGACCTTGTTTCTATGAGTTTATATGTGCATTTACTCACTGGTAAAAATTTCTCTATCACTTTGACTTCTTTCGGCGATATTTAGTCACCCTCCAGGTTACATCCATATAACTGAAGAGACGGGGCAGCCTCTCTATAAGGCATTATCTGTAGCAAAACTCCTTCAATTCACCAATGCTTTAAGTAAAATGAACAACTGAACGAGTGCTATTGTCCTGTGAGTTCAGAGTTAACTCTCTGTTAGTTATTGAGGGTTTCTCTGCACTCTAGGCCACGTGCGCACTGCTGCAATATAGCTGAGAAGAGCGGCTCGCTACCTACACCAACAAACTGCAATCCACGAAACTTTGAACTCACAAGACAATAGCATTTGTTCATTCATTCATTCAGTAATGGTGAAATAAAGGAGTTTTGCTGCAGATAATGCCTTATAAAGAGGCTACCCCGTCTCTCCCATTATTTGAATGTACGCCGAAGGGCGACTCAATCTAAATATCGCCTGAAGGAGTCAAAGGGATACAGAAATTTTACCGGTGAGTAAATGCACATATAAACTCCTAGAAATAAGGTCTAGGTTGAAACAAATAGAAAGTTATCCTTTAAGACTCCCATAAAAAGTGTTATCTACAAGTCCAGTCCTGGTAAACTTCCCAAACTTCTCAAACGCAAATATAAACTGTGCTGTATAAAGTACCTTAAACCCATACTTGAGTAAAAGTAAAAGTACCTTACTGGAAAATTACTCAAGTAAAAGTGAAGGTTGCCTGCTTGAATATTACTCGAGTAAAAGTTAAAAAGTAGCTAGTATTTGCTGTACTTAAGTATCAAAAGTAAAAAGTACTTTTAATAAAATGCAATCAGAAATTTAAGTTCTCTTTATTCCTGTTTAATTTAGTTTTAAAGTTTTGTTTAATTTGCAAAGTGTAAATGAGCTTCAAAACCTTCTTACATAAACCCAACCACATACAGAAATATCTGAGACTCCTGACACCATAATGCCACCATTAATTTGAAATTTACCCACTGACCGCTGCTTTCATCTGCCGCACAATGAAGTAAACCAATGATTACATCTTGCGGTCTGCGTCTCCAACATCATTGGCTACATGACAACAAAACAAAGGTTATCCATTGGCGATACGTTCCTTCTTATTTTTTAATGAGTAATGAGGATGCTCAGGTAAATGTAACAGAGTAAAAGTATTGATTTTTTTCAGAAAACGTAGTGAAGTAAAAGTAAAAGTTGTCAGAAATAGAAGTAGTAAAGTACAAATATTAAAAAGGTACTTCTTAAGTAAAGTAAAGTATTTTTACTTCGTTACCATACAACACTGAATAAAAACTGCATCAACATGTACCTTTACTATGACAATTCTGTTATTTCGGAGCCTGCTGGTCTTAAAGAAGTAGCATTCGTAACAGATCAACAGAAGCTGTTTGCATTTCCACGTTCAGTTCTGTGTTACCCGTAAGTTTGATGAGGCTCCATTGTAGCAACAAAACCCCTCTTGGTTCCATTACATGCTTCAAACTATGGGCACACATTTCAGCACACCCATGTGGACACACACACACACACACACACACACCCCACTGAGATGCTTTAAAAGTCCCCGGAGAATTGGCTGTGATTATTGTGGCCACTGTGATTGCTATCATTGTCTCCCATCATGGCCATTATCAGCAGAGCATTTCCCTGTGCGCTCCTTTCAGCTCAGCGCTCTGTTTACCCTAATGTGAGCTGGGGGGAAAATAGCAGAGCGCCGTCTTCCATAAACACCTTGTTATCTCTCACTCCTGCTCTAATTTTCTCTCCATTCTATCACTGTCGCTCATTTCTCCGTCTTTCGGCAGAGTGCGCTGGTCCGCCGCTCTCCGGCTGAAGTAAAAGAAAACGGAGGTTTCATATTCATTTGCTCTGAAGGCTCGTTGTTGTTAGTCAACATCCAAAGTTGTAGCTGCTGCTGGTTCTGCAGGAGTTATTTTGCCGCCCACCATCTCCTCACTGAAAATGACTAACAGAGGTGCAAAAAGCTGGAGTCACGGCGATGCCCACACGTTGCTCCTTTTTGGCTCCCATTTCCTTTTTGTTATCTTTCTTTCTTTGCTCTCCTTCTCATCTGTGTGAGGCAGCCCTCAGCCAAAGCACTCAGTCAATTCTGCACAAATGGGATTTTTACAATGTAAATAGAGAAGATTGAAATCCGATGGCATGTATTTGAAGGGTGTTAAATGTGTCACTCAGTTAATGCTTCCTCAAACACAAAAAAACTGCAGATACTAAGTCATATTAAAACTTGATTTCCTGGAATTTCTGCCAGCTTTGTCGGGTACAGTCAATAAACTTCTCTGTGCTTTATTACAGGTTTAACAAATGCATCTATGGCTTGGATATAAAGGAAATAAAGTTGTCTTGCCAGCAGATTTGTGACTGTAGGAATGTGATTCAAGGTTGAAAATGATCTGGGTGTCTTTCAGAAAAGTTCTCAACAGCATTCATCTGCAATTTTTTTAAATATTAAAGTGACTTGGACTCAAAGTTCACGTTATTGCTCTTTTCTTTCTGAAATCCAACACTTGAAACAAGTAGATCCCTTGTATATTATCCGTTTAAAGTCAGCGACCACAGGTAATTAAAATCAGATTTCCAAAGCATCCATACTGTTAAAGTTCCTCTGCTTTGCAGATGTGCAGATCAGATGCCACGAAATAGTGATTAATTAGCTCAGCTTAATTGGCAAACTGATAAATTAGCTAATAACCTCATGTAAAAAATGGACAAAGTTTCTGAAAATGAGTAGGTGGATGGACTTTAGCGTGTTTGTGTGTGTCCATGAGTCAGTGACATTTCATCAGGCCGTCATCTGTCATGTTATCACCCTGTCAGTCCTCAAGACATTTGCGTCAGAAGTAGCTGCGTAAGAAAGTGTGAAGGTTTCATGGCGAGATGTGAACGCCCAGTGCTGCAGATAATGCTTGGCTTCTTGTGTTGCCATTGCCTTGAGCCGCTGTATGCAGAAACACACACACACACACACTCACATCACTTTGCTCCAACCTCTCTTGCCGAGGGCTTTTATCAGCAATTCATTTCCCAGTATCTCAGCCATCAATCATTCCAACCTGTCCTCAAATGCAGCGCTCTGCTGCTAAAGACAATGAGACGGGGACACGAGGAAAACACAGAGGAAAAGAGAAAGGAAGGCTTTTCAATTAAGATTGGAATCGACAAGCACAGTTAAGGGATTAAACTTTGCCGTATTTTGGGAAGTGTTGGATCCTGAGCTAACTGTGCAGCTGGATCCCACTTTGACCTTTTGACTTACATTTTTGTGAAGTTCATATCAAATGCTTGTACTGGGCTTTTCATTTGATTTTTACTTCTTTTTAAAGTTAGTTTTAGGACAAAACAAAATAGCAACACAGCCCAACTGTAAAGCGTACAGTAATGCACTTCTCTACTCCAAGATTGTAGTTGCACAGTAAAAGCCAAACCCCAGAAAATAATAACATGCCTCTATATGTAAGTCATAAAATTCATGTTTGCTTTGTCTCTTGATTTAAAATCTTGTGGTTTAGTATACAAAGCACACAGGGCAGAAAACAGTGAAGTCAGCAGTGATGGCTTTTGTGGAAACTCATATTTTCTAGTTGTTTTTCCCTTTTCTACATAGTTCTCATAGTTGGTTAGGTTGAACCTTTTTATCAGCTTGCTCTGAGATTTGATAAAGCAAATTTTTAAGGAATTATAATTATTTTTTTAAGCATTGTTGGAACAAACCTGACTGAGTCATCTCTGTCACTTGGTTTGAGAATGCAATGTCATAATGAATGTTTCAGGTACAGTATGTAAAAAGTCAAAGGTCAATGGCAGAAAAATGTGATACATAATTAGAAACTGTGTTTCTTTTGATGTGTAATCTCTGCACTAGAATAGCTGTTATGTGTTTATTTTCTTAGAATGAGTCATTTATATCTACTTGCTGGGTGGTGCACATATGGAGGCTCCCATATTTGTTCCACCATTTTTACTATGGTGTCCCTGAATGGACAAAACAATGAAAGTGAAGTAATCTAAACAAGTCCAGTCCTTGTCCAGACAGTGTTGTCCCCTGTTGGCCTGCATCATTTACTGTTGTGTTCGTTCACCATATTCCCAACTAACCATAAAAGTAGAAAAAAAGAAACTGTTTCCAAATGTAATTATTTTGGTTTTATTTTATTTTATTTTGAGTATTTTAGTTTTTCTAACAGGATAGGTGACCCTACTTAGATTAGCATAAATAAGAAAATAAAAGAACAAGCTGAAGAAGCTTTTTCATGAAGTTTGGTCAGGGAGGTGTACATAGACACGAATGCTCCACACAGGGGAAATTATGCAAAGCATCTGATCGCAGCATTCTGGGGAGGGGGTGGAGGGGGTGAAGTGAACCCTGGCCCTGAACTGCGCTGCTCACTCATTCAGAACATTTTACAGTGCTTGTTCAGAGCATCACTCTGGCTGAGCTTTCAGAGAGCTCTCTTGACACCGGATGCAGAGGGAAGGAAGAAAAACAGCAGCAATATGTTTTTTTTTCTTTTTTTATGATGGTTTTAAAATGTCCCAGTTATCCTATAAAGTCAGCTGGGGCAAAAAAGTATAACTTTCTGCATCAACTAAAGCACAACTTCAACTCAGAGCAGGTCATTGTCTTGTATAAAAGTATACCTCATTAATATCAAATATTTGTTTTTTTTTTAAGCCACGTTAGAGCAGGAAGAAATAAAAATCCTTCCACCTTATTTACATTGAAAATATGAAATGAGTAAGTCACCTTATGCATTCAGTCACTTGTGATTTACCATAATAATATACAAAACATACATAATAATTTGGGAGTGGGTAACCTAGTGGTATAGCGTCATGGGCTTTGGCGCGGAGGACCCGGGTTCGAGTCCCCGACACGACTCCTAGGTGAACCAATGTGGACCCCTGAGCAAGGTCCTTAACCCCACCAACTGCTCCCCGGGCGCTTTAAGTAGCAGCCCACTGCTCTCTGGTACCACTGTACAAAGATCGGTGAAATGCAAAGCCCTGATTTCCCCTCGGGGATCTTACCAGTATAAGAAAAAATAAAAATTAAAAAAAATAATCAAATTTGTTTCAGTACAAACACGTACACATAGTACACCTGAAGTACAATATGTATTCCACAGTTAGATAAAGAGAAAAAATATATTTTTGGTAGAAAAGATTTTGAAGATTTGGCTCCATTTTTTTTTCTGTGTGTATGTGTGTGTGTATGAGACTCAATAATCTCAATTTCAGATTTGAAAGCAAGGCAGCATTCTTGGATTGCACTAAATTACACATTTTTTGATAAATGTGATTAAGTTGCTAAATGCAAAAATTATGTTTTGTATTTAGTAATTGACTCTTATAGATTTATGATAGAAATAACCACCAGGTTTAGTTACAGTAGATGGGCCTTTTACAAGGTTCAGCAGCTGTATTAGCAATAAGCTTAGCGCTCTAGCGCGTTAGCTTGTTACAACCTTTGTACTAAAGTGATGTCAACTTCATTAGATCGGGTCTACTGAATGTGTTCAGAAGAAGAATGATGTTAACTGAACACAGTTTCCATTAACTATGACGTTAATGGACCCACAGTAAAGAATGCAAGTTTACTTGGTCTGTTTATTAAGAACGTTTAGGAACATCAGAAATATTCATTGGAACTGGATCTAAATTAATTAAAATGTTGAGGGCTTTTTCAGTTTTAAAAAAACTATAAAAATCAAAATTTTCCGCACTCAGCGCACACCGTTAATACTGTATTAAGCCTTTAAAAACATGTCTGATACACTAGTGCAGGATCACCAGCTGTGGACATCGTAAGCCACTGTCTTGCAGATTTTGACATGTTTACCTGCTGCAATACACTTGAATCAAATTATCAGGGTCATGTCGAGGTTTGTACAGAACTTGAAACAGGCTATCATGTGGTTATGGTGTGGTGTGTTGCGGCAGGAGACATCTAAAACCTGCAGGACTGGTGCTGATCCTGCATTCATGTGCTGCTTGGCTTCCTCTCCACATTAAAAAAAAAAAAAAAAAAAAGATTCTATGAATCGCAGGATTACTGTACCTTAGAAAAATTCTCTGTGGGTCCAGATGGATTTTTGTACACATTAAAAACTTTTGGATAAGTTCAAGCATATTAACGAGTTTGAATAAATCTCCGTGTTCATCTACAGGTTTTCCTTATTCGGATCAGCAAATAAATTGTCCAGAGGAGAGGGACAGAGTATTTGTCAGGTAAAGCTAAAGATCAGTGCAGTTACAGACTGCTGGGAGATGAAGGGTGAGCACAGATTTTAAATTTGTTGGATATCATAATGGAGTCCTTTAAGCAGACCAGACAGCAGGCGTTGCATGCCAGATTACCCATTACAACTTAAACTGGCTTGAGACTTAACTTGGACTTGCAAAAAAAGACTCAAAGCTTGAGTGGACTTGCCCCTCAAAGAGTTGAGGCTTGACTCAGACTTGCATAAAAATACTTTTCAACATCTCTGGTATGTACATTCATTAAATCCCTACAAACTCTCAAGCATCCTTTATGCTGCCATGGTTGTTCGGCAATGCTTCCACTAGAGGGCAGAGTTCAAAGTTCACTTTTTGGTTTAACAATGAACACGTACCATCATCACCATGCACACATCAGTGGGACTGATGAGCGGTTATAGGGGAACCAGCGTTCTGTTCACAGCAGTGACCGTTGTCTTTTTCATCTTTGTCTTATTCAGAATTTCTGACGAGTATTTCATCTCTTCATCTTTTTAACTTTTCACTGAGTCGCATTTTCAGCTGCAGCAGTGATCAGTGCACTAAAAGAAATGTGACCAACATTAGTTTTCTATCTTGGAGGCAGTGTTACATCCCAGAGAACAGTGAGCGTCTGCCTGATCAGCTGACGTAGCCTCTGGCTGACGGGAGTATGGATATGAAGGACAGTTTGGGCTTTGTGTGTGCAGAAGTAAAGATGTCTCTGTTTACAAAGTATCAGCTAAATGAATGAAATGATGAAAGAAAAAAAGCAGAAATGATCCATAATGAGTAACTGAAGAGATGGTATGAAGGGTTCATCAGAAGCAACACTACGGCCGTGTATCAAACCGCACATTTAAGCACTTCAAACACTATTTTTGAGTCTGTAGTGCGCTCATGGTGCCATTTAGGCGAAAATTCAGTGCTCTGAAAATACCCGGATGCTGCCCTAAAACGGCCAAAAACGAAGTGCAAAACAAAGCACACTACTTAAACTATACGGACGCCATCTTGCTGACGTAGTGGAAGAGGTGGGACTTTCAAACTGTTTTCAGAGCTGAACAATGGCGGGGAACGAAGCAGTGGCGACTCCTGCTGCAGCGGAAGCAGTATTGTACTGATTTAAGTAACATTTATGAAATGATTTAGACTTAATTACTAATGTATATTATGGCTACCAAGTTGTTCACTCTCTGATAACAGTTATGATCTGGTCATATGTTTGAGGCCGCGGTTATACCGGCTCAGTAGAGATAGCTCACGTAAGCGGGCAACACTGGTCCGTCACTTCCTGTAAGTGCAGTGCACTGTTTGGGTCAGCATTTAGCGACAACAGTGTGCACTACAGACAAAGTACACAGTGCACACTGCACACTGAATTCCAGTGCACTCTGGCAAGTGTGTGGTTTGAGACATGACTCATGTGTTAATGCCACTGAGTTAGCATCTTGCCTCCTTTGGGACCAGAGTGCCATTGTGATTTCTGAAGACACACAAGTGCAGAATTAAGCTAGCTTGTGTGGTTCATTTGTGAAGTGGGCAAAGATGACTTAGGAACTTATTTTATGACCATATGGCAGAACTGATCTGTTAAAGGGTTAACCAACAAGCTAGCTGTTAAACAAACTAGCTAGCTATGGTGCTTTGCACATGCTAATCAAATCATGCCGGGCTTCCAGCTAAATGGGTTATTTATTTATTTATTTTTTAAATATATTCTTCTTTCACTGTTGTTTGAAATGAACAGGCATTGCCTTGGTGCTTTATATCACCAGCAGAATTAGCTAGCAGCAGGATGCAATGACAGGATGCATTGAGACATGCTTAAAAAAAATAAAAAAAGCCATCATCCTTTTGGTTCAAAGTAAGAAAAGCAAGAAAAATCCAATACATAAGCTGTTTAGATGCTCGTGTAAAATACATGGAAACAAAAAGTTAGAATGAATTCTTTGGCTGTCTTTTAGCTCGAGCAGAACAAGAGTCGATGTCAACAGCTGTTGTGATTCAAAGAGGAATGTTTCTGCAAGAAGAGGCTGAAAGACCTTCTGTTTACACACTGCACTCGGCTTGGATTTTACTGGAAAGCACCTGTGTTCAATCAAAATGTTATCCGACCTCATCTTAAGCTCTGTGGCACAGGTCAGAAAGATTGTTTTAAGACAAAGGGATGAAGTTTCTCTTCTTGTTGCGTGCTGAAACATCCCTGATGTGGTGGAAAGACAAAGCTTGGAGTATTGATTATTCAGCTAACACAAACAACACATGATATTCCAGTTTATTGCTCTCCATGTTATTGCTCTCAAAGTTTTTGCAGAACTTGCTTGAATTTTCCAGATCTTCAAGTCATTGAGAAGAATGGCCAAATCATGGAAACAACTCTCAAAACTCTTTGCTGAAAAAAACAGCAAAGTCTTCAGAGAATTTTTGTCCAGGTTTTTAATCCATTAAAGGTTCATTGTGCAAATTTGGATGCTCCACATTCTCTTATAATTGCCTCAGATTTCAGATATAGTTTATGTAAAAAGGGACCACGTACAGCAGCATTGATCACAATAAAAAGTATGCTTAGTACCAGACTGTAGCTGTCAGAAATACTTTCATCTGCAGGCCTTGAAACACACAAAAGGCATTATACACACACACACACGCCTATATATATATATATATATATATGTATATATAACACAGATGCAGATAAAGCAGCTGAAAGCTTTAAAAAAAACAAAAAACTAAAGTAGTTACACAAATAAACACGAGTTTACCCTATTACAGTATACACACACACACATCTGTTATACTATTTACCCTATTATAAATACAAATAAAATCACCTACTGGGATAATGACATACACTTAGCTACTATACACTCAGTACCACCTGTAGTAAAAATGAACGCTGGCATAGCTGTTTTTTTAGAAGATGCTTTATTGTTTCTATGCAGAATATTTTAAACCATCTGCATTGTTCCAATTCTGCCAGAAGTTTCTTCCATTCTGTTTTTGTTTTAAGTGAAAATGCCTGATTGCCCTGAAGCTGTTTTTCTTCTGGGTATGGCACATGATGTGTGGGTATAGCCTGAAGTGTAGAATGAGCCGATCTCTCTTCACTGTGTTTGTCTGTAGTACTCTTTCTGCATGCTCAATGTAAGGGATTCGGGTACGAATCCTCAGGGACGTGCATGTGGGGGAGACGCGCTGTACGTCCTCATTTGTCTGGTAGGGTGCAGTGTTGTGTACTCCGCCACCTTTAGGGCAATGTCGCAACAACACTGACTGCTGCTGAAAGATGGAGAACGAGTGGAGAACCTCAACTCAGACTCCACATAAGGCAAAGAAAAGAAAAGCTTTGGTTTCTGTGACAAAAAGAGCCAAACTGGAGTCTGACCGGCATCGGAGTAAAACAAGTAAACAACCAAGCTGCTTTATCTCTCTCTCTCTCTCTCTCTCTTTAAATGGGAGGGAGTTCCAATCTGCTCTGGGAATAAGAACAGGACCCACTGTTGGCTTTCTTCTTGCTAAAAAGATAAATATGGTACGTATGACAGAAGTGATGATACCTAATATTGCAATGCTAAGGTTTTAGCAAGTAAATGCAGCAATATGACAGCCATATGACTGTTCCTGGGGAAGATACACTCTGGCCACTTGTTACATTTAGTTAGTTGGGTAATTTTTTATGGTAAGGTTTGTGGTTTCAGCCTGTGATTTTGGATATTTGATCTACAAGTCAGTGTTAGCCTGTTGTTATCGTTAGCATACAGTTTGTCAGTTTACTCAAATATCAAACCGTAAACAGCTTGCAGATTTATAACTTTATTACCTCAGTAGATATTGTGCCTATAACTCCGGGCTCTGACTGAGCGCAGTGCGGGCTAAAATAAACACAGTTGAAGCACTCATGTGTGTGCACAACATTAGCATCACTTCCACTTCTCACCGGAAGGGGCAAGCTTCTGGAAAAAAGCTGGAACTTGTGCAATACTCCTTTAATATAACATATAAAGAAATCTACATCTGCAGCTAAACGGCAGTTTTTATGCATGGGTTCTTGGCCTTGGATTAGTCATTCATCAACTCTGAAGGAAATAATGATCTGTTGTTGAAACCTCCAACTTTCAAAGCCCAATTTCATGAAAGCTGAACTTCTGCAACCCTTTCCTAATAAAATCTTAAATTCACAAAGAAATCCATTAACTCAATCATGGTTCAACAATCGTGCATAGTTCTCTGTAAAGATTTGACTAATTTGTTGTAATAGCTATTGTAGAGGAAGATTTTGACATCTGCTTTATATTTTCACATTTATCTGTCACCCATAGCTCAGCTTCAGAATCCATAGCATTTCTCCATAGTTATTACCGAAGCCAGTCTCTGGAGAAAAATTACACAGAGAATGAAATGGAGGAAAATCAGCTTCCACTGCATTTAGAGGTCAGTTTTCAAAGGAAGCCAGGACTTTAAAACACACATTTGCCTTAGCGCTGCCCTTCAGCTGGTGGAGGTGTCAGCGTGCGTAACGGCAAAAGGAAAGCTCACTTTCATCTGTTCCCATTTGTTCCCTCTCCCTCATTCTTGATGCTTTTACCACAATAGCCCATTGTTCCCCTTCATCTCCCTATACAGCAGATTTGTTTGGTCTTAGGTGTGTGGATTTCAAGTCTTTGTTCTTGCTGTTGGGAGACATTAGGTTTTGATGTCAGTAGATGCTGCATTTGTCTGAGTGGAGTCTGCAAATCAAATAATCTTCAATGGGACGTTCTTCTGGAGTTAAAGCTGAAAATGGAAGGAAACTTTTAACTTTAGCAACAATAGATGGTCTCCTACTGTGGTTTTAACTGTTTTCTGTTTACAATTTGAACCAAACACACAGTGGGAATTTGAAAAGTTGATTTCAGGACTTTCAGACGAAGCACCCATGAATGTCATTATTTTTACATAAGCATAATGAATAAATAAAGACTTTGTTAATGTGTAAGCATTTCTTCCACCTAATTTACTGTATTTTTGTCAATGTGTTGCCGATGCTGAAGCACAATCCAGGCTTTTATTGTCATAAAATGGGCTCACAGTGATGAAAGTAAGTTGCAAACGAGTTGCAGCTATCTGGCACATTGTGCTCCTCTGGGTTCACTTTGTTTACTGAACAAATGTGGTTCATTCAGTAAATCCAGACTGTGAATGAAGCTCAGATCTGAATGTTGAACAAAGGTAAAGCAAGTTTTGAGTTCCTCAGAGAAATAATTAAATGTTAAAAGCCAGTAGAAGAAGTAAGTTTTTTCTCAGTTTTTTTAGACTAGGTAACAACTTTGGCCTTCCAAAATTATTCAGTGATCAACAGTGGAACAATATTTTGATCTATATCAGTCCATCCATTCAATGATCAGTGAGCCCATGGCACAGATCCAAGCTGAAAATATCAAACATAAATAATTTGTAACACAGATAAGAAATCATGGGGTGTTTCCACTTGCTTTATTTTAACATCCAACATTTCTTCTTGTGATTTGGTAAAAAAAGAATTGAAAGTCCCATAGGAGTAAGGTTTACACCAGGGATTGCAAACTCCAGACGAGAGAGCCAGTGTCCTGAAGGTTTTAGATGTCTCCCTGCTGCAGCATAGCTGACGCAGATAAACTGTTTTCTCCTACAGCTTGTTGTCATGTTCTGCACCTGCCTTATGACCCAATAATTTGGAATCAGGCATGTTTCAGCAGGGAACCAATTAAAACCTGCAGGACATTGGCCCAAGATGTTTATAGCTGGTAAGCCATGGTTTGCATTATATCCTGCTTCAAAAAAAATGGTTTATTTTGCTTTACTTAGATTGCTTTTCATTTAAATGTTTGATGTAAAAAATGTTTGATTAAGTTGCTTTTTGTGAAATAATTTGAACCCAATCACTTCCATTCAATCATTTATCAATTGCTAATGTGACAGTGTGGGGTCCTGTCACTATACCTCCGATCATGCGCTCTGGCTATTTGGCCACAGTATGTCCCTCTGGCTGACTGGTTAGCATGCATGACTCTCACATGGGAGTCTGGGGATCGAATCCTGCCCGGGCCCTCTGTTGCATACCTTGCCACACTAACCTCTGAATTGAATCAAATCAAAACAATATTGTGCACAATTTGTGACATCAAACATTAGCTCATTATTTATAGGACAAAATCAAACTAATGATCAAATTAGTAACCCTAATTGATAGCCTCCCTCTTGGTTACTGCAAAGAAGGTTCAGTTTTATTTTGTCTTTCAACAATTAACTTTTACTCAACACTACTACCTTTTGCTAAAAAGCCAATTGAGCTAATGCCCTGCGCGGACCTAATATCTGGGCCCGAATCCGGCCTTGGCCCAAAGGGGTGGAGCCCCAGTGTTGCAGGTCCCTGGCACTTGACCATACAGCAGTTACTGATAAGAAAAGGTTAAATAAGCAGACAGGGCACCATCATGCTGCTGCTGGGTTGACTCATTGTCACAGAATGACAGGAAAGCCAATGACGGCACAAAGCAGACTTCCAGCTGGCTGCCTGGTGTCCTGCGGCCACCTACTGATGTTACTGGGTATTACACCAAAAAATAAAACAAAGCCATAAGGACTGAAATGGGATATACTAGCCCAGAAATAATCTTCAGCAAAAGCTGGAATACACATTGTTACCCCATGCAGTGGGAAAAACATTAACTCAAAATTGGAACCACATTTTTGGTGTGCGTCACACCAGCACAGCCCAACAGGTTTTCAAAGTTCTCAGGCCCGAACCCGAATGAAGCCCAACTTATTTTTTTCCCCTTAAAGGGACTTGAGGCAAGATTAAGAAACGAAACTCGCGACTGCCGCAATTGGCGCTTCAGGTAACTGCAGCCCCGAGCCAAGCCGTCACGGGAGCGTGCACAAACTGAAGCTATAATGTTGTTTTCTCACCTTTTTCTTCGTAGTTACACTTTTTAGTTGATCTGGATCGTTTGCTGACGGCAGAAGAATCCATAACTATCGCTTAGAGTGTTTGAATCTACCGCGACCATCATCTTCCTGTATCAAAACTGCGGATGTAGCGACATGTGACGTCACGTCCGCAGGGCAGCGCTGGAAAGCTATAATGTTGTTCACTAAGAAATTCGGACACCGAATTGCAGCGCATTTTGCAGCACACAGCCTGTTCAAGGCAGCGGAGAGAATCGTGGGTGGAAATGATATTTTTGGTATTTAGCACTTCATTGCCCATTAGTATTAAAAAAAAATGGACATGCATGTTTGTTTGTTTTTTAAATTCCTGCCTCTAGTCCCTTTAAACTAAGCTATTAAGATGCTGACATTAAAATAGGTTAATTGGGGATCTTGGCATGATATTGCACTATATTCATTATGTTTTTGATTTAATTAAAGTTAATGAATTAATTTTAGTCAGTGACTGCATTATCTTATTTAATGAGAATTATTGCGTAGTCTACAGGCGCAGTTACACTACACCTCCGATCTTATCTGAGAACTTTTATGGCAAAAGTGGGTATATTTAGTTTGCTTTCAATGTTAACATTAGTTTGTAAAGAGCATGAAGCATGACTGGTGTTTAATTTATGATTTTGTTTTTTTAAATGACTCAGTGATGCAACTGTAAAAGGGCACTGCAATTTGACCTACATATCACAGCAATAAGATACAACTTAAACCATGCTAGTGTTTATTATTAGGATAAACATAGCAAAAGCTTATCAGAAATATTTTCTTCTTTATCTTAATAAAGCCACCAATGAGGAGCAGTCGAATTAATCACGATCAATCTAATAACAAGCAACTTGTCTTACCTGCACGAAAGGGATGTGAGCGACGGGAGAGTGTTGCCATTTAAATTGGTTAGACACAAACACTGCACACATCTCTAAAAACCCTGCCATTCATGCCAAAAGGCAGGAATTGGTCATTCGCAACGGACAGAAAGAACGAATCACTGCTTTTACGTCTCGTCTCTGTCCCTCCCCTCTCACCATCCCCCATGTGAACCACTCTGTGCGCCGCTCACTGTAGACAAATATAGCTAATGGACTGCTAACTGCTGCTGTGCCAAAAAACAAAACAACAGATAAGGATTAAGTCTTGGAGGCGTTGACATTTGCAGTGAGGACTTTTTACATCGCAGAAGGAGTTGGAAGTGAGTGGATTAAAGTTGTTGGAAACGTGGTTCTTCAGCTGTTTACTAGCAAGCTAATGAGCAATCCACTTGACTGTTATCGTTAACCTGCTCGTAAAACATTGGCACGCACGTCCCTGTGCTCTAAAGGTGTGGTTTCCTGTGGTGTGTTTTTTTTAAAATGTTGCTTGCTTTAACTGTTTTTCCAACATTGCCAACCCTAGCTTTAAAGAAATGAAGTTAGCAAAGCAGTTGCTTTGGTGCTTAAAGTTTTCCAAATTCCATGTTGTGAAAACCAAAAGAAAACAAGTTTCACATTAAACACAGTCTTTCAAAGTCTTGTCACACAGCAGGCATGAGTGACATGAAACTAGCATCACTTGCGCCTGTTGTCATTTGCAAGTTTGGGCCGGGGACGTGAAATAACTGTTGAAACCTCATTCAAATCCATTTCAAGTAGTATCTGTGAGATCTGTGTAATTGGTCTTGGGGTGGAGTTGTCCGAATGTTTCCCATCATGCTTTGTGGCTCACCTGTTCCATTCTGCACCATGAGTGAAGTGTGATCTCTAAAGCTTTGCACAGTGACTTTTATAGATAAATGTGCGATTCTGGGTGGCGCAGTGACAACCGACAACGTCGTTCTTTGGCCTTGTGGAGCAAATACAGCCAAGCAGCTGCTCAGAACAAAGACACAGACAAAGGAAAACAACCAGGTCCATCACCACACTCTAGACGCTCTTTACGCTCAGTAGCATTTTGGTCTCTGAATGTCAACGTCTGATTTTATGTGAACCAGCGTCAAACTTGAGATGCTAAATGGAATTTATTTTCTCCATTAGACAGAACTGCTTAAGTTTTTGATCAAAAGTTTTCAGACAGAGAGAAACAGGTGCCTCACCTGATCAAATAATTTATTGTGAAAACTCCTGACCAGAAATCTCACAGATAACCTGTTTGGTTATTAATAACTGTCTTCATTTCTATTTTCATGCTTTCCCTGAATTGAACTCTACTCCAACTCTGTTGGGATCATTTAAATTCCATTCAAATATCCAATGTCTTCACTAATGATGCTCATAGACATGAAAACAATAAATCTGTTTTGTAAAATTGAATTTCTACTTTATTTCCCTCTTAAAGCCAATTATCCCACAAATAATTTAAATTCAACAACAACAACAACAATGTCGCCCTCCAATCAATAAACCAAAGGACAATTGCTTTATTCAAGCAAGTGTTGCTCTAAAAATAGCAAAGAGCACCAAAAAAATCTCTTTATTTTCCACTCCTGGTTCTCGGCTACGTACATCAAAGCGACCTCCCCAGAAATGCGCTCTGTTTTTTCTGGAATCAATCTGGAAAGAGCCTGATAATTATTGTAGTAGGCACAGGAGCCAACTTTTTTCGCCATGGCAATTAACAAGGCTTGTTAACATCAAAGGCAGGAAAAGACCAGAGGCTGACTTTCAAACAGAAAGTGCACTGCACTCACAAGAGGACCAGTTTTACACCGGGAGTCTGACTTATTAAATGCACTTGGTTTCAGACCAGAAACTGTGGATGGGAATTTTGAGCAAAATCAGTGCCTGAAAAGAGACATAAACCTATCTGCAATCACATTATGCACAACATGAAGGTGTAATTGGTTGACTATGATGATTACACTCTTTTCCATATGCACATTCTTTAATTGTAGATATAGTTTGAAAGCAAAAGTTAGTTAGTATGTTAACATATTCAGAACTAACTTTTTTTTTTTTTGTCCACAGCTGTGGACAAAAGCTTTAGAGATCAGTGCCAACAAAAGAAGCTCATCTTGGTTATCAAGCCTTGCCTGTTTTCATTTTTCTGATCGAGCAAATCCGGCTCCTTGTTAAGTAAATTTGACATAGGAGCATCAGAAAGCCTCTTTTCCTAGAACCTCAGTCACTCGTAGATATATCAAAAGTTTTTGCTTGCACACATTTTCATCTAACTTCAACTTTCTCTGAGGGAGGAAATGGGTATATATAATCCCTTTACTGATGGCCAAACAAGCTAATCTGCTTACGTCCTCCATTGTGGATAGTCTGTGCGGTGGCAGAGAGGCAGGTGATAATAGAACAGCAGAGAAAGAGAGGTTTATTTGACTTTCTCCACTTTTCCCATTCTGTGGGGAAACGGTCTATAGCTGCTGCCGGATTATCCTGATGTCTGACACTCCATCTGTCGGCATTCAGTATCTCGCCCTCACTGTTACTGTCTGCTTTCGCAGTGGGAGCCACAGATCCGCTTCTGGAAGTTTCCACATTTGTTTCAACGTTGTGGGTTTTGTTTTGAGGCCTTATCTTTCACCAGAGTGAGGTGAAGGGGAAAAGACCTTGCCAGTTCACTATAACCTGCTAGGCTGTGAGTGGTAGATACAGTCCCCACACACACACACACACACACACACGCACACTCATATATAATTTGTTATATTCTAGTCGCTGTTACAGTATGAAGTACAACATAGAAAGTAGATAAACAACTTTTCATGTAATACAAAGGACTTTTGGTTGAGAGAGATTACAAACAGCAGTTAAGCCCACCAATGACACTGCAAACTGTGTGTGTGACCACAAGGGTAAAAAAACAATCAGTCACACCTGTGGTATGTGAAAGCCGGGGTAGATGATGTTTCCAGGAGCTTTTTTTCTTTTACTATATTGCTTAAAATCTCCTTCACATCCCGATTGCAGCCAATTAATTAAATGTTCTGACATGAAAATAAAAAAAATGGTCACCAATGAAATGGACAGGACTGAAAAGACCTCATCCAATCGTTAAGAACGGACCATTTTTAACGATTGGATGATATATCCACCAAACTCAACTGCCGTTTGTCCTCCCCCCGTGCGCTTGCAACGCTCTGCAGTGTAAACAAACATGGGGACAGACTGCTCACTGCTGCTGTTATCGGTGCAGCTGTTTGCTCTTAAAATCCACTTTAAAGAAAAAAATGGATGTGGATCAAGTCATGGGGGTGTTGTCGTCTGCAGTGTGGATCACTGTGGAGGGAGTTGGAGGTGAGCAAATTTAATACTTTAAGAAACATGGTAAAATTGCAGTTTACAGCAAGCTAGCCACTAGGCTGTTTTCGGTTGTCTTTGGCGACCCGCTCATGAGCCATCTGGGGTGCATGGTCCTGCGGGCTGGAGGCGTGGCTTCATGTAGGTCTTCTTTTTTTTTTTTAAATGTAGCTTGCTTGAACCAGTTTTCCAGGATCCCCTACCCTGCCACATAATCCTGTTTTATGACTTAAAGCTAAACATGTGATGTCATTAGACCACACCCCTTGTCATTACAGAGATGCACATCACCTGATATGCTTAGTTGGTTTTCGGACTATACAGCTTGGAGTAAGACAACATGCATAAAGAGGATGATGTGGTCAAAATACTCATTTGCTTAATAATTTGGGACTCCCTGTAACTATGAAATAAATTTTTACAGGTTCGATAATGGCATTATATTTATGTCTATAAGCCAATACACGCCGCTATTGTGGGTTGCCAAATACGATCTCTGTGTGGCAACAATTTGTTGGGCCAGTTAGGCTGGTACATGGGGAAACAGTGGAGACAACGAGTGAATAGCAAAACCTGGAGTAAATTTAGGTGAAGAATACACTAAAAGGACCCACGTGAATGTTTTCCATGGTGTCAAAACACGGAAATGGCGACTTTTCTCCTGGATCGGTAAGCTAACTTGTTTGCTAACATGGCTAATGTTAGCTGTCAGTTCTAAACTTCTCTGCGTTACTTGTTGGACATGCTGCAGACTGTTGGTCACTTGCGTATCGGCAGTGAGCCTGGCATCCCAGCGGCTGGAGTTATTTTTCTGCTGTTGCAACTAAAACCTAGACACACATGATGTCGCTGTTCTGTCCATATTCCATATTCAACCTTTAACACTAACACAATTAACCCCATTCTTTTAGTTTCCTTTTATCCTGGTGTATTTTGTGCTATGCTGCTGGTGTTGCCTTAAATAACAAATGGAAACCTGAAATTTCCAATGTATGACTGAAAAAAAACTAACAAAAAAAGTCAAATTTCTTAGGATATATAATTAAAGCAAAGTACTCTTGGATTATTAAATTATTTAATCTGTTAGTGCAGAGAGCTACTACAGTATGGGCCAAAAGTGAAGACGCATTCCCATTAAAAAAAAGACTAAATTCACAATAGTAATTTAAATAACAAGAAACTGAAAAATGTAAGAATAAATTAAAATTTACTAATTATAGTTTAGTAAAATAAAACATTGATTTTGAATTTTGGTTTTAAAGAGTAATTTATAAAACAAACAAACAAACAAAACTGTACCAGACAAATAAAAGAAGCTTGCTCATGAACAGTGGACCAATATACCTGTCAACAGGTATATTGGTCAACTTATTCCACCGACAGCTGTTTTTTCTGTCTTTAATGGGAATGTGTCTAAAGCCTCGGCCCGTACTGTATGTAGACCTACTGATCCGAATTAGCTGAAGCAAAATAATTAAAAGGGAAAGGAGTTTTCACATCACCTCATTAACTTGATAATAATTCTAATAGCAAATTGACAAATGTAATAAATACTTTGTACCTCTACAAGGAGTTTTATGTGGTGGCATGAATCCTTATTTGACCAAATCAGTAACATTGACAATTCTGTTCTCAGGTCAAATACAAAGCACAGCTTTTAATGCTGTAATTGCAAATATCACATGCAACGTTGGCCTTTTTAATACTTTGGCATGCTAGTCAGAAGATGGGTGAAGAGGACTGGTAATAAAACTGAGTAAAGTGTCAGCAGATAATTGCTGCTGCTTTAACCAAATGATGATGACATGAATATTACTGTACGTGTCTCACCTTTCCAAAAGAGGTTACAGAAAAGCTCCTGGGGGATCATTTGCACGTGACATCTGTTTAGTTGCCACAGTATTTATTTAAATTGGCAGTGCTTTCAAAAAGGCTATTTACATGCACAAACTCACTCGTTGTTTGAACCAGAGCTGCCATAAAAGACATTAAATTCATGTTTATGTCACAAAAATACATATAATGCATACCCATTTCACTGATGAAAGATTAAAGAACTTATTTGCTCTTTTTTACACTCCATTATGGTCATTTTCATATGTTGCCTTGATCACTGAGTGAGCTGAGCTTTTGCTAAAGAGTCCTTCTCACTTTCAAGGTTAAAAAAAAGAAATTGTTTGCATATTTACACAGTCATCAGATATGGAGCAACATTAGCATTCATTTGGAGCCATGTTTCCAGCCACCTGATGAATACAAGTCCAATATTCACTCCCTTTTTATCTCTGTTTTTCATCTCTCTCAGCTTCTTAAAGCAATATCTGTCTCATTAACTGATAAGTGATGGACGATGTTCACTAGCTGGTGTCTAACATTGTTTACCACTGGGCAGCCAGAGCTGAATCAGGTTAAGAGATTTCTTTTTCTCCTTTAGTTAAAGACGGATTGCCTGCCCTCGGTGAACCCCAGCTGCAAAATTGTGCCGAGGAAAATCAACAAACATGGCCTGAAAGACACTTTAAATCATAGCGGAGCTGTATGTAACTGCAAACATATTTTGTGTGGTTTCTCACGTACAAGACATGGTGACTCAGCGTTGAAAGAATATTGTCACTTGTCACGCTGGACAGACTGCGGCCATTCGTAACAGACTGATTACATGTTGGACAGACATTTTAATACTAACCGGGTGAGGAGTTCAAATAGTGATTAAGGGGCACTAAATCTGAACAATTGTCAGCCTCAGTCAGTTTTGCCCCTCCATTAGATTAGTGACAACAGCAAGATGTGATAAGGCCCACAAAATGGGTACTTTGAAGGTAAAATTTTCCTCTGCATTGCACAAACACTCCTCTCTTATTCAGAGACCATGCAGATGGAGTGAAAAGCTCAACAAACTGCATATAATGTTGCTCCTCCCTCAAGGACAAGAAACATGAACTCAGAGAGGGACGGGGGAGGGATCGACCTAGAGATGGATGAACTGTGAGAAACATAATAACAAGACCGTATGAGAGAAGATAAAGGGAAGAGCTGCTGTAGAGACAAGTCCAGCACAAGGGTGTACGACAGCTTATTGTGTGCATTACTCACTCTTTTTGGGCTTTAGTTGAAATAATGAAAGCATGGCTGTAATTTTGAGAAATAGCGAGGACCAGACATAGAGACGGCTAAGCTGCACTTGAGTCCATTAGATTAACAAATAGCCCATCCTGAGAAGATTTTAAATTGAAGAAAATGAACAGTTATTTCTTTATGCATTTTATGATACTGGACATCAGGTGGCTGTAATCCTGTAATTTGTTTACAGAAAAATGTAGTCATTTGTGAAACAGAACATCTCATAGCTCAGTCTATGCTTATATAAGGCTTTTGCAGTTTTAAGTATGCAATTATTCCCCTGAGAACATGCTTCAAAGCATCCATAATTTTTGCATCACATTGCCTGTGAACTCATAATACTGTTACAGGTGATTGTAAAGTGCCCTGCTTTGGTAAACATGTTTCCCTAAATGAGAGGCAATGTCACCCTCCCTCTGGGAAATGGGATAAGCTCTCATTTTAATATCTGCTGCTATATGCAAATACGGTGAAAACACTCCTCATATAAAGGGCAATCATCGTATGAAGAGTGTTGAAGACGGATTTATTACATGGGTCAAATTTGACAACTATTTTCAAGTTGGGCTCTCTTTCTTTTATGCAGTTCTTTTGGAATCGGGCCCATGTAGGTAATCACTACCTACTAAACAGATAAAAAGGAGAAATCAGTGGCAATTAAATGCAACAAATAAAAGGGACAAAGCTCATATTGTTATTTATAATTAAACTATAATTATAACTCTGATTTTTAAAGGTCAGATTTTGAGACATTACAGTGCTGATGACACGTTTTTTACATGTTTTATCAACCAAAACGTTCTTCATAATGATCTATGTAACTGAAACAAGCACAGCTGCATAGATGAGTTATGAGAAAACATCGCTGCTTTTTCAGCACATCTGACCAGACTGTGGCGCTGTGAGCCGAAACCGGATGTGACGTCTGCAAGAGCCTCTTCTTCGCTGCTTATTTAACATTGAAGTGGCTTCATTGCGTTTTTTAAATTCCTTTTCCAGTTTTACAGACAAACGGCAACGATTCTGCCTTCAAATTGTATTGACAGTTAATGGTTAAAAGCTCGTAAGGGCAGCGTTGGTTTATTTAGGTTTCCTACAGATTTAGAATTTTATTCTAAAGAAGCAGGTCAGAGTCTGGACTCGCCGGGAAACAGTAGCCAGCAGCAGGACCTCTCTGCTCGTCCCTCCTGTCATCGTTTATTTACTGGAGCTGGAGAAACCAACGTGTTGAGACTTCTAACACAATGAAACTGCAAAATGTCCTCTGGATTATTCTCTTTCAACCATCGTCGCTTCATCACATTGGTCATACAGCTACTGATCGACAGACAGCTGTGGCTCGGTTATATGAGAATGTCTCCGGTCATCAGATCTCCTCCAGCTGCTTCCAAAGATGCATCCTTCCTTCCATCCTTATCCTTACAGTATAAACAGGAACTATTTAAAACTCGACTGGAACCATGTAAGTCGTTATCTTCTCATTTTTAGAAGGCTTATTATTTACCGCGGCTAGCCGTTAGCCGCGAGCTAACGCAGTGAACGAGTGTCTCTGTCACGCCTAGCTCTATGTCAAACTACTGCAGCTCCCTATCAGGTGTGGGTCCTCTTGTGTTTTTCCGGGTAGCTTCTTACAGTTCTGAGTTCCCTCGGTGTGGTCTTGCAGGCTTTTAGTTGAACCAGTGGACCTGAGGATTGGCGAGAGGCTGTAGGCAGCTGGCTTCAGTTCTATTTCGGTTCTAGCTTTTAAAATGTGATTTCCCCAAATTCCTCAGCATTATCACACTTTTCTGAACTGGCTGATGATCCCAGCACACAAACCAGTTCCAATCTGTTCTGGAGCCATCTTTCATGTTTTCCACAGTTTAGATTTTTCATGTAACTCAAAGGGCAGGCCGTCGCTGACGACACAACATGGCGGCTCGTTTCGCAACTGAAAAGCTATTAGCCTTTAGCCGAGCCTCCTAAACATCAGATATTTACGTAAATACACATCTGATTAACTTGTAACTGCACAGAACTACTGATTTTGTCTTGGTGTGTTGTTGTATGGCAAAGTTACTGGAAGTTAACTTCGTGTCATCAGCACTTTAAAGGTGATAGATACAGCTTTTTCATGAAAACAATAACTTGGAAAAAAATACATCCACAGAACTTCTAGAGAGGTGCAAGATAAGTATATCTTATCTTGTATATCAAGTATCAAGTATATCCATATATTTCATAGATAATCGTTTTATCAATTTTGATGGGTCTGAAATGTAAAATTTTACATCATTTTACCATGCCAACATGCTTGGATTCTTCGCCATTATCATTAGCTGCAGAGGTGCTAGCTTAATTTCTATATGTAGAAGTAGCCACATCCTTGCCTTACTTTTCAAATTCAACCAGACAAAAAACAAAGCAGGATGAAGGTGAAGGTAGCAAAGGGGCTCAAAAGCCCCGTGGAGGTTGCCACTTTCCTCCTGGTCATGTAAGTTGAACTTTTTCTAATGTTAATTAAAGGTTAGCCTGTTCTGTCACGTTGCTAATACTAATTAAGTAAGCGAGTGTTAGTGCACCACCTACTGGCAGGGAGGAATGAAACTTGTAGCTATCACCTGAATTTTAAGAAAAGAAACTACAGTAATATTAGTTTCTAGATAATAATGTGACATTTAACTTTTAAACTTGCAGTGCTGCAATGTCACTAGTGTGGCATTCATTCTTGAAAATATCATTTTTAAACCAAAAGACAACCAAACCTGTGAAGGGTTGCTAGCATGGTTGTAACAGATATGTAAAACAGGAAATTTCTGAAGTAGAGTGAAAAATTTATTTCCAGCCAAGCTTTGGAACCAAAAACCTTTTTTAGATTGGTCCAAAAAAAAAAAAAAAAAAGAGAAAAAAAAAAAAACCTTTTAACATTTAGCTTTTGAGTTCAGAGGGGAACTGTTTAATTGACATCCAACCCAGCCTGACATCACTCTGCAGCAGTATTGTGTATTTATGTGCTCTGGCTCTGATCAGCATTGATTGGAACACCTGGTGCACATGCTAATTTTCAATGAGGGTGATTTTATCTGGGCTGCAAGGGGGGACACTCATACAAATGAACTAGCTTTTGTAGCTTAGAAAACCCTTCCTATAAGCATTTGGTGGTCCAGTACAGCTCATAAAGTATACTGCAATGCCATCTTACAGGCTTGAATGTGTGTAAGAGCCAGCATGTTTGAGCAGGTGTACCTAGGTTTAAAGAATAGTTTTAAAAGCTACTTTTGGCTGAAAAATGGTCTAAGTGTGGGGGAGAGAAGCCCTAAAATTAAATGAGAAAAGCTCCATTGCCAGGCCAAACAGGAAAGGGGATAAAGAGCTCCACAGAACTGTTGCCACCTGGATTAAGTTGCACCTGCTTCATCTGCTCACAAGGATGTCTACAAAATCCCACAAAGTTCTGTGTAACTGCAAGTTAACTTGAAAATACTGCCTCTGTACTGTATCTATATTATGTGTACACTTAAAGTTTAGAGTTAATGTAAAGAGTCACACCTACATAATGAATTCATGTTTTATACCTGTAGCTTTAGTGAATTGTACTCTTCAGAAGACCTTTACAGTATAAACAAGTAATTAGGATTTAATCTTACACACTAAAAACTTCTATTTGTGGTGATGAAATGCTCATAAAACTCTCATGCTATAGCCATACTCTGAACTAGAGATGCTTTTGTGCTGCATTTCAGGTTAATTTAATTAACATTTAATTTAAAATAACTTCATCAACTGCATATTTTATTCTCCCATGTTATTCCTGACAGACTAGAGAAGACTTGAAAGATTCAGTCAGAAAAGAAAAAAACTCTTTGGATGTTGAGTCAAGTTCATGACGCCATTTTTTATTCATTCTGATTCTGAAGCTATTAAAGAGACTTCCTGTCTTCTGGCTAATATCCAGAAGAGGAGTGACGCACGGAGATGTATCTGTATATCTACAGGGCCTGCTGAGGGATCAGGCTAAATATGGATTATGTCAGGATGAAAATGCACCTAGACGGCTGTAAATAAGCAATCTAAAAATACCAGCATCCTTAAACGCCCACGAGGGAGAAAAGTGAGAGGAAAGGACGTCTGCTTTTTAACGCGACTCCTTGTCATGTTTTCTCTTCATCCCCCAAACATTATGCCGTTTTCTGGCGTGCTGCCAACTTAAACAGATACTCACTTCAAAATAGTATAATATCTGGTGGGATGTTGGCACAGGATCCAAAAAACATGCAAATCCACTCCCAGCTTTGTGCATGTGAGCTGCTGTAATTAAGTATGTACATATGGGTGAATGCATGAAGAGCATCTACGGAGGGACAGTATTGGAAGGCACTTTTTGTACCTTCAAGGTGAGTTAGACAGGGTCCTTCATAACTAAACACACAAACACACACACACACACTAGAGAAATATGGAAAAATAGCTTGCGGAACACATTTGAGTTTCTTATTTTTCATTCTAACCATCTTGAAAACCTTAAGGGCCTGTCTTGCTAATGCAGCCCATTTACTTTCCCTCAGCTGCGGTGGATGGAATTTTTGTCAGTATTACACTTCCCCATGTGGAGCATTTTGGGCTAAGTAGTCCAAATAACATGGCTCTAAAAGCCTTGAGAGCAGCTTTCAAAGCTTGGCTTTTACCTTTAGAAGCCTCTCCTCTCCTGGCCACTTTAGTCTCTATTTCCTCCTCACTTTCCGCCTTTTAACCACGTTAGAGGGTCTCTCTCCCATCATGCGTCACAGCGTTATCAAAGTCGACCACCCGCAGTTTGTTAATCACGCCGACGGAGGTGTGAAATGGAGTGTTCACACTTGGCAAAGTGGCACGCTCGCTGCTGCAGCCTTTTTAGTTCGGTTATGGTCGGCCATTTTGGAAAGTGCAGGTGACTGCCGCACAAATGCGAGGAACAGAAAATCTGATCTAGCCTCGTTAGAGTCTGTTAGCTTGCCTGTTAGGATGTTTTCACTTCCAATTCCGCATTTGGGAAACAGACTTTTCCTCCGAGTTAATTAGACCGCAGCACGCTCCAGTTTCTGACTCGTAATAACCAATTCAGCTGACTTCGGTCAACAAAAGGGCCTCTAGTCTTAAAAACAGAAGACAAGGGACAGTTTTATCTAATTTAAATTGAATTAAGATGCAAGAACAAGCACTGCTGTTGTGTGGTAACATTTTAAAGCACTGCCACGCTGTTCTCTCCCCCGGAGTCCTGTTTGCTTTTTATTTTAACATGTTATCACAAATACAAGCCTCGGCTCCGAAGTTGTGCCTGCAGTGATTAGACAAGAGGGGTAAGCATGCTGTCAGTAGGGCCAATTTAACACATGCCAAGATGACTAGCCTCAGAAAGCTCTGCCAATCGCACCCAGTTAGGAAAATAACAAGATGGGCAAATTGTTTTTAACCCCCAGTTGGCACTGCTGTTTATGGCCAGGGGGCCGGCATCAAGCTATGGCTTATTGTTCGGTCGGGTCATCAGTATAAACGCTAATTAGAACCGTCTCCCTATTGGCTTTAGTGTATGTACATCTGTGTTCTTCTTGGATTGAGAAAACTAAACAAATGTAATCTCCACCTTGAAGGACAGACACTCATATTTACGCTTACAATATTTGGACATTAAAATGAACTGCCCTCTTCTCAGACTGTTGTAAAACAACTGCAGCTGCAGCTGAACAGGAGTGATAACGCTTTATTTACCACAAGAGAGGCAACTCAGGCACCTATAAACCTTTTTTTTTTTTTCCAGGCTGGATTAATTACTCTCCATTGTAAGACCCTTGTTACAGCACGGCCTTCAATCCTATTCAAGTTCCAGACAGTGAGGAGAAGAAACATACTCAGTTTTGAAAGGTATTTGCAGAGATATGTTGGCTGTAATTAACTGATGCTAACCAGCGCTTGGAATGAAAAGGCCTCATCTGAGTCCAGCCTCCTTTTTTCAGTCTGCTCCTCTAAATACGAGTTATAAATACTAGTGCAAAGTCAATTGTAATTAGATTTTATGATGGTTTTATCACATTATTGACTATGGCTCCTCTTACCTTCATCTGTTTGTACCTGGCAAGCAGCCATTACAATTCAACATCTGATGTTTGCTGGGTTACGTAGATCAGAGGAAAGCACAACTTACTTGACAGCTGGGAGGTGCCAAAATGCCACAAGAGCAAATCTGTAGCAAAATATTATATCCACGTTATGCAAAGCGGTACCGTCAAAATGCAGCATTTCAGGTTTCAGATGCTTGTTTTTCCACAGAGCTGAACAGCTATATAAAAACACCTCCTTATAGATGTGTACAGGTCCTTCATTAAAAGGATTTAGGTCAGGATTCCCCCAAATGATTTTCTGTAGAAGCTATTTAACTGTAATAAACCATTTATTAGATGTCAGTAACACTCTGCTATCATCATATCAGGTTAAAAAGTGCAATGTAAAGCTGTTTAAGCCAAATAAACATACTTACCAAAGACCAGTATATGTGTGTTTTCAAACTCTAACATGTAAATGACTGGTTAAATAACTTCGCAAAATAAGGATGGACCGTGTTTCTAAATTATGGCCCTGGATGGGAAGTACTGTAGGTGATCTTGTTCATAATAGCAGTATGCTACAAAGTTATATGTGCCGACAGTCAAGACCCTCTTCATCTGTAGAGAACGTGTTCATGAGGCGTGGGCTTTTTGTTTTGTTTTGATTGGATTTTGCACAAATTTTGTCTACGTTTTCTGCACCTGTAAAGATTTTTGTTCTTTTCTTTTTTCTTTTTTATTTAATTCACAATTTTTTCCAGTAAATCAGAAACCAGAATGAAAGTTTACTGCCCAGCCTCAGTCAAGCACTTCCACAAAAAGAAATACTTATTTTTATCTATTTTTGTTTAATAGCTTTATTCGTTTGTTTGTTTGTTTTATTGTAACTTTAGAAACATTTCTTACATGTATTAAATTATAAGTTTTATTCTAAGAGACTCTTTCAATGAAAATATTAATATAATGTTTCATTGTGTGGTTTTTCTTTAAGGAGGAAAAAGTATTGGCATCAGTATCAATATCGAAGAAAAACTACCATAAACTTAAGGTATCACATTGAAACAAAAATTTGGGTATTGCCCATCCCTACAGTGATGAATATTAAAGCAGCAAAAACAAAAACCATCAAAGCAGACGTGAGAAGTGATGGATTGGATGAAAGCTTTTCTTTTTCCTTTTTATCTTAATAATTAAGTCATTTCCAGTGGATTTCTGATAAAGAAGCAAACAGCTGCACCAAATCAGCATGTGCAAAAAAATGCAAATGAACTATCTTGAAAAGATAAAAGTATTTCACCTACGCAAAAGCTGCTGCCAACACGTTTGGACCAAAAAGTATCCGACTATCAGCCCACAACCAATAACAGATAAGCTAATAAAGATAATGACAAAGCTGCTGACTCACTCTTAATGTTTATTAATGATGTTTAAATAATAATAACTTTACTTTTATTGAGAGGATTTACTTCGATCTTGAGCTCCTGTCCACCTTATTCCTATGCCCCATGAGCCCTTGCGTGAAATATGCGAGCAACTTCCGGTTTGACGCTAGATGTTCACGCTACTCCACATTTTATGAGCTTTTAGGTAAACTATGTGGGAACATCAGCTGTCACAGCTCAGACAGGACAACGTCACATTCCCTCCCGCCCCTCTGTAGCCTGCAACAGAGGGGCGGGAGGAGGAGGATGAAGATCTGGCCAAAAATAACAAACAGCAGCCTTTAGCTCCTTCTTAGCTCTGTCATGTCTGACTGAAGCAATGAGCGATCGCAAAAGCTCTGAGGCTCATCAGTACTAATATAATACAGTATAATAATAATAATAGTGTGCATGATAATAATAGTAAACATTTAATTTGACAGATGCCTTCAAAGCACCAAAGGACACTGTACAAAGCGGACAAAACAAACGAAAACACTAAGCAGAACACAGAAAACAACATCGGATTGATGTACATGGAGTTAGGTGAAATCAGACGTCTGTACAGGAGTTTGAGTCTGGATTTGGAGAGAGGGAAGGAGTCCACTGCGGAGATCGGGAGGGAGGGATTTCCAAAGATGGGGAGCAGAGTTTTACAGAGGAATAAGGTTGGTCGTGTTTTGTTGAAAGAGGTGGGATACGATCTTATTTACTTAAAAGTAGATGATATTTTAATCCTAAAATGCGACCACTACGTCGCAGTCTGAAGCCCTGCAGCCTCTTTCTCACTTAGACCAAAGTGCATGTTCTACAAATCACTGTTGTAGCCACAAATTCAACTTTTTCTGCTTGTTACAGTAGTACAACCACGAACCACACAACGTGTTCCCGAACCGTGCAAGTACATTTTCTGGGGAAATTGTTTAGAAATGTTATGAACAGTGATTGGAATAATGGCGTTAGAAATAAACGGCGTGACTAACGGTACTACTTTTTCAGTAACGGTTTAATCTAACTAATTACTAAGTCTATCACCTCAACTCCGTTACCGTTGCTGTCCTTCACTGACAGCGCGTTACTATTGTTATGTGAGATTCATTTTTGCTCCTAATGAACAGAAGTTTCACATTTGTTGGGACTATATTGTGCTGGTGCTCTCGCGGAGAGGAGGCGGAGTGATACGCAAATACCTGGAGACACTCGCCCATACACTCAGCAGTAACCTGCGGTCTCCAGGGCTGCAGACACGTGCCTCTCCACACACTCATGTTGGAGTAAAAAAGTTGCTGTGAGACCTGCGGACCTATACAGGACGTACAGTGTCACCAACCTGACACAGACGCAGCGCAATTACATCCAGTTTAAGAAGAAAAAGCATCATAGTTTGAGTAACACGTTTCCCTGAATTATATCTTTCACCCATGACCCCAATTCAGTTCATAGTTAATACTAAAGATACACTAGTTCTGCACATTGAATCTGTCTTCATCTGACCGAAGCGGTACAGAAACAGTGATGATGATGATGATGCTGATGGACTGTCATTGCAAACCCCAGTCAATCTGCGCAGCCGGACACACCTGCGCACAACGGGGAGAATTATAAACTGGAATCATCAAAAACGTCAGTTTCCTTCAGAGATAAAAAAACACGAACATGATGAGAAACGTTGATTAGTTCGTGTTTCTTCGTGGTGTTTGGCCGTTATAACCACATGAGCTTGAAGCTCCTCTCCTGGAGACAAGACCACAACATCCATCAGTCTGAGTGCCCATGATTTTTCTGTTAGTAATTTATTCTGTATAGTTTCCATTGATTTCATTCATTAGTCAGATCTATATTCACTTTTATATTAATTCTACATAAAGATTGATTTAATAGATTAATTGAGATTAATTTAAAATAACATCGAAAGGAACATTAAAAAGTCACGGAAAAATTACTTTTCCACATAACTAGTTATTTTTATAAAGCTGTAACTCAGTTACTAATGCCATTACTTTTTTTGAGAAGTAATTAGTAACTATAATTAATTACTTTTGTTAAAGTAATGTTCCCAACACTGGTTATGAATACTCATGTTGAAATGTTCGACTAAACCGCTAGCCCAAACAACATCTCATACTGTGAGTCAATGGCGAAGCGCTATTTCCGGTATCTCACAAGAAGTTGATCGCATCGTCGTTTCTACATGTGCTAGCTCAGGAATAAAGTAGATAGCATAAACAGACTTAAAGGTGCTATAGAAGATGTTTAAGCATTTCAGAAAGCAGAGACTGTTAGCAACCAACCTGCTAGATTCACATCTCCCTCCTCCGGCCACAGAATAATGTGCACGAGCCACTCTGGTGTTTAGCAGACAGCTGGTACAGATTCTCCCATCATGTCACAAACACAAGTAAATGGAATGTCCTTGTCTGAACGCCGCTAACTGCTAGCAGAATGATGTTAGCTACCTGTTGTAAATTTCAGACGAGTGTGCGCGCAGTATTGCTCTTCCCAGTCACTCACTCTCATTGATCAGCCTGGCCTATTACCTCTTGAACTGACTGTCAGTCACTCTTACTACAGTAGTAAAAGTGATTGACAAGCCAGCAGACAAATGGAATAGTTCAGGAATGCAGAGATGATTGGCGGATGTTTTTTCAGCCCCAGTACTTTCACAGCTGATGTATAATAATATTTATACATTTAAAGCTTTTAATTAATCATAGCATATGGGGTAGTGAACCCAATTTTACCAAATATTGCAAAAATTGTTGAAAGAAACATCTTCTATGATGCCTTTAACAGTTAGCACTAGCTTCAAGCTAATTGTTTCTGAATAATTAATTTTTCTACTTCAGATCATGAGGTCATAGCAAGCTTAAAGTCTAATTCTTAACAGATATAACATTTTTTTTTAATGTGAGCACTTGTAAGAAGACCCATACCTGATATAAGAGAAATAATTGTTAAGAGATGGACGGGCATGAACTTCCCTCCTCAAACATGTAGTGACTGATTTTTTTTTTTTTTATTTTTTTTTTATTTTTTCTTTTTTTTTATATTTTTTTTTTTTTTTTTTTTTTTTTATTTTTTTTTTTTTTTTTGTTTTTCTTTTTTTTTTTTTTATTTTTTTCTTTTATATTTCCTTCTCTTCCTTTCCCCCCTCCCTTTTCTTTCCCTTCTTTCGTTGTTAGCTCCATTGCTGGTGTGCTCTCCCTGCTGGAGCCCCCTGGAAGCTGTTTCTATTGTCATTGATATAAAACACATGACTCAGAAAAACACTATGGACCAAAATAAGGTTCAGTGTAAAATGTCTAATGGAAACAACTGAAAATGAAACCACAACAATTCAATCCATTACACACTACAATTCTGCTTTCCAGAAACTGTCAGTTAACCAAAGTCAAACATTTTGTAGTCATAAGCTGTCGGCATCTCTAGTGGGTGTTGGGTGTAATTGGAATTTCTCTGCACGGCTCCAAGAGTGTCAACACATTGGCATGCTGCACTCTATCAAGGCTCTGCAAGGTTAAGAGTTCAGGGGACGAGTTCAGAATCATTTCAGATGAGGCCTGTAAGCTTGCACGTTAACTCAGTAGAGAATGCAAAGCTGTCTCTGACATGAATTTTCAAGTTGAATTTAATACTCAGTTAAACTTAAAATGTACATGAATGTTACGATGCAAAACTGATTTATTCTAATAGTCCCCCACTCCCATCCCCCTCTGCCTTTCATAGCAGAAGTACAAAAGCAGATTTTTTCACTGTTGAGAATGAAAATCTTCTTTGAATGAGCTGTATACAAGTGATCTCTGGACCACTGGTTCTGTGCTTTCTTTGGGAGGCAGTTTATATATAAACATACATATATACTATATATATATATATATATATATATATATATATATATATATATATATAAGCTTGCAGCCGATTGATAGTCTATGTTAACAAAAGCCACAAATGATTTAGCTCAGATTCACTCTATGAGTCAGTACAGTTACAGATAACAGCCCCAGTATTTGTCAAGGGCATGGAGCAAGACTAAAGGCATTACAATACTTTAAGGGCTGTTATTCTTCTAGTATCACAATTTACCCCCCAAAAAAGAACATTCAGGAGTGAAGCATAACAGAGACCAAGCTAGTGCAAATTTAACGATAAGAAATATGGATCCACTTGCATGTTCTGCTGATAAACAGATAAAATGAATGTATGCACATGGTATATTACATACCACAGCTTTATAATTATGAGCCTAAATGTCATGAGAGACCAGAAAAGTTCAAGGGCCACCATCCCCACAAAACCGCTGCAGTAAATTCTACAAGGCTGTTGGTGGTTATATGATAATTAAAGAGTAACACTCCAAAGCTAGAACAAGACGTACCGCGTGCACAGATAAGGGCTCACCTCGTATCACATGATATGCATGTTGCCCCTCCTGTTGATGGAACAGTAGCAATAATCTATTGTAAAACTCTGTTTTGGTACAAAAGCTGTAAACAAGCTAGGATTGTCTGGAGGTGCACCACAACACAGTTGGTCACTAAAGCCATTATTATTGTGATTGGCGGGTGTTTGTCACACTGATGTCATATCCTCTAGTTGTGAGGCTGCAGTGTCCTGATGGAACCCAGACAGTTGAGGTTTCAAATGTCTCTACCTTGACACCTGGTTTCAGACATAATCAGTTTCATGGAGGCTAATCCTGGGTTCGTGGGGATGAAAGGGTTGATTTCTTTTGCGGTTTTACTGCAATTGGGCATAGTGGAGCCCCTTAGAAGAAATGTTGGATCCTGGTCATCTTCAGATGAATGTTTCATTCCGTTCTCCTCAATTTTGTTTCTAAGATATGCGCTTCTATGGATTAGCGCTAGCATCCAGTTAGCTAAGGGGTGAAAACATTGCTTCGCTGCATATAGGAGCCATTTGATTACCTGCTTTGTTACTCGTTGTTCTTCATTTGTTCTGCTTTAGAAATGCCCAGAAGCTGCGCTATGTATGGCTACCAGAAACATAACTACCACACAGACAAGAGATGATGTTTTTTCCATTTCCCAAAACAACAGAAAAAAAAGCCCCGAACGACGTAAGTGGTTAGTGGCTATCATGCACATCAAAGCCGACAGTTCACATTGGAAACATTTAACAATA
The DNA here is from genome assembly GCA_023101725.1 of Atherinomorus stipes. Lineage (NCBI taxonomy): Eukaryota > Metazoa > Chordata > Actinopteri > Atheriniformes > Atherinidae > Atherinomorus > Atherinomorus stipes. The sequence continues at coordinate 82,246 of JALJCO010006362.1, read as the reverse complement.
TGAGATCAAATTGCTGAGAAGTAAAACATGTATTGTGGTAGCACCGTTTAAACCCTGTAGTTGTTTTTGTAATGATGATAGAAAACACCACTGAATTAGTGGATGTACAGAATCACAGCACCCCACCCGCTCTGTTCCATCTCCTCAGGATGTTCCCACTTAAGACTGAAAGCCCAGAAATTGCAGAAAAGTATTTGTAGCATTATAAACACTGCACAAAGTCATCATCAGTAAAATACCGATGAGCCTCAGCGACTGGTAATTTCTCATTGCTTGAAATTAGTGTAGATTCCTGAGAAGTACAGCAAATCTGGGCGAAAATTAATGTTCAGTACAAAATAAATAGTTTGAACACAGGGCTTACCTGATGAAACCAAATACATCACAAGATCAGGAAACTGAGGGGGCCACCAGATACTTTCTCTATCTTTCCTATCCCCCTTCCATTTCCTTCCCCCCATCCTCATTTCAATTGGGATGTCATTCCCCCCGTTCTTCTTATTCTCTAACCTTCCCCCGGGCTCTCCCTTTCTTTGTTCTTTGATTATAGTAGGGTGGGTAATGATGGCAGTCGGCCGATGGGGGGAATTTTCATTTCCCACCCTTATCCCCATTTGCTTTTTTTTTTTTCTTCCCTTCTCCTTCACTCTGTGTATATCTCTGTACCATCTTACCATATTTTCTTAATTATATCATAGTCTGAAAGATTTTTATAATTTTTTTTAAATTTTTTTTAAAAACTTCTCTCCCCTCCCGACCCATTTCAATTGTTTGTTTTTTTTTTCCCCCTCCCTTTCCTATTTCCTCGTGATTTTATTGTGACGTACTCTTGGGCTGTTCCATTCCTTCCCTCGCTGTCTTTTTTTTTGGGAGGGGCGAGGAACCCCCTGAGGGGAGAGGAGGCGGGGGTTTTCCTTATGATCACTGAATACCCTGCACCAGCCCCCCCCCAAAATCATACCCTAGAAAAAACACCAAAGAGAGTGATGTCCCCCTTTTCCCCCCCCCAAAGAAAAAATCCTCTTTTTTTCCTAATGATTTTCTTTTTTTTTTTTTTAAAAATGATAAATTTCTTCTTATTGCTCCTTCAGGTTAAGATAAAGACTGATTTAAAAATGTCCAGAGCTGGAGCTTCCACTCTGTGCAACCCATCTGTGTACAAGTGGAGATCAGTCATTTCCAAGTTTAAAGATTTGGCTCAATGCTGTAGAAGCTAATAAAATTACATCACAGAAAAAAAAGGTCAAATAGTTGATCCTATTAGCTTTCATAAGGAAGCTGACAGTGATGGCTTGCCCCACAGTGGCCTGATGTGAATCAAAGCAGCGAGGTAGCACCATGAACCGCCATGGCTGTGCTTGTTAATAGGACCTTAAATCACTTTATGATCTACATTATTTAAAAAGCATTCATCTTTTTGAAGCTGTTATCTGGTCAGCTCATATTAATTTACATCCCATTCTTCATGTTTGATGTCCTTGACATTGAACAGCTAAGACAAGTTGGATAGTCCCACGTGTAAATGACATTCTCCATACAGTTAGTCAATGTTATCATCATTTCACTGTCATGGAAAGTAATCCTCACCACCTCATCCGCAGTTCACCTAGGCGAATGTAAATGTGACTGGTTCTGCTTTGCCTTCGCAGCTACACTGCTACCCCTGCTCATTTTCCCATTTGATCCTATAATTCCTTCTGCAAACATTACTAATTATCACCTAAAACATACATGCTGACATGTATGGGCCGCAAAGGGAAGTGTGGATGACAGCACATTCCTGGTGCACCCATTTATCTGCCATCTCATCACCAAGCTGCAATATTGCAATGACAAGAGGCCCACGACTGCTTGAGCATGAAGAGGAAGGAGGGAGGGAACGGTGAGAGAATGAGGAGAAAAACAGCAGCTTTAAAATAACACCTGATAAGGAAAGTGAGTGAGTGTAACCTGGATGAACCCTTCAAACTATATCTATATCTTCCAATTCATTTTTTCCCCCTATTTCTCTCCACCGCTCCCCATTATTATGGAATTGCAAATCAGCCGGTGTGTTCCTTTAGAGGCGAGCTTTGAGATAAGAAGCGAGGTGTTGGACATATCAGCAATCGGAGCATGTTGTTCATTTCAATTTATTTATTTTATTCCTGCCGTTTATCTATTTCTCTCCCCTGGCTTGAATGTATGTTTTCTTGTTTATGCACATGCAAGCGTGCGGGTATGTTTCCACTCACCAGCGATGAAGACAGATAGCTTGTTTTATGTGTGATCTTGCAGGCTGCATTGTATTCAAGCATGCACTTAAAGGATGGGCAGACAGAAAAATTTTGTTTACCCACAAATGCCCGTGCATTGTGTTACTACGCAAGTTTAAAGACACGATTGGAGGTGCTGAGACATTAAAGGAGCAGAAACTTGTTGGGGGGGGGGGGGGGGGTACTGTTTTGGTTTGGCTTGAGTCAGCGGGCAGTGATAAATGAGTTCAAAGTGCCACCTGGAAGATGGACTCCAGGAGATCACAGACTCATTCATGGAGGCAGCTCTTTCTTGCTGAACAATGATGGCAGAGAAAACAAGATAAGATATAAGCACTGGGCTTAAATAGACACACAGCTGTCAATAAGTGGAGGGAGAGCTGGAAAAATGCCAAATGTAGTTTCATTACAGACAGTAACGAGAGCATCTGAAATGTGTCTTGGCAAGACATGTTATTCACACAGAGATTCTGAGCTGTTAGAAAATAAAATTGACCTTTAGCTGTTGTCTTACATCCACAGACTGTACACAACAGAGCGCCTGCTGTTTGAAGTTTTCATTTCTTCGAATACTCTTCTTTATTTATCACACATAAGCATACACAAGATTTTCTTGATCTCTGCTGGCTTGATAAACTGCAAGTCCTTTCGGCTCCCGGCCTTTGAACACACGCAAGCAGTCTAAGCTTCTTTGGCAGCGCCCAGCGTGCCGTGTCAGTTCGGCTGCCTCCGCGCCGGCTCTGATAGAAGGCCGAGCCGTGCCAAACCACTTGCCCCTCAGCGGGTGCCGCGGATCTGGGCATCCATAGATATAGCTGTGACCGGCACATCATCTCCATGGCAACTGCCAAATGACACCATCCTCCCCCTGGTTGCTGTCATGAATCCCACCAGTAGTGAAAGGTCAAGTATCGTGTCCTTGTTCGGTCAGTAACATTTTAAACCTGCAGGACACCAGTCTGGACACATGCGGGGGATTCTGTAGCCGGTTCTGTGCAGAACACACACTTCACAGCAGTTTCATAAACTGATAGTTACACACTTGCCTTTTTGAATTTGCATTTCACACACACAAAAACACACTAGCAAAAAACACTGACTTTGCAGTGAGAAGGACTTTGCCTCTGCAGAGATAAGTGCTGGGTATAATCAGTTGCTATTGTTAGCTAAATCCGTTGTCCAAGAGAAGATGGTTCACCTTGGCAATAACAGTAATCTAAATCCACAGTTTCAGCGCATCAGTGTAATGAGCATGCATGCAAACTGATACTTGTGGCAATAAACTAACCCTGCCCACACATCATCACACAGACACACACAAACAGCATGGATGCAGAGATATTCAGGGAAACTGTAAGTGATCTGATGGATGTGGTTCAGTGTGCAGTATCTGATTCATTTTTCCTAATTAGATTTCACTCGTCTAACGTGACAGAAGTTCATTTACAGATATATAATAATTTCTGTTTATGATTCACCAATTATGTCTACAACAGGAAAGCTCTCCAGTTTGGCTCGAGAAATAGTTGGTTTGTCAGTAAGCCGCTTTTTACCCAGAATGAAATAGCTTGACAGACATTCATGCTCCTTAGAGGATGAATCCACCAGCTGATTGACGTTTGAGATCCGAGTACAATTTCCTGGAAAAATCCCAAAAGTATGCTTTGAAAGTAAGATTTTCCTCAAAGTTGAAGTGAAATATCTCAACATTTAATAGATGGAATGGTGAAAAAGTTGTGCTGATGTTTTTAGTTGGAAATTAGAATAACTAAAGCCTATACATTTACTCCATCCCACATAGTTTACTGTTTGTAAACCATACTGAATTCCTCGTGAGTTTCTATTGTCTAATGGTAAACTTTTTCTCTCAAAATGATAAAGCAATGACACTAAAACATAAGCATTACCACACTAGTTTTGAGTGTCTTTCCACTTAATAAGAAACTTGAAATGAATGTTTCACAGCTTGTTTTAAACTATTTTCCACTTGTCTAAAATATAGACATTTTCTAGAAGAAATCTGTGTGTATGAACTGGTACAGAGAGGTCTAAAACAAGTTTTTACTGCTAAGATTGGGAGTGAACCACACAATGTGATCTAAAGCAGTGAGATAATTTTACTTTACACACATATGAAATAACCAGTTTTAAGATTCAGTTACTAAGAAATAAAAGACATATTCTCTCAAAACATGATTGACAATCTTACACATTCTGGTCTTGTCAAGTATATTACTCTCAAATCCAGATTGCTAAGACTGTTTTTGCTGAATATAAGAATGTAAGACTTGGTGATATAGACTGCTTTTGCAGTGTAAATAGCATCACTATTGGAATGCCGGTATAAACAGTGGGCTGAAAACCTTGCAGGGCCTTGACTGCAGCTGATTTTTCTTCTGACTTTTACTTCACTTTTACTTGCCTCCAAAAAGGAACGTGGAGGCTGTTTTATGTGCTTTGTTTTGTTTGGTTTTTCTCAATGTTCACAATGTCTCAAAAAATGTAAATAAACTGAACTGAACTGAAATATCTAAAAAGATATCTGAAATATCATTGTTCATCAGTTCGTAATTTTCAGTCACTCGAGAAGGATTAAGATCCCCGCCATCTCACTGGGTTGGGATGGCAAGTGATCACCCAGGACATCAGAAGTTATACACTAAGAACTCCTGGGTCAAAAATAACCCATTATGCGTCACTTTTTAACTGTTGGGTTAAAGAGGGACCAACTGATTTTTTGGTTACTTCAACCCAGAAAATTGGTTTTTTTTTTTTAACCAAATTACTTTTTTCAGGTTAAATATTTGACCCAGAAGTTGAGTTATATTGAATACAATGTTGGATAATTTTAACCCTGAAGTTGGGTTCTGTTGATGACAATGTTGGGTTATTTTAATACCCAGTAGTTGGATTATATTGAGTACAATGTTGGGTTACTCTAACCCAGAAGTTTGGTTATGTTGACTAAAATGTTGGGTTATTCTTATCCAGAAGTTGGGTTATACTGTATTGACGACAATGTTGTGTTATTTTGACCCAGAAGTTGGGCCAACAACCCAATTTTCTGGGTTGAAATAACCCAGAAATTAGTTGGCCCCTTATTTACCCAGCAGTTTGACCCAGTAGCTTTTAGTGCATACAGGTTTATGTTGGGTAAACTTCTAAAATGTGAGTGAATACCAGCACGGTTTGAGCTGTCTGCCTGTCATGGCTCCACTCCATTAAGCCATCCATCTCTAGACTCCACACATTTCCCCTCCCTCACTCCAAACTGCTTGATAAATCTTACACCCATCTCCAAATCAATCTCTAAACCCAATTAGTTATTGCATAGACTGTGAGGAAATACACCACTGTGCACTGTAGCCTGACAATTGCTTGGCTGCTGCTAATTGTTTCCTATGTGAGAGTTATTGATCGGGATGTATGGGAGCTAGGAGAGACATGAAAATATTGGTTGTTAGGAGGAAAGTTCCAATATGGGTTTGATAAAATCTGACAGAAATGCAGACACCAACAATTGGTGACATAACAGAAAAGAAAGTCAAGAAGAAAATTAGAGCAAGTGAAAGCCAGAGATTTTAGCCTTGAAGACATAGGTAGATTAAGAGAAAGAGAGTGGCATGAAGTGAGTGTTATTGCCCGAGGTTCAAAGTGTCAAAAACAAAAATGATGACGTCAGCCAAGGCCTGGAGGCTGCCTATTTTTTGGCAGCTTCCTCAGCCAGAGGAGCCCACTTCAAGGCACTTACTTGAAAGAGAGAAGGAGATGGATGGAGGGTGGGAGACCATAGGCAGGCAGAGCATGTGGAGACTGATTTAGAGGGGGGATAAACAGACAGGCTGATGAGGGCAGTGTGGTGGAAGATCAAAGAGCCAAGCACCTTCGTAGTTTCACCGAAATCATCCTGAAATCTCCCATTATGCTTTATAGGGTCTCATAGCTGAGAAAAGCCTAAATAAGTGTTCTAACAAGCATTGCACTGCAAAACACTTGCGGCATGTTGCTTTGGGCAAGAGCCCAGAAAGAGAAGCAATACAATATGATTGCATTTATTATTGCATGGGAAATTAAATTCAGAAGCCAGCACAGTATTGGACACCCATAACAATATACAATGAACAACATAATAACCAATTAAGATTATTAAAAGCTACACACTGCACACTCATTTATGTGCATATGCATCATCTAATGTTCTCCCACTCTCCAAAATGCAAACATATGGTTAGATCTATTCATGTCTGCATTTAAGGTGTTCAAATGAAGCAATAGCATAAGCAAAAGCAATATATAATGTTATATTTTTCACTATTTTATCATGTTTCTCAAAGATTGGAAAATTAGATTTGAAAGAGTACATATTAAAAATGAATATTTCTCATTTCTTCTCCTCTACTCTGCGTCATCTCACCTTTGCCTCCACTTTTTTACTGCCATAATTTCACTTGCAATACCAACATTTCATCTAATATCGCCAAGGCAAAGAGCCAAGGTTGCTGAATTATTTAGCAGCAGCGGAAATCTGGGCGAGGGAAGTCTGACACACCCATGCAGCTCACACACACAGCTACTAATAAACACACACATACACATTGTACTGTAGATTGATAGCCCTAGGTGTGGATTTCTTTGCCAGTGAAAAGTGTAAAACGGCCAATCTTGAACTGTGACCTAGCAGGGAGAGGGGTAGATCAATCAGAAAAACTGATGCTATAATCACCGTCCACAGTCCTGTCCTGGGCTTGATCGATGACCACTCTCTAAGCCACATTTTCTCTGTCATGAAGAGGTTCTCACACACTTGCATACAGTGCACACACACACGGTCACCTTTAAATCAGAAAAGGTACCGATGGTGCTGTTGGTCACTTCCTAAGGTGGGCTTTATCATGGATATGTGACATTTTCAGTGAAGAAACCTGCAGGATTTAATTTGTAGCTTCTCGGTGTACCGACAGCCTCAGCATGCATTGTAGATGTGCTCACAGGGAGCATGCCAGCCTTTGTGTTCAGGCCTTTAAGCACATCATGCACCATCTGCATGAATCACCCCCCCCCCCCCCTCCCCATGTTCCTCTTGCCTCAATCCTAAACTCATACTGCACTGCCTCGACTCTACCACTAATAATTCAGCTATGAGTCATCTCCATCATTGGTTGAAGGGTGATATGGGGAACACTATGCTTGAAAGATGGGGGCCAGGGGTAAGATAAGACCTGGAAAATGAATGAATGAACGAATGACTGAATGAATGGTTTTTTTCAAACAATTTTTTAAAGAAAGAAAATAAACTAAAAGTGTAAAATAATAATGAAAAAGGTCAGACGTAAATATGGAGGCGATGAAGCTACGAAGATTGTTTAAAACAAAAAAAAAAATAAAGTTAACATGCTAAAACCGGGGGGGGGGGGGGGGGGGTCCTTGCTGCTGTTAGACAGGTAGATAACATCAATTTCTTTTTGAAAAATGTTCCTACTTTTTTATTAACCAATCTGCAGCTATAGTTAACAGTTACATATCCAGGCGTTCCTACTAAAGAACTGAGGTGAATAGAAACTAACTACAATAGCATTTTTTTTTCTTCTTCTACTTGTCCTGTCCAGCATCATAGCAAGCAGAATGGAAATCCGATTGCTTTATTGTATTGAACAGTTTTGCTTTGCTAAACGGAGCTTTATCAACACAAGGCTCCCCTTGATATCCTGTTTATTCATTTTATTTCTTTAATTAAACATTTGTCTGTAACAGCATTCCATACCAGACTGCTGGGCTTGACAAGGGAGAAATAGAAGTTAACAGAGGTAATGATAGAAAGTGGAACAGAGAGAAAGGAGTAAGGAAGAGGAGGAGAAAACAAAAGCGTTATTTTCCAAGGCAGCAATTATACATTATGGAATCACAGTCCTCCTCACTTACTCTTTTTTTTCTAAACCTCCTCAGTTTCTCTGTTTGTGGTTGTATAATGGTGACAGCAGAGAATGAGCCCAATCACCTCATCTTGCCTTGATTGTATCCCTTCAATCAAAAGGTATTCACTAAGATCACCATGAGCTGCTATGATTGAGGTCACATATGAAGGAAAATAAGGCCACACAACAAGAATACAGTGATTGGAGGGAGAGAAAGGGAGCTTTAAAGGTGTACATGTACAGTCCAGTCTGTTATTATTGACTGGGTTACAGACAGCATGAGATCAGCTTAGGGTTTTTTCCACATCTCAAATTAGGCTACTGTTGATTAGCCTACATTGTTCTGCTTGAATGACACAAACGGTGAGTTTTTCGCCTCACGAGGTAAAAAATATCAAATGTATTTGACATTTTACTCTGACTTTTACTAAGTCAGAGTAAAAGGAATTTAAAGGCCTGTGGCTCCTTAAACATATTGAAATACTAAAATTATGTTAATATGACGTTAGATTGCCATGTTATTTGGTTTTGGATTTTTAGATGTTAAATCTGGCTTCCAGATAGGGAGTATAACTGAAGGCTGTGTAACTCGCCGCAACCTTAAAACTCTGTGCTTCTGTCTTGTTTTGCGTGTACATCCCTCAAACCATCACTGCCGTGCAGCACACTGGTCCTGAAAAACCACCCTTATAACTTCTTCTTTCAGTCCGGAGCATCATGTAATGCGCTTCAAATCAGATGTCAGTAATTTGATATCAACAGCTGTAATGTAGTCAGAAGTGCTACATACAGAGGAGGAAGGGAAAATACCTGTAAAACTAGATTAAAACCACCTTCTGCCTGCCGCACATGAGAGCTTTCTGTTGAGCTAAAAGTCATTCGAGACCGTTCGTTCAGCAGATAGCTCGCCGTGTGCGTCTGATTTTCAGTGTGTTTTCTGCCTCACAAGGCCTTGAGGTGAAAATCAAATACATTTGATATTTTTTACCTCGTGAGGCGAAAAACTCACCGTTTGTGTTCAACTTAAGCTGTCTGCTGAGGGTGGAAGTTCTAGCGACCAATCAAAACATGTCTGCCGATCACATGATTTCAAGATGGCAGCTCGCAGCAAATCTGTTACATTTTAGAGGATAAATTGGTGGAAATACAGCCAGACTTATACTTTATTAATCCCAATTAGAGTGCCAATTAGGAAATTCATTCTCTGCATTAAACCCATCTCAGGTTGAACCTGAGAGCAGTGAGCTGCTATTTAAAGCAGCCCGGGGAGCAGTTGGTGGGGGTTAGGGACCTTGCTCAAGGGTCCACAGTGGTTTACCCGAGTGTCATGTTGGGGACTCGAACCCAGATCATTCATTTTTCTGACATGACTTCTTCTTCTTTCGAGTTTAATGGCGGTTGGTGAACTCAAGGTGCACTACCGCCACCAACTTGTATGATTAGTACAGTATGTCGCGTTCGATTTACTTTATAAAAAGACAAAATAAATAAATAAAAATTAAGTACAATAACACAATTCAGCATATAACAGAAAGGTCCTCAAAACCTTTCTGCCCTCAGTCTTTGGATCTTTTTGCAAAATATCAGTCAAGTTGTCTAATGTGATAACAGAGGGCTGCCATCTTGAAATCATGTGATCTGCAGACATGTTTTGATTGGTCAATAGATCTTCTGCCCTCAGCAGATAGCTCAAGTTGAGCACACATGGTGAGTTTTTTCCCTGGCAAGGCAATAGATATCAAATGTATTTGATTTTCACCTCAAGGTCTCGTGAGGCAGAAAACTCACCAAAAATCAGGCGCACACAGCTACTACCTGCTGAACAAATGGCCTCGAATGACTTTTAGCCCAGCAGAAAGCTCTCATGTGCGGCAGGCATTAAAGGCATATCATACCTTGGTAGGAAGAGTAATGCCGGGTGAAATGTCTGTAGTCAGATCGAGGTACCAGGTTTCTGAAAACAGAACGTTTACAAACAACCATAAATACAGTGCTAATGCTAGCTTAGCTGTTTGTGTACATTCCAGAAAGACACTCTCAGCTGTGCCAGGTTCCCTCAGCACATCTGCGCCCCACCTTGTGGTGTGTGAAGCACAAACTTCTTATCATGTAAATTTTTAAGTGTGCTCAGATTGCGCTGCATGACTGTCACATCCACATCCAGCTCGGGAGTGTGTGGCTGAGGAGCAATGGCAGGTCTGCAGACACTGAGACCAGTAGAAGGACAGGAGGGGGATCCGGTTCGTGTTCGGGAGGCCAGACGCACGTAGGACAACAACCTGGACCGAGTGCATGGACAGCCGAGAGGTGGATACGTCACGGAACGGTGGTGAAACCCCCGCTGCTCCGCTGCTGGTTTAGGCGTTTTGATTTGCTCTGACTTGTGATGGTTAATCAGCGGCGGTCCTGTCCTGACCAGCCCCAGCTTGCAGTGTGGAGTCCAGGCTGGTCCCTCACGCAGGTCGCTCCATCTTCCGAGCGGAGAGGAGGGCCGGTGTCGGTATGTGAGGGACTTCACGCGAAAGCCCCAAGACGACCAACAGGATACCGCGCTTGTGCGCACCGCATGTGTGAAGAAATAAACTAATAATAATAAAAAAAATAGTAAAAATCTTCGATCCAGCCTTAACAAATAAGACCAATAGTGGCGGATCCCTGCGGAGCAGTGAAAGCGTCCAGACCTCCTTCCCTTTAATTTTGAACAGCTGATTTTCAGCATGTTGGAGTTTCCAGCAATGCAACTGAAAATAAGTTGTTCCAGCCAACGGGAAAGTGAGATCTAAATGCTTTCCTTTTCTCTGAGAAGCGCTGGTATGTCATAATATTGTCGGGTTAACATTAGCTCATGCTCGGCCATCATAACGCCACCATCTCCTGACATCTTCCCGTTTAAATTCTCTTCTACAGGGAGCAGAGCAGCCTCTCACCTGACATGTGGACATGATGCTGTTCCTGAACAAGAACTTTAGTTTTAAATCAACAGGTTTGATGTAGAAAGCTGTCAAGGATTTATTTATTTAACTTCATTTTTGATTAACAGCACAGTTCAATTATTTTTATTTTTCAAAAGCATTATTTTATTAGAGAAAAGAGAAATGTTTTTATCTTTGGTTATTTATTCAATCATTTTGATTATTGTCTTCAGCTATGTTCAGGCTATTTGTTACATTAAGCCCCTCCCTTTCCCCTTGTTAAATGTTATAAATGCCATTGAAATAAAATACTTAAAAAAAAATTAAAGTAAAAAAAACACATTTTTTAAAATTAGAAATATTTTTTAAAAATCATTATGTGTATCGAATCGTGGGTCAAAAATAGTGATACGAATCGAATCGTGAGTTGGTGTATCGTTACAGCCCGACTTATCAACAATTCATCCACAGTTGGAATGCATTTTTGATTTCACATTCAAGCATTTTGGTTCGGGTGAAAGCAACTCTGTTCTGCTGCGGTTCATTCGAGCTGGTCTGAGACCAGTCAGTCAGCATCCTTGGCGGACTTGTCCCCAGCTTTTCAGTCCAGACAGCACTTCTCATTTTCTTGTGATTTTCTGTGCTTTGTTGTTTTAATCATTCATGTTTGGCTGAGTGGTTCACAGCACATTCTTCTCTGATGTGACACATTCAGATCAAAGATTAACTTTTGCTTTTCTCAGACTTCAAATTCTTTCTTTCATTGGAATTCTTTTAGTTGTAATATCTTAAGGTTCTAAAAACTGAGGGATCAGAAAAGTCTCTTCTCTCCTTGAAATGAGGAACATTCTGCTATATTTGTTCACTCCCCCCATTCCCATATATTTCACATCATTTTTTAGATTCTGCATTGGCTGAGAAAAGCCTCTCCTAATTGGGACCAAACTACATTAGTGCTCTGACTGATACCTCACTATTGACTCCCGCCAACTTGATGTGTGAGAGTGTGTGTGCAAAGGCCTCTTCCAAGCCATCTGATCAACTCTCTAGAGCTAAGCTCATGCATTCTGCAATCAATACCTGGTCTCCAACACCACCCCCTTCATACACTCAGCAATGTCTGAGGCATGGCCCTGTCTTTCTCTTTGTACCTCACTCTTTATTCTGTAGCCTGTAATACAGCTTGGTTTCATAAAAGAAACGGCGAGTCATAATAGGCTGTATTATCAGCCAGCTCGCTGGGAATTCATCAGGAGTGTCTCGCTCTGCCTTTATTTCTTTTATTTTCCTCACTCTTGATCCCTTCTGTGCATTATTTCACCCCTCTCTCTCCCTTGCCTCTTCTGTTCTCGCCAGCTCTTTTTCTCTGTACCTGCTATTACTGATGAGTCGATTTCACGACTCAGTGATGCGGAGAGGGTACAGTAGAATTTAGTGTGCGCAAGTGTGAATAACAATAGCTGTCTAAGCCCCATAAGAGAAACAATAATTACATGCACTGGCACGGAGATCACACGCCTCATAAAAACACAAATGGTCATTTCGGCTGGAAACTAGCTCTGTTGATGTTGGAGATTTCAGCTAATTGCGTTAAGAATCAGCAAAGATGGGACACATGGCAGCAGTTTTGCAGAAGCCAAGACTTGAAAAACAAAGAACAGCATTAATTATGCATGAATAAGCTCAGCAAATCCCGGTGAATTATATTTTTGATTCTTTGGAAGTTATGGGATCTTCATAATATCCTCCTGGAATAATTTCTATTTTTTTAAATGAATAAATAACTAGCTCTGCAGTTAAAGTAGCAGGAATGAAAGTGCAGAGGGTAAACAGACAACTGCTTCACACTCTTATCTTAGTGAGATGATTGTTGAGATTACACTCACCCCATGGTTGCTGGTGCCCGGCGTCACCAGAGGTCGGCATCCCTGGCCTGGGTATGTGATTGTCCTTATGGTCTAGCTGGTTTCATGCTCCATGGTGACTACTTGTTGCCCTGGATAATTGCCTATATTATCCTTGGAGGGATAATCATGTTTTTTCACAAGCACACTCATCACTTTACACAATTTATTAAGATCCTGTAATGACGGGTGTTTGTCTGTTTGTCTATTAGCAAAATAACTCAAAAAGGACTGAACAGATTTAGATGACATTTTCAAGGACCGTTGACAATGGTACAAGGAAGAACTGATTAAATTCTAAATCCAGCTAAATCCAGGTTTTCCAGGATCCCCTACCCTAGCTCTAAAACTAAAATAGTGGGGGATAGTGGTGGTGGTAAAACGAGTCCCTAGATGGTGGTCTGCGCTCTCCAAGCGCTTTTCTAGTTGCTTATACTTTGCACTCACAATGGCCGCAATTACATGATTTTTTGTGTTTTTTTAAAATCAGGAGTAGTTATTCTGTATTGATTCATTCAGAATTAAATTATTCTCTTTCCAGTTTTCTTAATATTCTCCTTTATACATTTTTTTTTAGTGCCAACACTTTATAGCTGGAAATAACAGCAATCAAGTGATGTATGTTTCAGTGGTAGGAAATTTCTATCTCGCTTATGACAAATGGAACAGTCAAAAACAGGGGTCAGCAACTATAGCTGTGCGAAAAGGGTTTGCCCCCTTCCTGATTTCTTTTTTTGCATGTTTGTCACACTTAAATGTTTCAGATCATCAAACAAATTTTAATGTGAGACAAATATATCACAAGTAAACAGAAGATGCAGTTTTTGAATGAAAATTTTTATCATGGCCCTGTGTGAAAAAGTGATTGTCCTGAGTTCAATTTCTCTAGCCACACCAAGGCCGGATCACTGCCACACCTGTTCTCAATCAAGAAATCACTTAAATAGGACCTGGCTGGCAAATTTAAGTCGACCAAAAGATCCTCAAAAACTAGACATCATGCGAAACAAACGAGAAACAAAGTAAATGAGATCTGTCAGTCTGGAAAAGGTTCGAAAGCCATTTCTAAAGCTTTGGGACTCCAGTGAACCACAGTGAGAGCCATTATCCACAAATGGTGAAAACATTGAACACGGTCCACCAAAATTACCCCAAGAGCACAGCGACGACTCATCCAAGAGGTCACAAAAGAACAACATCCAAGAACTGCAGGCCTCATTTGCCTCAGTTTAGGTCAGTGTTCATGACTCCACCATCAGAAAGAAACTGGGCAAAAATGGCCTGCATGGCAGAGTATCAAGACCAAAACCACTGCTGAGCAAAAAGAACATAAAGGCTCGTCTCAGTTTAGCCAGAAAGCATCTTGATGATCCCCAAGACTTTTGGATAAATACTCTGTGGACCGACGAGACAAAAGTTGAACTTTTTGGATGGTGGCGGTTCCATTACATCTGGCGTAAAAGTAACACGGCATTTCAGAAAAGGAACATCATACCAACAGTAAAATATGGTGGTGGTAGTGTGATGGTCTGGGACGATTTTGCTGCTTCAGGACCTGGAAGACTTGCTGTGGTAAATGGAACCATGAATTCTGCTGTCTACCAAAAAATCCTGAAAGACAATGTCCGGCCATCTGTTGGTGACCTCAAGCTGAAGCGCACTTGGGTTCTGCAGCAGGACAATGATCCAAAACACACCAGCAAGTCCACCTCTGAATGGCTTAAGAACAACAAAATGAAGACTTTGGAGTGGCCTAGTCAAAGTCCAGACCTGAATCTGATTGAGATGCTGTGGCATGACCTTAAAAAGGTGGTTCATGCTAGAGAACCCTCCACTATGGCTGGCTGAATTACAACAATTCTGCAAAGATGAGTGGGTCAGAATTCCTCCACAGCGCTGTAGAGGACTCATTGCCAGTTATCACAAACACTTGATTGTAGTTGTTGCAGCTAAGGGTGGCCCAACCAGTTATTAGGTTTAGGGGGCAATCACTTTTTCTTCTCTTTACCCTGCTGAAGCAGGTGCTGGACCCCGCTGCAACTCAAGGTTATTACAGTTAACTAAAACTAACGAAAAAACAAAAACTAAAATTGAAAAAACATTTTAGTTAACTGACATAAAAATAAAAATGACAGTTTTTAACAAAACGATAACTATGAAACTGTATTGTGTCTTTACAAAACTAACTAAAACTAACTAAAATTATTGCAGAAACATCCTTATTTTTAGTCTTTGTAAATTAATATAATACATCAGCCTTTTGGGTTCATTTGAGATCTATTTCTATTTAATCTATTTACTTTGCTCGACTGGTTTTATTCCAAGTGACTTTCTGATGATTTTATATGTCACACCAGACAAATACCTATAATTTACTGAAAATGAAAACCCCCCAAAACTAAAACTAACACTGAAACTAATAAAAACTAAACTAAAACTAAACATTTTCCAAAAATGGAAACTAATATAAACGAGCAAATCTGCTCAGAAAACTAACTAAAACTAAAAAACTGAATTGAAAAACAAAAAGTCAAAACTAAATAAAAACTGAAACTAATTAAAAATTCAAAAATATTGTAACCTTGCTGCAACTAGGAGCTGTGTGTGTTTAGGGGTGAAGCTTGCAGTAAATCATTCAGTGAAAGAGTTTTTTCTCATTTCTGACTTTCTCTGTTTAGCCAAATAAAGGCAAATGCTGCAACATCCTCCATCCTTGCAGTCTTCACGCTGGCGACCTTGTGCGCCTCTGCTGCACTGCTTGTATTGCCCCCAACAACTCGTGCGTCTGACTTCATGGTCAGACGGCCACCAGACAGACGCAGTCAATCCCAGGGAGCCTGCAGGGTCGTTCATAGTAACGTGGCAAAATCTGCATAAGAAATGCCATGAGTGGCATGTGAGGTCTTTCAAATGTGTGTGAGACTTGAGAGCCCTGTGTCGGACGTGCTCGGATGGTAGCTGAACTCCTTGAATTAAATGCCATTGTACCTTAGTCTTGTCAACAGAACCGTCTGATTTTTTTAAATAAAAAAAAAGTAAATAAATAAACAGGATGTTTAAAACTTACTTATTTTTTCATCCATCACTTTTTACCACTTCACAATATGGCCAAAGGGGCTGACTACAGGTGACAACAGGTTAGTCAAAGAGTCAAAATGGCTTACGTTTGAAATGCGATTAAAACAAACAAAAAACCCAAACGTGTAATGGATTGTTTTAAACTAATCCCAATTAATAGATCAATGCTGACAGCCCCAATATATATATATATATATATATATATATATATTTTATGTATACACAGTCATCCTCATAATTATTCATACCCTCCAAATAAAGATTAAATTCACGGTAGTAATTCAAATAACAAGAAATGAAAGCAACTAAAAGTAAATAACTATAATAATAAGCTAATAATAAACAAAATTATAATTTAGTGACAAAGAATATTGCTTTTGAATTGTGGTTGTAAATCATAATAATAATAATAATAATAAAAATAAAAAAAAACTGTCCCAGACACATTCGAGCACCTTCCCTGTGAACAATGGACCAAAATACCTGTCAATAGTTGCAGAAGTTTTTTTTAACATTGGAGACAACACCTGATTGCAGTGATTGCCTCAAAGTGTTGCTCAACAAAATTTTATGCTTGTTTACTTGTTTTATCTTTTGTATTTGTTTGGAGTAGTTCTTTACAACAACAATTTAAAATCAATGTCATGATTTTCGTAGAATTTTTTAATCCAGGGCTGGCTTTGCCGACAGGCGACACAGGCAACTGCCTGGGGCGCCATCCACTGGACAGGGCGCCAAAAAATTGTTGTTTTTTTTTAAATTGATTACGTGTGTGTAGCCTATGTGTTATGAAACACACTCTCTATACATAGCTACTCGAAATTTCCCTCCAAAAGACATCAAAATAAAACAATATTTAAATTCTTTTCAATGATCAGATCTGGCTGCATGACCTGCTCCGACTAACACTTGCTTTGACCGTGAAGGGTAACGTATATGACGTGGTTAGTGCTGTGGAAGAATGTAGGTCGTGTTGTTCAATGATTGAAGAAAGTGAAGGAAGGAGTAGGAAGAAAAACGGATCATTAGCAGAAGTATGTACACTGAGGCTGAGCTGGTCGCCCTGTGTGGGAGAGAGGGAGAGGGGAGTTGCCAGTGGCGGCGCATCTCATGTCGCAGTTAATAATGACAGACGTCAACAACTTATCAAAATGCTGAGAATCATTGCAGAGTGAAGAAAAGAGTTCTCAGTTAGAGGTATGTACTTTCCCCCAACATTAAAAGCTTGTTTAGCTCGTCATGTGTTCCAGCTGGAGGCTAGCTAAGCTAACATGAAGCAGTTTCCTCACGAGGCTGCTGTTGCAGCTGTGGGAGATGTCACGATGTAACTGGTTCAACCTCATATTGTAGTACAATAATGCATAATCACAACTGCTGATAACTGATGTTGTTTAACAGGCCATTAAGTTTTAGTCTGTGTGCTGCAGCTACAAGTTGTAGACAAGTTTCATGGCCGAAACCATGGGTTACCAGGGTTACAGGATATTTTACACTGAGGACATACGTAAATCAACAACACACATAGGAAGACCTCTCGAACTCAATGACTGAAAAGTGGATATTGTTAAAACCAAAAAGCGGTCTTGGACATTTTGTGCCATACGTTGCTGCAGCAGCTTGTGAAAACAATTTAATATGAACTTTGTAAACCGAGCAAACTCACTGTAGGACGGCAGCCACGCAGCTACGTGACCGACCACCGGGTGCAGCCCGCTGTCTCAAACTCTCCATTCTCCTTAACTCAAAAAAAATATATATATATATATATAAAAAATATCCACTGTAACCACCACTCAAGCCTTCTGACAGGAATCATCCAGACACTGGCTCGGTGTTAAACATTTGTCTTCGTGGACACTAAACTGACTAGCTGTGTAAGTCCATGGTGTTCCTGTTTATCACCATAGGACTATCAACTGGAAGCGCTTGGCAGAAATTGATTGACTGCTGAAGTAAAACGGAAATGTCCGTGAAACTTGTCTATAGCCTCCAGTTGCAGGTAAATCTGCATCTGTCCACATCCACTGAAAGTCCTGCAGATGCCTCTAAAACAGCTCTGCAACCTGGACAATCCAATGAGCCATTTTCAGACTCAAGCCAGTGATAAAAGTTGTTTAAAGCTGCAAATGTTCCATGTCCCTTTGAAAAAAGGCAGCTCATCTTTTTTTTTTTTTTTTTTAATGAACACTTACTGTAGAAAATATGCTGTCATTTTACAGAATTCAGGTTTATCTTTACATTTAGGTTTTAAAATAATAAAGATAATTGCATAAAGAGAGGATAGATACATTTTCTTCAATCAGATTTTGTTCAGTGGGACTCAACTGTATAAAAAATCTATACAAATGAAAATGTGGATATTTGTGGGAAATAATGTGAGAAAAATCCCTAATTTCCAAGCTAATGACAAGAGAGATACTGTAGATTTAACCAAAGTAGCCAGAGCCAGGCCTGTTTTTATCTATTTTTACTTTTGTCAATTTTAATTTAATTCACTAACAGCTGATTTTTTTTCTCTTTTTTTAATTGGAGGGTATGAATAATTTTAGGGATGACTGTGTATATATATATATATATATATATATATATATATATATATATATATATATATATTTATATACAGTATCTTTGGCATGTCTCTTGATAATTTTGCAGCACACTTGTAAGAGATTCCTTTTTTTTTTTTCATTTGTGTCTGCAGCTTGAGAAACTGTAGCCTCCCTTTAAGACAGCTGCTCAACCAGTTGAGCCGTCCCAAGGGCTTCCAGTTGTGATGCTTTCTGCTGCGTCAATAGTTATTCAATATGTACACACTGGCTGCCTTTTGTTTCTTTTCAGCTACTTTAAAGCAGGCTGCAGAGTGGGCTGTAACAGCACCATTCTCTGGGCACAACAGCTATCAAAGTGCAGGCAAGTAGATATGTCTTCCTGTGATTTCTGTTTTCTTTTATACTTCTTTTTTTTCAGTGAAAGGGAGTCAAAAGAACTGATGGCTCCCTACTTGCGTTTAACACACATTCATTTTTTATTGCTTACACTGAATTAGCACTAATGCCACTGAAAGCGACCGATGCACCCTCATCCACTGGTGCACGTGTAAATATTTGTTACATGACACTCAAGCTGAATAGAGAACGATTTTTCAGAGAGCACTCACTCTGTATCTTTCCTTTTCCCTCCTCTTTCTTATTATTTCTTAAAATATCTCAAACTTCCACTTCCTTTCCCCCTGCTGTGCAACAAGAAGCTTCCGCATTGTGTGGCTGCAATCTTCTTGTGTTTCTTCTTTCTGTCCAACACCTTCCATCTACCCCTCAGGTTAGTTTGACCTGCAATTCTTTTTCTGATGCTGTTTTGAATTTTCCCCCATTCACTCTTGCAGCTTTCACCATTTTCTGTAACACCTGCTGACTGCAACCTTCTTCCCTCTTTCTGCTCTCACCTCCATCCAAATGATCGCCGTAACTGTGTGTTGGTGTGTACGTTGGCTTCAGGGCAGGTTTGCAGTGTGGGTCTAGAGATCCCTCAGGTGACATTTAAAGAGGCTTGTATACCATGACTTTATGACGTTTGCAGCCCTGCATCTGCACTTGAACACTCAAACACACACATTTATTCACATTTTTTAAGGGCATACACACTGAAACTCAAAGGATTCTTTTTGCAGCCCAGGGCATATTGATTATTCTGTTTTCTCTCCTTCTTTCTCAGTTAGACACACACACATAAACTTGCACACACCTTTGCCATGACTTGGTTACCAAATGCTTTAGTCGACACTTTGGAATTTAACCAAGTAAGACATCCTGCTCGAAGCCTGCAAACAGTGGAGACCTTAAAACACAAAACACACTCATGCAACATGAGCAGAATAAGAAACTAGCAAAGAAACGTTCTGCTGACTTTATTCCTTAAAAAAATGATTCCACTAAACTTCCCATGGATCATCCCAATCCAAGTTGGATGCAAACACTGTAACCACCCTCTGCCTAAAGGCATGCTGCGTCAGTGTTTTCCTCACTCTGTAATCTTCACTGGAAGCTGCTTTTTGATAGGCTGATGGAGGACAAATAATTGTTTTGAGCGAAGCTGAGCTCAGACCTAATTCAATCTTCTCACCACCTAAATCCCCACCCAAACACACTAATGCACATTAATGAGATTTCATAGCTCTTAATGGGAGACAATGGCTGCGTCTGTGCAGGTTTTTACTGCATGTGTTCCAGTTTGCACCTCAGTTTATCCCGCTTGTGTATTTGTGTGTGTTGTGTCTGGTCAAAATCTGTTTTCATTAGCTGTTGGTTGAGTACACTTTTCCATCTGCTGGGGGGGGATACAAATGCAGTAAGCATCACAGACACATGCCCGCCGGGTGTTATTTAGCAAAACGCTGAACCAAACACCAGAGTGACTGGGTTTACAGTATATCCTTTCTTTTAGCTTGCTTAATCCACCAGGATAACACATTACTGTCTCTCTTTGACTCATTCATTGGTTTCATTTATTTTTTTATTCTGCTGAAATTGTTTTCAGCCTTTGGAGGGCCATCAGTAGATTAATTATTGAAAACATAGTTTATTAAGGGAGGATGTGCAGTTGTTATTGTCACAGCCTGGCATCCTGTCAGATACATGTAAATGTGCAGATGCATTGTTTCATTTACTATTTTTTTTTTTTTTTAGCAGTTGCAGCTTTTTAAGATGACCCTGGAGCACCGTCCAGATCAAGAAGGCTACCTCCCTGAAACATAAATTAATTACATAATACAAAATTATTAAGGAGGCGCCCCCCCCACTTTTTTCAAAATATTTCCACCCCCCCCCCCCCTCCAATCCCCCTCTCCTCCCCCCTCTCTCCCTCCCCTCAGCCACGGTCAACCAATCTTTTTTTCCCTTTTCCAAACTCCTTTTTCTAACCCTTCCCTTTTCTTTTCTATCTTTCTCTCTCTCTCTCTCTCTCTCTCTCTCTCTTTCTTTCTTTCTTTTTTTTTCTTTTTTTTTTCTTTTTTCTTTGTTTTTGCCCCTCCTCCTCTATCTTTTTCCTTCCCCCCCCCACTCTTCTCTTTCCTTCTCCTTATAAAAATCTCCACCCCAACCCCCCCCACCAAACCATAAAGGCTTTTACCGGGGAGGGGTTCTCTCCCCCCCCCCCCCGGACCCCCCCCGGTTGGCGGTTTTTCCTCCCATCCTCTTTTTTTTTTGGGGGACCCCGCATCCTTTATTACACTAATAATCAATTGATACATGTACAGCATGTCTGCTGGTATCAGGTAGGAAATCTATCAGTATTTGAGAAATGGTTGCCAAATAACTCCCGGTCTCTTATTGATTCCGTTAAGATTCGTCCTGCTATGTGGCTCTCTGCATACCTGATTTTTTTTCTTTTTTAGGTTCTTTATTCATCCAATGGAATTGATATTTGACTTGCTTATTAAAGTCACGCCCCTGGTGTTCAAATGTGCGGATGTCATGGTGCTAAGTGCACAAATGATGAGCAAACTAATGCCAGCAGATGAACCTGAAAGGAGTAAATGCTAGCTTCAGAAAAAATAAATAAGCTTCCATCATTTCTTCAAGAAAATCCTTCCACACAAGGTTTACTTGGAAAAGTTGTTCGAACATAAAACTGTTTGAACAATTCCAGTCTAGTTTCCGTTGCCACCATAGCACTGAGACAGCCCTCATCAAGATCACCAATGACCTCCTTGTGCCTGCTGATTCTGGTTTAATCTACATCCTCATCCTCCTTGATCTGAGTGCGGCCTTCGACACCATCGCTCACCCCATTCTCCTCATAATCTCTCCTCTTTAGGTATCACTCACACCAACTGGTTCCACTCCTACCTCACTGGCCGTGCTCAGTACCTCCAGCTGAAATCCTTCACTTCACAACCCTTCCCAAGTCACTTTAGGTGTGCCTCAGAGCCCCATCCTGGGGCCCTTCCTCCTCATCATTTACCTTCTTCCAGTTGGCAATATACTTTCCATCAATATGGCATCCAGTTCCACTGTTTTGCAGATGACACCCAGCTCTACATTTCCACTAAGCCTGATTCCCCTCTCCCACCCTCCCCTCACCCACTGCCTTTCAGAAATAAAATCTGGGTTCACCTACAACTTCCTCAAACTCAATGGCAATAAAACTGAACTTCTTCTTGTTGGCACCAAAGCCACAATTCCTGAAACTGACAGCTTCTCCATCACTATCGACAACGCCACAATTTCCCCTTCCCCTCAGGAAAAAAGTCTGGGTGTCATCCGCGATAGCTCTCTTTCTTTTCACGCTCACGTCAACAACATAACCCGGTCCGCTTCCATCTTCCATCCATTAATGGCCTCTACCCCTCTCCCACCCCCACCACTGCTGCCATCCTGGTCCACAGTCTTGTCACTTCCCATCTTGACTACTGCAGTTGACTTCTCTTTGGTGTCCCCTTACAAATTCCTACATAAATTCCCAATGGTCTAGAACTCAGCAGCCTGCATCATGACCAGAGCCCCCTCCTTCCATCACATCACTACTGTTCTCCAACACCATTCACCAATCTAAGAAAAAAAAACAACAGATATGACCAATTCTGGCTCTACGAATGCATTCATGAAGCTGAGTGAGGGTTTTGGCACAACAATTCTTGAGAACAACTGAAAAACAAATTTAGGCAAGCTCATAAGAATATATTGGGGAATGAGGCCAGTGCTTCTTTGATAATTTGGGCTTGGATGAATTCTCCTGGCTCATGGGTCACTGAATGGATGTGTCCATGTAGATTGATGTATTGTTATTTCCCTTTTGATGACAAAGTAACCTAAACTTACTTTTACTTTCATGACGTATGATAGGACCTCTAAACTTTTAATAGTAAACTGAGCATTTCCTAACCATGTGTACTTATTCTAACCTGAAACCAAAGCTTAAATGTTCAGATTCAATGTATCACATGTTCAGACTGTCATTTGGTAAGATGTTGTTTACAGCTTTTAAACCCTCTCAGAGCTCAGAGAATCTTCATTGTACATGGTTCCTTATTCCCCCTGCTAAGTAATTTACCCTTACCCTTATGAGTTTGCTCAGTTACAAATGATTTTCAGCTCTTTATTTAGGTACTTTGTTTAGGTACTCTAGGCTAAATGCTAACCAAGCTAACTGGAAACTAACAGGGGCTAATGAAGATTAGCCTCTTAAGTAGCGGGCTAAAGTTAAGGCATATTTGGACTTGCTGTTTGCTGGCTGTGCTGTTCTGAATGAACATGTTGACTGTTAACACTTTTCTCGCATCAAAACTCTGTAGACGTGGTGTCTATGGAGGTTTAATGACACTAAAAGGGTAAAATTGAAAAAGTAGGCAAGCAATACAATTATCAAATACAATGAATTCAATATACAACATAAACTGTACATAAAACTTGATAAACGTGTAAACAATGCTTAAGAGTAGCGGCATGTCTACACATTAACATGAGAACCTGTACTTTGTGGGTTATTACAGCTAAATAGACTGTCATAGCTTGTTATATCTAGTTGATGTACACCATAGAAAATAAACTTGTGCTGTAATTTACATGTAAATAATACACACCAGCGATACAACCTCAGAATTAGAAACAATGCAGTGACCTCCTGTCTACAGTATGGAACAACTGAAAACTGTAACTAATGATACAAAAAAAAAAAAAAATGTTCCAGTTTAACTGACATTAACTGTAACTGTAATGACCTGAAGAGGCCACTAGATAGTTTTTAACATGTGAAATAACTGCATAAAAACCAGAATACATATACACATCAAAAACAGTTTCTAATACAAGACAAAACACGGGCTAAAAACCACTATTTTGCTACTCTGCTGCAGACTGAGATCTTACCGAGAGCAAACAAGGAGCTAGTCGCTAGCCACTGGCCAGCAGGCCCGCACCTGGTCTACCGCCTGTCACTCAAAAGGACACACCCCTATTATGTGTATTTTCAAGATTAAATAACATCCAAATGGATGAGTTATAGTGAAATTCACCCATAGTTGAAATGACAGTAAACTTGACCTATTAAACTAAAATGATTTTTTGAACCAGGCGGTAAACATGCTTATTTCTGCTGTGAAGTTGGCCTTTTTAACATGGGAGTCTGTGTTAAAACCTAGTCTGTGTTAAAACCTAGTGGATGAACCCCTAGTGGATGAAGAACTACAATTTTTAAGCATTTTTCCAGATTTCTGCGCTGGCCTCAGTGACTACATTTACATGCCATCAAAATTCGGGTTAAGGTCAATATTCCGATTTCTGAAAGATTAGGAATAACCAGTTACATGCGTGAGCAGACAAAGTTACTCCTGCATACATGATGACTGAAATCAACTGGAATATCCCGAACCAAACCGCAACACACGGAAAGTGTCATGATGATGGTGGATAATGAACCATCCAGAGCCACTGCGGTAAAGCAAGCCAAGTTTCAGAGTTACAGCCAAAAAAACGCTGGTTGGCTTGACCGCGGCTCCGCGAGAGGCGGCTGGATTGACTGCAGTCTGAAGCCGACAGCAGTCCTTTGCTGGTGCTGCGGTGCTGGTGCTGACCCACCAGCAGTAGCTACTTGATGGATTATAGAAAGAGAGAATGTGTGCTGAAAATGCAGCTCAGAGCTGGAGCTGCGCACATCCACACTTCCCGTTTCCAGCAGAGTCCCCCGGACGGATGAAGGTCTCAGTCAGGACTGGTGGGAACGATTGTAATGATGAAGTTAACTGGCTCTGGCTGGACTCAGTGAATTTTCCTGTCACGCCTTTAGCAAACTTTGCCAGATGAGTGATGGAGCCCTGCGAGTTAACTGTTTGCACACCAGCTCCTCTCGGGATGCGTGTTGCCATGGTGATATATAAACTAGCAAGCTGTGGAAAACACTGTCTGATCGCTGGTACAAAATACTCCCTGTAGTTTAATCAAAACACCAAGAATCCTTGCAGATAGAGCATGCGCAGAACACAATTAAACATTCCTTTCAATGGAGAGATTCCAATAAGCGTTTACATGACCAAATATTCTGGTGAGAAAAGGAGTAACCCAGGGGTAATATATGGGTTTTTAAAAACCCGAAAATGAGCATATTCGGGTTTTTGCCAGTGTTTACATGGCCGTGCACAACCGGGTTATTGCTAATATTCCAGTTATGAAAGAGTTATTGGCTGCATGTAAACACAGTGGCCCTCATTTATCAAACGATCGTATGACGAAAATCTGTGCGTACGACCATTTCTACACAAGACTCGGCATTAATCACTTTGAACGTGATCGTAGAATACGATCAAATCCTACGACAGCTCTAAGTTTGTGTACGCAAGTTTGAGTCAGTGAGGGTTTACAGCGCAGCAGAACATGAAAATATTTATTAACCAAACCGCAAACTGTCATTTAAACATAAGTATTCACATATCAGCACTAACAATGAACCTATTTGCAAAGAAAAAGAAAAAGGGAATGTAGAAAATATTCCCAAAATTACAAAAATAGCTGTGACTGAATTTAAGTCCTCCATTTATCTCAACAAATTATTAAAATCACATACAGCTCTGGGGGCAACGGACCACTTTTTCTGACCCATTGGCTAAAGAATTGTGATGCTGCTATCAGAAGTGGGCTATTATTAAATTTCATAACTAATAAAACAAATAAACCATATCAGCCAGGCCTAGATTGAGACTTTTATTAATATCTCAGCCGGTCGTTCACACCGGTGAGACTGATCTTCTTCTGTGCAGCGTTTTTGTGCACGTCTCTGACTTTGGTTTTTAAGCTGCCAAACACCTCTTTAATCTTTCCCACCTCAGAAATGAGGAATTCTGTCTTGATCCCCCCAAAAGTTTCTTTTTTGGCAGAATCTCTCCTCTCCACGGTTCAACCTCGCTGGGCGAAGCCTCATAATCATGCATATTTAAGGGCGTAACCGTGGGCGTGACATTTAAATGACGATGGATTTCAGCTGTGGTATTTATCAAGACTCTTTTGTTCGTACGACGAGATTGGACCGATACGAACGTTTTAAGAAATCACACGTGGGTCCAATCATACAACCATTTTTACGATCAGATGTCCGATAATTTCTACGATCGTTTGATAAATGAGGGCCAGTGAACGTTGGCCACCAGAGGTTGCCGCTTGGTCTCATTTTATGGTAATGCAGTTGCTATGTTTTCCCTGGATTAAAACAAAACCAAACAAGTGATGGATTATCCAACTGAGTTATTAAGAAGTGCTAATGTAGTTAAACCTACTGGCTCTCCCCAGACTCATGTTACAGGACGTCTGTGTTGGAAATGCACTTGTGACTCCTTTGCTGAATCCACAGCTTCATCACCATTAGGCTTTCTGTAGTAATAAGACAAGGTGATGGAGGGATGAGGAGAAAGATAGAAAGAGAGGGTGATGTGGTTCTGCAGCTGAGGCATCAAGGGATTACGTTCACAACTCCCAACTATCTAATAGAGTCTCTCACCAGCTTTAATGAAACACACTTCTGTCTCTCCCCCTCTCTCGCTCCTGCTTTCACACAGACTCACAATACTTTTTTTCTTTATTTTTGT
Organism: Atherinomorus stipes; assembly: GCA_023101725.1. Lineage (NCBI taxonomy): Eukaryota > Metazoa > Chordata > Actinopteri > Atheriniformes > Atherinidae > Atherinomorus > Atherinomorus stipes. The sequence continues at coordinate 55,618 of JALJCO010006362.1, read as the reverse complement.
GTTAATGCTTCATGGCATCCAACATTGCTTCTTCATCCCCACTAATACCACTGAGAGACATGACAGCCAAAAACAAACAATCCTTACAGGTGGTGCCACATTTTGCTTTATAATCACCATTGTTGAATATTTGTTTATTTATTTTTTCTCAAAAACTTGTCTAATCCTTTATGTTCATTTCCGTCTTTTTACCCTTTACTTCACTTTATCCATTCTTAAAAATCTCCCAGCGTAAGCCTGATCTGATTTCCCTTTATTAAGAGTGCAGCTTTTTTAGCGCTCCTCAAAATACGTTAAGAACAATTAAAGCAGCCCGAGGCCGGCCTCAACGCGGCGAGTGGAGAACAATGATAAAGATGTATCTCCTTGAACTCTTTTCATCTGCCTTTGCTAAGATGCATTTCTTCTTATTTTCTGCACGTTACGTTTCAGTTATTTAGCCGATGCTTTTCTTCAGGGTGCCGCGTTTGATGAGCCGGCATGTTGGGAATCAACGTCTTGCTGAAACCTCTGATCTGTTAACTCCTGCTAAAACTGAGGATAATGTAATGTTTGGGAGCAATGCATCTTGGGAGCCGCTTGATCCTGAACGGGAAGCTGATATATTATGCAAGGAAAGAGAATCTACAGTTTGTTTGAGCTGTTCTTATTAATCGAGGTTGCTATCGTCTTAAATTTTAGGGAACTAAACTTTGAGTCCTTGGGAACGACCTCTCTCCTTTCCTTCTCTCCTCCATCTTTTATCTGTACAAAAACAGGCAGAGCCATCATGCTGATGTTTAGACCTTCTTTCATAAAGCCGATTGGTTATGCCGCTTGACAATGATTGGATTTTAATTGATTAGTTACAACGTAATTGACTGATAGGCACTGGTTTAATGAAAATGAGAAGACTTGAATTCAACTTAGCTTCAGTGGAGGAGACGCTTATTCGTCCATCCACCTACAGTCATCCTCAAAATTATTCATACCCTCCCATTAAAGAAAATGTTAACTGACAATAGTAATTCAAATAACAAGAAACTAATGATAAATAAAAATTTACTAAATTATAATTTAGTGAAATGATATATCACTTTTGAATTGTGGTAGAAAATAATAATTAAGAAAATTAAACAAAACAGTCCCAGACCAATTATAGCACTTTGTTTATTACAGTTTTTCTCAATTGCAAAAATAATCCCATTCTCAAAGCCAATTTTTCAGAAGCCTAAGCCAAGGTATCAAATCAGTCCCCGTGATCAAAACCTAAAGCACGTCTTGCATCGCTAGACACTGTTTGCAAACACATTTTCATTGTGATGCACTTGCTGTGCAAAATTGTAAACACATGCTGCACACTTTCATCACAATTAAGACAGATGTCAACAGGTAAACACAGTGACTCAAAATTGATTTCACCTGTGGCTGATGACGAGGGAACCAATATAAACCACTTGAGGAAGCTGTGGGAGGTCAAGATTTTGCAATGGATAGAGGGAATCAGAGAGAAAGGGTATGCATAAGAGGAGGTCAAGGATGGGGACGTAAGGGGCAAAATCAGGTACGACACAGAGCCTTCATTTCAAATTAAATCTGTGCAACTGTGATCGACTGTGTTACTGTATTACCTCTGTCGTGGCGCGGCTTTCTGTAGCTAATCAGAAGCGCTGCTCTTTAGCACACGATTGAGAAGTTTAATGACGTCCTAATAAGTCGTCAGTACAGACCTGTTGATACGGGTGGTTCCAGCTGTGTGGTGTTTTCAGTCAGGCAATCGGTGGGCACCTCGCTAGCTCTGCTCAAGGTGGGGGACCGGAAGTGGCGGAGAATAACCACAGAAGCGTTGCGTTAAGGTTACACGTTTATTACAATCTGAAGTTGTTATAAACGGCGAGAAACTGTGAACCACACTCTACTCTGTGTGCCTCAGCGGTCATAAAGTGTTAATCTGAATTGTCTGCTGCTCCGAGCGGACCTCCGAGTGAACCCTGAGCGAACTCCATTCTTCCTGCTCTCCTCCTCTTTAAAAGGACCCCGATTAGGTCCAGCCTCCTGCACTGACTTGTAGTTCACTTCTTGTTTCTGTGCCATTGCCCTAACTGAACTACAAAACTCATCAGCCCTGGCCTTCTGCTTTCACACGTTGCCTTTTATATCTCAACCTTGTACAGTTGCTTTAATCTAAACTCTTATCCTGCCACGTAGTCTTAAAACCTTCAGCCAGATACCACACCTCCGCCAAGGAGGTAATGTTTTTGGGAGGCTTGATTTGTTTGTCTGTCTGTCAGCAACTTTACGGAAAAAGTTCTCGACAGATTGACCTGAAATTTTCACCAGCCGTGTGCCTCAGCCCAAGGACAAACCCTCCGAATGAACTCTGAATGCTTTTCTTGTACCTTATGTTATGAGTTCTCTACGTTGTGACGCATTTGGTCTGATGTAAATTTAAAAAAAGAAAAAAATTGACACCATGATGTTCTGAGAACTATGTTTTCCTTTTTTCCTTCTAGTGTTTCCTGATTGCTCTGTAGTGTTTTACATTTTGCTGTGTTTGGGGTATGATTTGACAATAGTGTTGCTTTTTGAGGCCAGGTGATGCTGTTTTGAGTCAATAACTTTGCAGCAAGAAGAAGAGGTTTTGGGAAAGTAGTTTGAGTTATGGGATTCATGTTTAAAGTTGTGAAAAAGTGAGGGGACATTTCAAAAACAGTGTTTTAGCAATTGAGAAAAACTGTAGTAGTGGCCCAAAATACCTGTCGGTTGTTCCACTGGAAACGGGAGGGTATAGACCTGAGGGGACAGACCCGATTTTCAGTTGCTTCTCTTTTCTGCCAAGAAAGGAGACGCTTTCAGATGCTTGTGTGTTTTCAGCCGCACAAAGTTAGGCACGTCAGCAAACACTAGCTGGCTAACGCTAGCCTACTAAACGTTAGCTGTGTAGGCTGCCGACAAACAAACAAACGTGCTACGTTGTTTTATGATAAAGTTCGGCCCTTCACGCCGGTGAATCGATCACTTTGATCCACTTCTTCCTTCATATCACTTCAGTCGGGAATCAATGAAAACTAAAGTAGGTTTTGCGTTTATTCGATTTACAAAGTGGAACAGAGCAGGGATTCAGCTGTTGAACTGGCCCGGAAGAGGAAACGCCTAAATTCCGGAAAGTTCTGGAAAGCGTAAAAAAATCCCCTACATCTCTGTTGAACCACAATTCAAAATCAATGATATGATTTTCATACAATTTTTATTTATTATAATTTTTTTTTTATTTCAGCTGACTTTTGTTAATGATAGCTGGTTTTTTTTTTTTGGGGGGGGGGGGGGGGGGGGTTGCCGTCATTAATGTGAGGAAATGAACAATTTTGAGGATGACTGTAGTTTATTTCCTTTGCAGGCCAGGCAGAGCCTCCACCATCCTCTTCTTAGCAGCATATTTAAGCTCTTCTTTGGGGATCCTAAAGCCAGATGAGATATCCTGAGACTCCGGCTGCATCTTGAGATCTAATCAATGAAAAAATAAAATCAGTATCTGTGAAAGAGGGTGACTCTGGTGGAGCCCAGCGGCCACTCAAAAAGTGTTTGACTTTCTGCCAGCAACATAAGTAAAGTCTCTCTCATCTGTGTCCTTCACATATTCCATATTGTCATTATAAATCTTACATTATCTGTAACATTTATTAGAAACAGTATGCACTGCAGGATACATTAGTAGACTGCTGATAATGAGGACGAGGAAGTAAAAGGGTAAACATATTTTGTCTTTTAATTAAAGCTGAAATTTAATTAAAGCCTAAATCAGCCTAGCTTTTCCTTTTTCTTTTCTTTTTTTTTTTTTTTTTTTTTAAAGTTTTTTCTGGCAGTCAGAGGGGGTCCTGAGCATGGAGTGCATGAGGAGGATCGCTACACAGCTGACGTCAGCGTGACAAACCTCCAATTAGATTTCACTTTCCACAACCAGAATGACTTAAAAAACAACATATGCAGTTTGCTTCAGGATGAAAGGCTGCGTATCTGGGCCACTGCCAGAGCTTAACTTGATAAATGATTCCTCATCAGGATCATGTTCATTAACAGATTAAGGTTGACAGAAATCTGCGACTGTGCGCAGAGGATTCGATTCTCAAACACTCAGTAAAGACAGTCAGAGCAGTTTATTCAGCAGTCTGTCTGATAAATAAAGATTTGATCTCTTGGCAGTCATTAAAGGGATCACCATGTGTGAGAGCTGGGGATATGGGAAGGGAATAGAGCATGGGTCTCTCTGTGTAGCACAGCAGGGGGACCTGCAGCAAAGGGCACAGGCTGCTCACAGCATGCACACTGGTCTGTATCTGTGTTACAGAGGCTGCGCGCGCGTGTGTGTGTCTTTGATCTCTGCTCCTACAGGGGTTATGTACGAAGCTCATTGTAAACCCTGTGTTGGCAACCAATACAAAGGAGGCGAACTCAGGGTTGCAGTTCAAACATAGAGCTTAATAAATGTTGTCTATGTTTGCAACAAGGCAGATAAATTAGAAAATCTGTTTTCTATAAAGTGTCTAACAAAATAAGCTGTTCTTTTCAATTGCAGAAACTAGAAAATGTTCTCGGGAGCGAGTACGTGTTCAATATTTAGTGTGGACGAGGGAAACATGATTTTGATGATGCTGATTTGTTGATGTTTTGAATTTAGATCGTGCAGAGATCAGACCGTATTATAAGCTTCGTATCCCAGCTTTGCTGTCCATTGCAGGAAATTGTGGGCTGCAGCAGGAATGCTGGGGAACAGCCTCATGATTAATGGTGATAATGGCTGAACTCCTGCTGTAATCAGGCTGAGATCGGTTTCTCACAAGAGGTACAGCAGTAACACAGGCAGAGATAAAGAGGCTGTACAGACCTGTCTACAGGAGAATTACTGTTGTACAGGACATGTGAGCAAGGTGCCAAACAGATAAAATTGTAGTTTTGTTGTTTGTTTGTTTGTTTTGTTTTTTTTTGGGGGGGGGGGGGGGGGGGGTACAAGAAGATGCTGGCATAAAATATAGAAACAATGATAAGCTAATTTGCGAGGACTAAAGGGAAACTTTTAGAAATGGCTTCATCAGGTCTCATCTTAGCCTATCAGAACAATGGGCCATTATTATCTATTGATACTGATGAACAGTAGCAGTATCCATCGATACTGTGTCCCGCATGCAGCTAGGGACACACTGCATGTGGAAGCGCACCAAAGCGCAGCACGTTGATTTTCTCATCGACACCACCGCTCTTTGAGTCCACATTGGACGTGCGTCGGCAGGCAGTCCTGCTTCTCTGCTGTACTTCTACTGCTTATAATTCCACAACGGATACATCTCCTGTTCTGTTTCATGCTATTTACAAGCAGAAAGACAAGACATTTCTGTGTGTGAATCCTTCCATTTGCATTTTCAACAAAGATGACGACATGATTGACATATAGCTAGATCTATTAAAAAGAGATTAGGTTTTAAAACTTATCTGGGTGTTTTACTTTGAAAGTGGTCTTATTTTGATAGATTGGTCTCGTGATCCTGCTTAACTTCCTGCCTGGCTTGACAAATTTAGCAGCGGCTCGCGCAGGAAATAGAACGGAAGCCGAAACGATCGCTCAACGGAGCATGCCGATTTTAGCGGGACGCGCCACAGTGTATCTCACCTGATGTGGTCAACACTATCTGTTCACATGGGCACCAAAAAAAAAAAACCCAAAAAACTGCTGCGCTTCAGCGACCAATGTGTCCCTACGGTTATACAGGAATCCTGATCCCGTCTACCAGCAGACCTCAAATCCTCAGCATTACGAAACAAGATTGAAAAGGCTGCTTCTCATTTCCAATGGACCTTAAACCAATAAGATTATTGAATAGAAAAAACAAAATAGTCTGGTCTGCCTGAAAGCTGGGCATCGTGGTTCACTTGCAGACAGACTATCGGACTATCCAGCACATGGACATCCAGCGCACCTAAAGGAAGTGATGTTTGTCGACCACAATAAAGCAGAAGAAGAAGAAGTAGAAGGAAGTGGGGTGGATTATCATTTGGGTCGGAGGGAAAACAAATCCAACAGCGCATGTTTGAAGAAGCTGAGGTCAAAACAACAACAAAAACAACTGGAAAATGTGTAGAAGGAGATGGAGTGGGCTTATAATAAGAAGCAGAAAGATTTCCACTTTCATCACAGAGTCCGGTTTTCTTCTTCTTCCTTCTTCCCAATACAATCAATGGTTGTATTGGGACGCGAGCAGTTGTAACTATGGTGGTTTAACCAGGCAGTTTGGTCCGCCTTGGTTACTGCATTTGGAACGCAAACTGAAACAAAAAGAAAGATGTGAAGTTTTTCAGAAATCCCAATCAGACCGAGTCCCCGGACTATCCTGGTGTGAATGCAATGAATGATCAAGTCGTCAGCTGAGATTTGGTCCCACCATCCTGTCCACTGTTGTGCAGCTACTGTTCTCTGAGTTGGTCTTTTAACTTGTTACAAATTCATACATATTGTCAAACCTGTTGCTCTAATGGGTTAAATGGAAAAGTGATGCACCCAATTAGGTAATTATAAACCCCGGTGTCCATGGATCAGGAAGAGAGCAGCTATTAAAAGGTGAAGGATTTGACTCCTGGCTTTCCTAGTGTGCAGACACTTAACCCTGCATTGTTCCTGCTGCATTCAGCGGGTGTTGGAACGTATGACAAAGGAAACAGCAATAGGCCATTCATTTAAATCAAATTTTGAATGTGCACATACTAATCTTGATGAAACGTTGGCATGAAAGATATACTTTTAAAGAACCCACATGGAGAATAAAGACAGACTGATTGTACCCGCTCATTCGTTTCCTTCATCAGCCGGAGAGTTATCTCCAGCTCTGTTCTTTGCGGCGTAGCTTGCTTTCCTCCCCCCGGAGATGAGTGTCTCCTCTGTGAAGTACAACTTGACCTTAACCCTCCCTCATTCTTCCTCCACACCTCCTCTTCCACTCCCCTCATCACCATGTGATGCAAATGCAAATGATTCATAATCTCCTTCTGATACAGTATCAGTAGTCCATGACTGCTGGGAAAAAAGCTATATTTTTATGGAGTAGTTCTCCTTTTAGATAGGTAGGTCACACTGCAACGGGATTTAATGGTGAGGTGGTAGGTAGGTAAGTTTATAAATTTATATTCTGCTTAATATTTTTGACTAAAATAGTGGTTGTTGTTCTACTCCTTTTACAGTTTCCCCATCTCATCCCTCTGTTCTCACCATCCTCCCCATTTCCCCCTCCTCTGTGGACAGCAGGCATTCAGTCTCTTATCTGTACAATCAGCCAAGCGCAGCCACTTTTGGGCCACAGATAGGCAGGAATTGGCTGACAGTACAGAGGCAGCACAGGGAAAAAAGAGATATTAAAGATGAGGAGAAGCAAAAGATATGAGAGAGGAAGTGGGGACAGTGGGGGGATCAGGAGAAATGACTAACCTAAAAAAAAGAAAAGGAAGAAAAAAGAAAAAAAGAAAAAGATTAGGTGTTTGTTTTCCTTACAGAAAAACACCTGGAGATAAGATGGAACTTTTTCTCAACGTCAGATCGGGTGAAGTCTGCCTTTTTGTGCCGCGTTACATATCGCCCTTGCCATCTTCAGAAACTCGGTTTGCATTTGTGTTTGACTTTCAGAAATCCTTGTAGCTCCAGCACCGGCCTAACTTTGCTGCCTCACAGTTTAATTCAAACAGTGCATATTTTGTAAAGAATCACACGTTAATTATGTCTTGGCTCATTTGAAAGTAAGATCACATCGCAGCTAATCAGCCGGGAAGCTCGTCCTCATCCTACATCATCTCCTCTCAGGTAAATACTGCGCTGCTTTACAAGGTGGCCTGTGAGCTGCTGGCAAGTAAAGGATAATTACTGTAGAAGGGGAGTCAACAAAGGGAAGTTATCTGTGTATAACACAGAAGTTTCCCATCATGCCATCTGGATGGCACTTTTTTTAGCTGAGGATTGAAGATTACATAAATAATTCTTTTTTCACTTTTGATTTCTATGTCTGAACTTGTCTTATAGCTGTTTTAATAAATTGAAGGATAATTACAGAACTTAAATTTCAAACCACAAAGCGTGACATTCATCTAGCCTTCACACAAATCATTTCCTCGAGCTAGTGATTAACTAGTATACTGGTTCCTTGGGGGTTTGTAGTGCAGTGTGGATATTACACAGGGTGATGCTTGCAGAATATGAAGTGGAGGACAATGTGGGAGGGTGGTCAGTAACTGCTAGTAAATGAACTCTATTCTCTGCCTTAAAAAGCAGGGAAGATTATAGGTGGGGGAAGCAATGGCAGTAATAATGTAATCTATTCATTTTAATGCATTTCATTAACAGGTAACAAGAGATTTTGTGATATAGAAAGAAATGGAAGAGGAAAAGGCAGATAGAGAGGTGAGACGATGGAAAAGTGAAGGTCTTGAGGTTTGATAAAACAAACATGCACTGTGAAGGGTGTGCATGTACAAATAAATAATATAGGATGACTGATATGGGTGCACAGTAAAATCAGGAGCTGGTTTTTGGACTGTAGTTTTTGTTGTAGTCTTTAACACCTCCAAGCATTTGGCTGAAGTTTCATTGCTGATTGGAAGGCCCTGTGCCTCCACTTCACTGTTTTTTCTTTTGTTTACAAGTCAATCTAAAGGCATCTGCTCCTCTCAACCTTGCCCAGCTCCTTCTACAACTGGTTGGCTGGTATCCAGCCCTTCTGGCTAATTACAAAAGCCAGTATTGCACCTATAACACCCACAGAATGATGTTCCTTCATTTTCTACTCACCCTCATGCTGAGCAAGACTCTGGAGCACTTTTTTAATATTTCAAATGTAGCTGGAGATCTGGGTTTTTCTTTTCGTTATCTGCCAACTTTCATATAATGGGGTTCACCAGTGCCTGAAACAAAAAGGTCTATAAAAGTCCACAAAAACTTGGGACTATTCCTCCATGCTTCTTGTCCAATGTAATCCAAGTGTCCTAAGTGGGTAGCGCCCATAATTTACTCGTACCGACATAATTTTGTATATTTTTATAGCCTAAACAGTAGAATATCACATTTCCTATTTGCCCGCTCATGCAAGTTCACAAAACTACAGAAGCCGCTGCGTTCAGCACCTAGTCTGCCGATAATGCAAGCGTAGAAGAAGAATTACATTGTGCTAAGAGTGACCGAGCTGCTAACGAACAAAAGAGGGGTTGGCTATTGATTTAAAAGAAAGAAAGAAAGAAAGAAAGAAAGAAAGAAAGAAAGAAAGAAAGAAAGAAAGAAAGAAAGAAAGAAAGAAAGAAAGATTTAACTTTAACACAGCCTTTAATTCCAGTTGTTCAGCTCATATTCCAACATGTCCGTTCTCATCCACTCAAAAACATTCAATTTAAGAGGTCAAAACTGAAGCACCAAAGAATCCTCACAAACCGAACATAAAGCGTTCCAAACCGCCCCCACCTGCACAAACCTTCCCAATTTCTGTGTGAGTTTATAGAACTCAAACTCTACCTTGAGTCGGGCTGCTAAGAGCCTCTTGAGCACCAACAAAGCATCCTCAGACCCCACCCCCTTAATGCGATTCTTTCTAGTTTTCCAAATCGCCAACTTGGACTTCCCTGAAATAAAGTTCAATAATGTACAAACATACATAGATTTTGCAGAATACAGTGGACCATAAACAAAATGACACAAGGAAAACTGCACTCCGAACCATGTGAAGATCAACCCCAGAAACCTGAACAAACCCGCCAGACGTGAGCACTGAACAAACAAATGATGTAAAGTTGAAAGAAAGAAAGAAAGAAAGAAAGAAAGAAAGAAAGAAAGTAAGAAAGAAAGAAAGGAAGACAATCTCATCTGCCACGGCTTCTATAGTGTTGGGAACTCGCATGAATGACCTCTTGTTTGTACGCTGAGATCTAGTGTTACGTTCAGTTGAAGCGTGACAGTAGGAAACCACGGAAACTCATCGACAACATGTAGTTGTCGGCTCAGGTCAAAGTAATGCCTTTGAGAAGTCGCCGCGTGGTGCAGTGAGGAGGAATCGAGCGTTACACTGATGCTGCTTTCATGTGCAGTCGGGCAGACGGCCATCCCAGATGTCATTTTAATCACAGTAGCCAAGAGAAAGACAGTAAAACATTGGTCAGGGAAAACAATACAACATCGCCATGACAACATATCAGAGATGGGGGCTAAAGTCACTGTATCTGACAGACGACTTCTTTACATAGAGGCTTGTTTATGCCTGTACATGCAGCGGCTGCCGTCCGTCTGCTGTCTGCCCGGTTTCACGTGAATGCAGCATGAAAAATATGAGTCAATTGCTTGCGATATACAACCGCTACACAATGTCCCTTTAAACTCATGATGATTTTAGCTTTGGTTGTGTTTTTTGTTGGCTCTTGGTTGTTGGAGGGTTAGTTGTTTCCGACAACACCAGGCTTAAAGGTAGTACACCCTGCTGGGTTCACAGAGGGGTTTTAGTTCTCTTTTTTCTCCCTTTTCAGCAAACCTTTTTTACAAAGTCTTGAACACTCTAAGTTTGAGTCTTTATGTTTCTTCAAGTGTTGATTATTGGTTTGATTAAAGTGCTCCTTTATTTTTCTAGTCATTGACCATCACTGGCAATCAATTTCTCACACTCTGCTTTGACATCCTGCTTCTTTTCATGTTACCACCCACAGACCCTACAAGAGCTGGGTCTGTAAAAAGTCTAAAGAGCTAAAACAAACAAACAAACAAAAAACATTTTGGTCCACTTGAAAGTCACCTGGCTACTTTTATATTATTTATATCTCACATTTTACCATACCGCAGTGCTGGAAGGGGTTGCCTCAATAAAATCATTACTGCATTTAGAGAAGTGTTAGTGCACCCTGAATATTGAAGTTCCATTCATTACCACTTTAAATCAATAACACTCACTGTGATTTCATATTACTACCACCACCTTTAGATGTTCAGCTGTGAATTGGGTAGTCAATATGGTAATTGACATTGGCTGGAATTTTGCCTGTAACTCCCCCTCATCCTCCTGTTTCTACGTTGAGCCCGATACTGAAGGGTACAACATTACCATTTGATGTTACTCTGATAATTTAGAATTTAAACATTTTTCATCCTTTAAGATTAGCACAAGCTGTCCTAAACCACTGGCAATATTACACTCAGTGTGGTGAAGCCTCCAGCAGAGAGAAACGGCTCAGGTGATGTGCAAGAGTGTGAAATCCCTACACTGTTCCCTAAACCTAACCAAAAAGACCAGAAACGCACTCAATATTAAAGGGTCATTAAGATATTTTATATACCTTAGGCACAGTAATTTGAGGCTTTGTGTTCTCGCTCTATATTCCTCAAATGCTACAACCTACAACAGTATGTTCTGGACATAAAAACAAACATGCAGTAAAGTTTCTTTTTTTAGATTTTTCTTCCTTTTCTTTTAACTGCGTGCTTCGTCACGCACAAGATACAGTAATTTACAAAAAGTAGGGATCTATCTCATCGACTGCTAGTGGCTCAAATGTTGCATTTGCATAATTTAGCACAGGAAATATGTGAGTCATGGGGAAAAAGATTATCATCTGAAAGGTTATCCCGATTCTCAATGACACACATTTACATGCACACACACCAGGCATGCAAAGAAGATAGCAAGATTACTGTGAATGATTAAAAAAAAAAGTATTGCTGTATAACTAATGCATGAGATTTTTATCAGCTAGTATCTTTCTGCAGGTCTTGTGGCCTCTACCGTAATCAGATTAGTCTGAACAATTTATTAACAGCTATGAGAGACTTATTAGATTATAGTTTGCGTTTTCTGCTTTCATCGCTGCAGCTTCTAGCTGATGACTGAACTGCTGCTACTGTAGTATGACCTCCAAAAACTTTCCCTTGGGCTTTTTGTCAGAGTATGAGTGACAGCAATTGATATTATGCACACTCAATACACTGATTAATGTACATGGAAAATGCATATATATTGACATTGTGGATGGGATTAGCATGCTACATGCTTAGCCTTGGTTCCGCTGAATGAAGCTCCTCTTTATGGATGGCTTCACTGAAATGCGAGTTGTCAGAAACAGAAGTCTGAATTCGGTGGACTGTTGATCAGTTCACAGCAAGCAGAAGGACCTTGAGGAACAAGCTGCAGCAGGCATCAGTTAAAAAGAAAAAAAAAAATCCCCGTCTGGCCTTCCTCGTGTCGCTTTGTAAACATGTGAGATCACAAAAAAGGGAAAAATTAGCTTGTGTATTAAAAAAAAAGCCTTCCCTTTCTCCTCTATTCACCTCTTTCTCTTCAGTCCAGTGGGTTCAGCTGCAGCAAGCAGCCATAAAAAATAGATGAGTGTTTCTTCCCTTTCTTTTCCTCTTACTCATCCCTTCTTTCTCCCTCACCACAGTCTGATCAAGCATAGCTGTTTTTACTTCACCCGTAACAAGAAGGAAGGACAAAGCTCCCTCTTTTTTTAAAAATAATCTCAAAACAAGAATAGCAAACAGAATGAGGAGAAACAAAAAGGGGCATGATGCTGATAAAAACATGAGCTAAAGACGAATCAGTGAAGCTTTATGATTTTATCTTTCCCACATCTGGAAAGCTGTGCACCAAAACCCCTCACACAAATATTCACGAGTTTTAGTCTTTACATCCTACACCATCTCATGTGCTCTCACACCGTTTTGCATGAACACTTGGGAGCCATTTGGATAATATTTGGATCTGGGGATGGATTTATTCCTCCCTAAGCCTAAAATCTCTTCACAATCTCTGCATGCATGTGTGATAGGAAACTCCTACCCAGCCTGAATGTGGCGAGATGAACAGCAGAGGAGACAGATGGAAGATTGACCTTTCTCTAATCAACTGTATGTGGGTGTGACTGTGTGTATTCGTGTGTTTGTATGATGAGAGCAATTTAAAATGCACCACAACACAATTGTAATGATGCTGTACAGCTAGTCTATAAGCATGAGCATATTAGCTAATATTTATCCAGTTTTACAGATGAGAAGTGCTGAGCTGGAGTCACCGACTGCCTGCCTTTGATCAAAGAATTCACATAAACCTGAATGGCCTGATCAGATTACAGATCATTGTTGTGGGTCGAAGAAGATTGATTAACACCAGATACCAAACGTGAGCACAGGAATCACTGATGCCAACTCCTATATCTTTACAATCGATCAATATAATGCATCCTTTCTCATTAAGGTATTTACATTTGCAAGAGCTCTGGGGTGATTCATTTCTAGATGCTGTGCAAAAGCACAAATGGGAAATACTCAAATTACCTTTATTTTATCTAAATGGTTTATCACATCTCCCCCCTGCTGTTGTGCATCCTTGCAGCCCCACTGTCTCCCTCTGAAATTGCTTCTGCCCTGTAGTTCTTTTGATGCTAAGAGCCCTTTGAACTGGGGCTAACATCGTTTCACTGTGAGCAGTGGCAAGTCTGCAAGCAACTCAAATATTCATGGGACCAGACTTCACCTGGAATACCAATGGACGCTGCTCTGCACTCTGAGCAGATGTGTCAAGCATGGGCCAGACATGGGCCAGTGATAGAGTTTGTGAACTGTGTTATGGCACCGGCTGTAAAAATGGTTACAGAGCTGCTGGTGGAACAGGTTATGTCAGTTCATTGCTAGATATGATGGATACTGTATTGGAAGGACCAAGGACTTTCTTATATTTCCACAAAGGTCATCAGTGTGGGTTATCCTGCTCTCTTCCAATATGAGGGTGACTATAAACACTGTAATGGGGATCATCCTGAGGTTTGTGTTGAAGTTCATGGGTAGATCACAGTGGGACAATAAGACAGTCATGGAGTGATGTATACGGTTCTCCTGGTGAGTTAAAACAATGCTGGCTAGGAGCCTTACAGTATGTGCCTGAATGTGGAGTTTGTTTTCCTTTTAAAAATTACATTATATTTTAATTCACCTAATTTGAAATACTCCCCCCCAGCAAATACAGATACAAATACTGACTGCTTTGTACTCCCCTAAAATATGAAAATGTACCGTAACTTCTGTTTAATGTGTATTTAGTTAGTTATTATTTGCTAGCATACACATGCTGTTCAGTATGCACTGACCCTGAAATAGGGAAGTAAAATTCAGAACCTGGCTGCAACATTCAGATTACCTGATTTATAAAACAATGGGGAAGTGAATAGGCCGATTTAACTATGGCAGTGGGGGGGTGAGAGGGCTGGTGTGTGAAAGCCTCCCTTTGATGATGTGGAAATGTTTTTTTTAAAAAGCTGCCAACCGGATCTCTGAGCAGGAAAACACAGCTACACGGGTCACAGTTCTACAATGAGAGTTAAAAATTGGAATAAAAATGTCCTTATTTCTTTGCTACTTTGAAGTAACTGTTGTGTAAAGATAAAGATCTCAAAATGTCTATTTGTGATGATGATGCTTCTTTGACAGTTTGAGGTCCTGTTACTATGCCTCTGATTGATCATGTGACCTGGTTGGCCACAGGGATATTCCTTTGGCTGAATGGTTAAGGCATATGCCACCCCTGGGTGAAATTGAGCCTCCTCCCGCAGATCCCTGAGTTGGACAAGTGGGCAGGAGTGTTTTCCTATCAACCCAGACATTCTCTTAATCTGGCAGCACTGACTTTAGCTTAGCTTAGCTTAGCGTAGATGCTGTAATCTGGTGGATCCAACTAGCACCACCTGGCGAAAGTGAACGAATTAACTCAAGATTTTTTCCAATTACGTTTCATGACCCGCACATTCTAATCAAGTACAAACGAGAAGCCGATTTCACATCAAAGGATAGGCGGCATTCAACAGGGGAACTTTATGCTGCGGAAGTACAGGAGATTCATAGGCGAAGCACTGCAGATGTGTGCTGCCTTTGCTGCTATCTGCGGGGCTTCGCCTGTGATTGGCCTGTACTTCCGCAGCATATAGTTCCCCTATTGAATGCCGCCTAGAGTAGAGTAAAATTTTTTCAACTTTAGAAATTTTGCAAAATATGTTTTATTCGCACGAGTAGGACACTTCATTTGCGCGAATAAGAGGCATGATTGGGGCTTTTTACGCTGCAAATTTTGCATCAAACGCGCCGCCCCAAGCAAGCATGCGTCTAATCGTGTCTGTACATTGACTTTACATGTAATTTTGATGCGCTAATAATTTTATTTGCGCCCAGTGTGAACACAGGGTAAGGCTGAACCCTGTCACAATCCAAAAGAAAGTCATTTCAGCTGCTTCTGTCAGTCACTACCCATATGTGTTGACCATATGGTGAGGGTTGGAATGAAGCTTCACCTTTTGGTTCAGCTTTTGTTCACAACAGGGGATGCCCTTACTGATGAAGCAGTAGTGATGGGAAGTCCGGCTTTTTACAGAGAGCTGGCTCTTTTGGCTCATTTCCCGAAGCAGAACCAGCTCTTTTGACTTCCAAACGGCTCTTATTTAAGGATCTTTTGTAAAAGATTGTAAAAAAAATCAATGGTTTATATGTTTAAAACCTTTTTTGTGTTCAATGTTTGTATGAAAAGCTTTATAATTGCCTATTTCTTTTCATTTATTCTATCTTTAGACTGCCAGACGCTGCTTCATGTAAAGGTTTTATTATATGATGTGACACAACACTCACACACATTCTCCTCACCGCTGTCTGCTGTCTGTCTTACTCAAAGTGGAGCATCTGTTCCCCTTTCTGTTTTCACATAATGGTATGATGCTGCATCCTCACATTGCTACCATGCTGGCCAATCAAAGTTCTGCTGTGAGTAGATCTAATAGCGGAGCATCGTGAGTTAAGCAGCTAAGGAAAAAAAGCTGGCTCTTCTGATTCACTACAAGGCATCGGCTGTCAGAGCCGCATCTTTTGAGTGTGACACATCTCTGGAGCAGCACCAATCCTTCTTTAAATTTCCATATTTCAATTACAATCACTTGTGAGCAAGACATCTAATTCCACCTGAGCCAAATACTTCCTCGGAGCTGGAGGGAGTAGCTGTGACCATGCACGGTCACATATAGAAGAGCCATGCTCATTCAAGTCCCTTCATGAGCAGCTACAAACTGATCCAGTGTGAGCTAAAGGTTAGGTGTAGATGTCAAAACACATGGTGAAAGCTAGAAATGTGCACATGATTACAGGCTAATCTGACTAATCTGACTAATCTGATTATCTGACTAATTATTGGTTGTGGACTGTCATTGATACAAAACAACTGCGTAGCTATATATTAGCATCTTGCTATTTTAACCAAGTTCTAGTACATTTTTGACATGTCAGCAACCTTTTTTTCTTTCTTTGGTGTAACTGGGATGAAGCTGCAAAGGTAGAATACTAATTTCTAAAGGCATCCTTTGGAAGACACCCCTTTCAGTTGTGTCGGACTGTTGCAGTCTGTTTTTGGTTTAAGAGTAACTTTCATTCTTTCTTAGGGCTTTGTATCTTATCAAAGAAAAGCTGTGTCCATATTTATGTGAGTATTTGTTAAAAGAAACTTGAAAAAGATGTGAGTCTCTCCTTTAATTAATTCTGCAAAACATTCATCTTCCTCGGCAGCCACAATGCTAGCAGATAGTGGTAGCCTCGCCAAAGCAAAGCTCATGCTACGCATGGTTGTGCTCCATTATGCAGACTCTGACTCCAGATTAAAGCAATTTTTCATAACTAAATATCATTTTGGCTGATTATAGTGCAGCAGCTTCTCCCTTGTGGTGTTCAGTTCAATTTATCACATGCGTCAGAACAAAGCCATTCTACAGATGACTATCCAACAGTAGCCTCTGCATGCAGAAGGTGTTTCTCAGAGACAATGTGGTGCATTTCTACACAGCTGTCTTTATTTTGCCACAACAGAGATGCATTAATGTGATCAATCCTCAAGTTTAAAGGTATGTCAGTAAGTTTTATATATACAGCCATGGAAATATACATGGATATATACACCAACTTTGTCATCAAAAATAATGGTTATGCAATCGAGTACCAACTGTGGTGTGAATAATGTGACTAAAAGAGACATAAAAGAAAACATAGAATGCCTAAAAGCACTGTTTTTGGCACTGCAATGCCACAGCAATTGATGTAAGAACCAAAGACCCAAAATCACTTCTCAAGAAAAACATGGAAAATGGCTAGATGTCAGTTCCTAAATTAAATTCTTATGAGCTGTTTTTGTTGTTATCATTATATTTGTCCAGACAAATGTACTTTTAGTACCAGGCATTAAAATGACCAACTGATATGAGAAAACAAGGGTGGTCTCTTCATTTTTTTTTCTGTGTATATATATATATATATATGTGTGTGTGTGTGTGTGTGTGTGTGTGGGTGTGTGTGTGTGCGTGTATGTATATATACACAAAATTAGAATTTCAGTGAAATAAAATAAGGCTTTTGAATTGTAATTGAAAATAATTTAAATAAACCAAACAAAACTGTTCCAGACACATTACAGCACCTTTCCCATGAACAGTGGACCTAAATACCTGTCAACAGGTGCAGAAGTCTTTGTGAACGTTAGAGTGATTGCCTTAAAGTGTTGCTAAACAAAATTTCAGCTTTGGAGCCCCATCACGTTTGTTTGCTTTTTTTTTTGTTTTGTTTTGTTTTGTGTGTGTGTGTGTTTGTTTTTAATATTTTTTTTCAAACCACAATTCAAAATCAATGTCTTCATTTTTATAATTTTTTTATTTGTTATTTTAGTCGATTTCAACTTATTTCATTGACAGCTCATTTTTTTCCTTCTTTAATTGGAGGGTATGAATAATCTTGAGGACGACTGTATATACTGTATATATGTTTTTTTTCTGGGCTTTAGTTGCAACCTACGCAGTATTATTATTATTCATCTTTTGATCAGTCCCAGTGTTTAGTGCACGTTATTTCATGTAAATTGTTACCTAAATTGATCTACAATGCTGTGCTCCCTGTTGACTGAGTGGGTCCAAGATTTGATGTGAAGCTGCTGAGATGAAGTTGTCAAATTATAAAACATTTAACGGAGGGTATTTAGTAATCAATAATGGGGGTATTTAAATTCAACAGCTTCTTTCTGGCTTTAGAATAGCTTCTTTGAGCCACTGGGATGTAATTGCCTTTGTTGACCTGTCATCGTCTTGGCAAAATAATTGGAGCCAGGTTGAGATGAGTGTAAAAAAATAAAAAGTAAATCCATTCAAGCCGACGCAATTTAGATCGGAGGCAGGGAGGCTGTGATGGGACTGCAAATCAGCCAACTCTTTTGTATAATCCAAGAGTCGTGAAAAGTGGAGAATGAACAGAAATTAGAAAGAAAAGAAAGAAAGAAATTAAAAAGTACAAAGGACACGACTGGGGTCAATTATACTAATTGAACACAGAATGAGGACTTACTTATGAAGTTTGATATATCTTAAGGGTCACTATTTTATCATTTTTGATAAAGAAATTCTAAAATGATCCATTAAACTGCCAAAATCACCAGTGAGTTTGATATTTGGTTGACTCATCTATTGTTCCACTGGTGCTGATCCACACACTCGGATTTATTATTCATAAGCTCTTTTCATGTCAACACTACTTCAGCGACTTTAACAGCTCTAATAATTTCTCTCTTACATACCTCCAGCTGTACAGCATTACTCACCAGTCACTGCTGATCCATTTCTGGCCACCAGGAACTGGGTTTTATGCACCAGATGGAGAGAATGAAACAAACAAACAAAGGAAAATATAAATCTCAAGGCTAAATAGAAAGCAATGGTATGACAAAGCAGGTGCCTTTTCAGAGCACCTACACTACAATGCACCACCAACAGACAGATGCTGAGCTTAATCCATTGAACTGACCCCCCACCACTCCCACCCCCCATGGGTCTTTCCTCGGAATTAATTTCCTGAGCAAAACAACAAAGTGCAACTTTTCAGAAAATTATGTTCTCTCCCTTGTTTCCTCTCTCTCTTTAGTGTAATGGAAATTAAAGTAACCGCTTGATCTTTGGCTGGGTAAAACGCAGTCTTGAGAGGATACCGTAAATGCCCCTTTTCTTTTCTTTTCCTTTCCTTTTTTATGTGTAACAAATAGCTGATTGCTTTGGTTCTTGTGCAGTTTCGACTTAGAGCCGGTTGGACCCAAGGTTCAGATGTAGATCACAAAATAGTGTTGGTCAGTGGGAGGGATTACATGATAATTGCTCTGTCAGAGTTTCCAGTGGACATTGGTGAGCTGGGCAACGCTAAGTGGATATTGTGGGTGTGTATGCTGGATGCCTTTTCATTGTGCTTGTTGTTTGTTATTAGCCAGAACGGCACTCGGCTGTCTGAGATGTTGAAGTGTCGGTGAGCTTTCTATGCAGCTGTAATTGTGCTTCAAGCATAACAGCACACCATTCTTTCTCCCAAGTTTTCCTGTGCTCATGAACATCCCCTTCATCAGTCTGCTGGGAGGTGATAACTTTCCTCTTGCCTTCATCTCCTTCAGAGAGGGAAGTAGCTGTCAGACATGTCCGGATCATATCCAGCCGCCCGATTGGCTACTTTGTCAGTGTTTACTGTTGGAGTCGGTGTGTGATTGTGAGACAGCTGGCGTTCACTCTTTGTGTTGGGTCAGGTTCATATTTCTCAGATGCTGCAGGGAAGAGGTTAAAGTGTGTTTGAAGCTATTTTCTTTTCCATGTCCATCGTTGCCTTGCAGCTTCTCTGTTCCCACAGTTCACAGTCAGAGCCTCATAGTCATGCACTGCAGGTCTGTGGTTCAACCACAGGAAAAAAAAACAAAAAACAAAAAAACAACACTGGACAGGTAGAAGAAAAGGGTTTGGGTTTTGGATTCTGCTGTTTTACAAACAGCGCCTCTAAGTTCTGCTTGATTGGAAAAATTAAGAAACTATTTCTAGTTTCTTAATAATACTGAGCTCCAGCATGCAGTCTTCCCATTTTCTTTGACCTGGGGCGTGTTTTATTGTTGTGTATTGGCCACTACGAACCAAACATGACTTCAGTGCATTAGATGAGCCCACAATCTAGAAATAATTGAGTGCATTTCTGTTTGTGCCAATTACACGCTGAGGCCAGATAATTGGCTCTGTGGGCCGCTGCACCAGTTATTGGTACAGTGAATTTAAATGTGTTTAGTTTTAATGTTGTGTAGTATTTTACACTACAGTCATAAATGTTGGTTACTTTAGACACGTAGAAAGAGACAGATCTGCTCAAGAAAAGAAACAGATCTGGTGAGGATGCACACACATGCAATCTATGCACCAATGGTTTTAGGAAAACCAGCAGAAGTAAATAAATTCATCTGGACTGCAACTTGTTTTTAAATGAATGAAATTTATATATATATGTAGATAGAGAGAGAGAGAGAGAGAGAAAGAGAGAGAGAGAGAGAGTTCAATTTCCCCCTCAGGGAAATTATCTTAAGGACAGGATCTACAATATCTCACCATTTGTTTCGGAAGAACAAAATACTTTGTAAATTCCCCTAAACTCATCTAAAATATCAGACAAAACTCATTACTGTTATTTTATTGTTCTATTTTAATTGGAATGACCCTCACAAGAGAAAAAACAAAAATTTGTTTTGTTTAAACATGGTGAAGCTCAAATGATCCAAAGACTACTCCTGAGTGTCTGTAGGATTTGTTCTTACCTAAAGACAAATTCAAGGTAGCAAGATTTTCATGAATGTGTCAATGTTCATAAAAACTCATGAAGAGAAGTTGGTGAATAGGGCCTGTTGGGGGCCCATTGTTCTCAAAAATAAGCCTTCATGAGTACCATGAATGATAAGACCATGAAGGGTTTCAAAATTCTCATTTAGCTTCTCCTGAACCTGACCAGCTGAATTATTATTTATTTTTATTAAACTAGCCTGACAGTTAAAGATAACTGGGATATAAAAAGCCGGTCTTAGCATAAATAAAGGAAAAATACCAGTGGAAGGATTCTGTGAACCACTGCTACGACCACCACTCCAACCTGAAACCTTTGACTTTTTTACAGGCTGATAATGGCAATGTGTGAAAAACATTAACATTAGTCACGTCGGAGTGTTTTACATAAGTAAAATGGTACCTTTCTATATTCAGCAACGTTATAAATGTAGCAATTCAGCCCAAATCTGTTCCCTTTTATGAAAAATGATTGGAAACATTGTCCCAACATTATGTAACTGGAACTCATTTCCTCTCATAGCATCACGGCCCTCCTCACCATCCTTTAATCATCCCCGTTTTCTGAATTCTGTTTCGGATGGGATTCATAGAGGACTTCCACAAGTTTCTTGCTGACTTTTTGTTTCCCTCAGTTCCTCCAGGGCAAGATTAGATGAATAAGATGTGGATATATGCACGCTGTGTGTGAGTATGTGTTAAACAGAAGTCTCATCATATCTGCATGCCCACTTCCCTTCAAAGTTTAGACTGATGGGATAAGTGGGGAAGCGAGATGTACCACAGTGCCAGGGACAATCAGGTTCTTGAGAAGTCTTTGGTGAACGACTAACATGTGAGGGAAAACTCAAGCTTGCTGATTCTCTGTAGACAATAAAATTGAGAGAGAGTGGTTGACCAGACTGGATAAATTGAAATCACTTCAATTTTTTACAATAAAAGCCACATTGAAAAGATTGTTTCCATGGTCACGGATTTGTGCAGCATTTTCAGAGTGTAGCTGAAACTCTTGCCATCACAGACATGAAGCCACACACGAACACTTCCTTAACCAGATTACTGTGCATACTGCACGTCATGTTCCTTAAGACGGTGGCCTTCACTTCAAAAGCCCAGCCACTCTAAAAGGATTACACCAGGGATGCTTTTATTGGCTCCATGTATTTTCACCCCCCTGTTTCACAGCTGGCCTCAGGTGCCATATTAACTGGCTTGCACAAAATTCTGCAGGGATCAAAAAGACCCGAGAACTTGTTCGCTAGCACACACAAACAGCTCACAGTGTAGGCCATCAGCACATAAGAGGCTCTCACGGGCGGCAGTAGAGGGTAGAAGTGCTTTGAGTCAGCAGGAGTGTTTGTTTGTGGCTCATTTATATGCAGGATGCTCCACATCATTAGTGTACTCCCTTCATATACAGTTTCACCCACTTCTTTTACAATTTTTGCCAGTGAAAATGGTGTGAAATGTACGAAATATAGAAGAAAAAAAAAAGAAAAATTTGAGTAATGCATGAAGACATAAAAGAAACAGAATTATATCTTAAACTCTGCAATTGTTCAGCTTCCCAACAACAGGTATAAGCAAATATGTGTGGAAATTTGTAATTGGTTGGTGATCTCTCCCCTTTAATAACATCACATTGACCTTATATTTATATGAGAGTTTGAATTTCAAATAAGTTATTTGTGCTTTAGGAAGACCATGTTAACCCTCAATTCCAAGTGAAAATGATAATCTAAACTAAAGTAAATGATTGGTTTATTCCTCTTTTAATTCCAAATAAAAACAATTCCACTGCCATGTAACCTTTTATTCCACTCTAAGTTAATTCCTGTCGTTCTGTGCATGCTCCTTCCCTTGTGGTTATAGTGCCAGTCAAAGTGCACGTGAAACAAGCACTGGGCTCGTGCCAGCCGGCAAAAATGCAGAAGTATGTTAATGTTGAGCTGCTGCTACAAAACTACAGTCAAAATACAGTTAAAATCTGTATTATTATGTCATTTTCATGTCATTGTTGAAATGAAAAGCAGCAGGAATTGAGGTCTGTGTACTACCAATCAGAACCCTTCCCAAACCTCAGATCTAAAGCAGAATTAGATAAACGTGTTTTCCATGTAAATCTTAATTTAGAATTAATATTTCCATGTAAACGCAAAGGAGAATAATTAAAGACACACAACGTAACTTTTAGACCTTGAAAATATGCGTTTCTGACTCGTTTTGATGGCACGCCAACATTCATTATGCGCATTTTCGAGCCATCACTGCCCAGAGGCGTCCTGAGGCTCAGAAACAGCAGTACATAGTTTGCCATCCGGGAAGCCACTGTGACGTTGCAGCTGACTATCGGTTGCGCACCGCGTCACTTACTAGCAAACGGAAATGAACCAGGTATGAACACAGCGGGTGTTTTGAGCGTGCTTCTTGTCAGATTCGTTAAAGAAACTCAAGGAACCATTAACGGAGGAAGAGAGGGGGAAAAACATCATTTTTCATCTTGGGCACCGGGGGCCTCTTCCCCCCTCCTTGTGATTATGTTTCTCTGTTAGAGATATAGGAGCCTCCTTCCGGGTTTAAGATGGCGCTTTGGCTTTTCCTTTTCCGTTTTCTTCCTTCAAATCTTCCCTTCCCCTCCCTCCCCCCCCCTTTTTATTTTTTTATTTTTTTCTTACCCTCTCTTCTTGCGCTTCCCCCTTTTTCCTTCTTTTCTTAGGGGATTTCATACAATTTTCTCCATCCGTTAGAAAAATTTTAATTTTCCCCGAAAGAAAGGGAGGAAGGGACAGAACAAGAGTCAAGATAAGACTGTCTTTTACTGGCTGGAGTGAATCACAGTACAGGTACGATACAAGATAGATGCTCGGAGTTTGTTGGTGGATGATTAAACTCTCCCACAGGAAGAATGAAAAAACAACTCGTTGGCCATCGTTCCACTTAAAGGTATTTGCACCGGTCTTGCATGTCACACATCACAAACTCCAGCTTCCCTACAAAGTCCCACCTTCTGCCCCCATTCCTGACCCCTGACCCCTGGCAGTGAGAAAGTGAAGATAGAAACAGAGCTAGCACCACAGCTGAGACATATCAATGAAGTCAGATTCAGAGGCGCTGGCAAGTGAAAACTAAAACAACAGTAATTGTTGAATATAATTTCATATGTAAAGTTTCTTTGATACACTGTAAAAAAAAATCTGTATAATTTACGGTGAAAAACTGGCAGCTGTGGTTGCCATTTTTCCACCGTAAAATTTAAAGTCAGAATGTAGAGGATATAACGATATGCCATTTTTGCAAACGTAAATTTTGCAGTACACAACTGTCATTTATTTGGGGTATTTTCTTGCAATAATAACAGTTAAAACAGTTAGAAAATATATATATATATCTGTTTTTACAACAAATTTTTGTAAAATTTACAGCAAAACACTGACAGCTTATCACCCTATAAATTACGGTGTAGTCTGTGAGTTACTTTGGTCTGACAAACCACCATTAGTTACAGTATCATAATATCATACCATTATTATAATTTTAGCATTGCACTGCCAATTTGTTTGTAGTCAAATAGGATGTTTTTCAGCACCCATTTATCAATGTTTCTGATTCTACAGGTGCACGGTTCTTACATGTTATAAAACACAATTTGGTTTTAATAAAGAGAAGAAATAATCCACAAACACAAATGTGTTTGTGTTTGACAACGTGTTTCATAGCCTCACATTTAAAAGACATGCTCAGTTACGGTTGACAAGCAGCAAATAAGTTAAGGCAAGTATTTGCACGATGGTAGAAACCAACAGTGGATTTTAAAGTCATATTATAGTATGAAAATGAATGAAAGTGAAAAGGAGCAGCTGAAAAATACACAGTGCATGAAATACACCTGCGAATGGATCATTTTCTTTTAAACTATCAAACCTTAGTCATCTCAGCTGTATACGCGGGGCACAGAATGACTGCTCAGAGCTGCAGAGACACAAACATAAATGTCAGCAGCTGTGGGTAAAACAAATCTGCAACTTGCTGGGAACAGCTTCCCTAAATTATTTGACATTTTCTGTTTGAAATGCTGTGCAAAGGATGCTGAGTGGTAAAAGTGTTTGTCAGTCACTCTGTACTGGTTAGAATGGCATGGCAGGGTAATTTAACCAACAGGAGCCTGCTAATAAAGAAATGCCCAGAAAAGAGAATTGCAGTTAAAATTTATGTAATACTTCAAGTTCTTGACATTTGCATGGGCTCCGCTATGATATTTGTTAAAGCAGCTGTGGTTGATTTGCTGATGTGGACCTAGACGGAGCCTGAAAGTCATTCATGATGCATATGCTGTACAAATAGCCCAAATTATTGGGACTTTGATGTAAATGTACCTGCAGTTTAAACCCCTGTACGCATCCTGCTGCATGTTCATACCTACCATTATGCTTTCCAGTGACTCCTGTCCCTCGCCAATATTTGGTTGCGTAGATGTGTCTCTTGACTCACTCTGAGTCTGTGTTTGCGAGCAAAGCAGGAAGCTGCAAATGCCATATCTCCAATTGCACGGACAATAATGGTGCAAGATAATGGCTCTCAAATGATGCAGAGAGAGAACATTTGTGACTGTGAAGCCATTTGATAAAGAGGGGTCATGATAGCCGGGGGTGATGGTACCAGAGGAGCACATTCAGCTCATATACATCCACTCCTGGACGCTTTGGATGGATGCTTTAGGTTTGTGCATGCATGTGTGTGTGAGGGCGTTAATGCATAAACTCTTACGTGTCGCTCTTTGTTTTTTTGAGCTGTTTCTCTGGGAGGCAGATGACTTTTTTCCTCTGTTTTTGCAAGGATTTGAATGTAAAGCAACATTTTGGGAAATATGTCAGCACAGTGATTAAAGCAGGGACAAACAAAAGTCTCAGCAGACCCTTTTTAATCTTGTATTGTGATTCCAGGGGGAGGTGTTGCACTTAAACCAAGGTGGGTGGAAAACAAACTCATGATAAGAGCCTGACCTTTGTCTTGGCTCTATCTTATTGCTGCAGGGACAATGTTGAGGGGTTGATGGGAAACAAATGTCAAAACCAAAATGCCATTGCTCACTGAAGCACAACCAAAGAAGGACTTTGATATGTGTGGCTGCTCTTGTTTTTTGTGCACTGCAGAACTAGAAATGTACCTTCAAGGATTTTTCTTGTATATAAACCTTTTAGCATCATCGCTGTGGTTGCTGCTTTCTTTTGTCTACTGCAGCCGGAGCACTCAGCGGGCTGTTTGGCGGGGCATTGTGTGCACTCGCTGATCTGGATTTGTTAGGCTGTGGTCCTGCTGTAACACCGTTCTGCTCCAGCCGGCCACTGACTCGCTTCCATTGCACCTCTGAGCGCTACCACACACACACATACTTTCACACACTAGACATGAGGCACTGGGATCACAGCCAAAGCGTACAACCTGCCAGTGGCCACGGAGCAGGATGCACACATTCATGCTCATGAAACACACCAACACTTTTTGGCGCACTTAATAATGCATGCTAAGGGCAACGCTGGGCAGTTTCTGCATGAAAAAAAAAGCAAGGTGTGATCACAGTTTATCTCACCCAGCCCAGGGCTACAAACCGCTCATCATCTCACAAACTAAACCCAAACATAACAAGCACAAACGGGGGTCAACACGTGTGTTAATTCCAGGTGGTCATGGTTTTCAATTACAGCTTCATATTTTCTTTTATGAGACGACTTGAAAGTTTGGAGTTTAGTTTGCATCGTGTCCTCCAGACGGTGTTGACGGAGGAGAGGACAGCAGAAGGAGGTCGGCACTGAGGTCAGGGTTGTCAGTGTCTGAGAGGGACTGTGGAGGGCCGGCCTCAATGTGACCCACGCAGAAACACATTTTCCTCTGCTGTATGCCCGGACTGACTAATCAACTTCCATGTATTCTGCTCAAGTGCAAAAAGGGGGAGAAAAAAAACAAAAAAAAAACATCTCATATTTATTCAGCAAGCTCCAGCATCTGGTGTAGTTTCATCCCTGGCTCGGTTTGCTTGTTGCATTTTAACTTATGATCTGAAGGAAAAAATAGCAGAGATTCACTTTTCATCTGCTTTGAAGGTTCTGTTCTTGTCAGGTTCTGGTCACCATTTTTTATTCCTTCATATGTCGGCCTTTTCTCTTTATTCAATAAGCTCTACTTCTCCACAAATCAATATCTATTTTCTTTTTTAATTAAATTTACTTAATGGTTTTCAATACATTAATGACATATTAAAAACGCTATAGATGACCTAGTCTCAGCTAAATCTGATAACATTATTGATTTGTCTTCAGAAACTTAATTTGTGCTGTGTCTGTTTGTGCTAATGGATGTAAATAAAGAAATACAAAGCTGTCACTGCGTTTAATTAGACTTAGGCATGTTTATCAGATTTAATAAGCTCACATTTTGGCGTGGATGGGGTTGAAAAAAGGAGCTAAATGATCTGCTGTTAAGTCAGCATGGAGTCATGGCAACATGGAAAAAAGCTCAGAATTTGTCTAGTTATTGCTTTATATTTCAAGATTTTGGAGAGCAGTTTTTAACCAATAAATAATATCCATTACCATCCAAAATATAGGTATTTTTTACATTTATGTGTCACATTGTTCAAGTGTGGTGGTTGATGGGATTTACTTCCTAACCTTCATGCGAGTAATTTTAACTTTAAATCCTGTTCGTTACAACATTTTTGCCTCCATATCTACTTACTTTTTAGTTCCCATCTGATAATGTTATTAGTGTTTAGGGCTGGTTGATATGGCCTTAAATCATTATCACAATATATTGAGCAGTTCACCTTGATAACGATAAATGGATGATAACTCGTTGCAGACTGAAGTGGAGTCACGTGACTACAGACTGTAGCTCAGTCTTAAAGGCACTATACAGTAGAAGACATTTCGGCATTTCAGAAAGCAGAGGCTGTTTGAGAGTTTTTGAATAATGCACTTGTGCAATACCAACCTGCTAGATTCACAGCTCCCTCCACCACAGTGCAACGTCCACAAGACACTCCGGTGTTGCGAAGACAGCAGATTCTCCCATCATGTCACAAATGCAAGTAAAACAGATGTTGTTGTATGAACGTCGCTAACAGCTAGCTGAACAATTGCTAGCTACCTGCTGTAGACATCACACAGGTGTGTGCAGCTTCCGGCACGCAGTATTACACTCGCCAATCACTCACTCTCATTGATCAGTCTCACCTATTGCCCGCTGAATTACACTATGATTGTCAATCACTCTTACTTCGGCAGTAAGACTGATTGACGACCAACAGACACATGAAAAGTTCAGGGATGCAGAGATAATTGGCAGATGTTTTTTCAGCCCCATTTTCATGTTGATGTTTTTTTTTTTTTCTTTAAAAATAATTTTAAAAAATCCATGTTTATAGTTGTGCGGTGGATAGATATGGCACAGGGAGATCGTACTGCATATGCACTTTCAAGTAAGGAGGAGCTTCCAGTTAATTTAACAAAACAATAACCTTGTTTATTACTTGTAACATTGTTTCACAGCATTTCATATCAAATTGTGGATCCTAAATCAAATCAAACTGAAGTTGTATCATGACTGAATTTGAGATATCGACAAACATCAAATCGCTTTCCACTGTTTCGATAAAATATTGTATCGTGATGGAACCAGTGACACCCTTAGTGGTTATCAATTAAGATTGAAGAGAATTAGAAGCAATGCACATGGTTAAGTTTGGATGTTACAAACACAGAGCAGGCTGAGAAAAATAAAAACTGTCTTGCAGTGTCCTTCGCCTGTTAGTCATTGTTTCTTCATCTAACCCCAATGAAACTTCTGCTTGGTTGAAACAAACAACAATAGAATTAAGGCAAGGAAAACATTTGCAAAAACAGGCACAAGAATAACATCACATAAAAATATGCTTGACCTGGATTACCGGCTGATGACTAGTCACCTTAATAAAACACAAAACACACATACAATTTTAATACTTTAAAGACATTTTATACTGAGCCTGTGCGAAAGTCATCCGTGATTTAATTTAATTTAATTTAATTAAGTCATCAGTCAGTCATTTTCTGTACCGCTTATCCAGTTCAGGGTTGCAGGGGTTGCTGGAGCCCATCCCAGCTGTTATCAGGCGAGAGACAGGGTACACCCTGGACAGGTCGCCAGTCTGTCGCAGGGCCAACACAGAGAGACAGACAACCATTCACACTCACATTCATACCTAGGGGCAATTTAGAGTAACCAATTAAAGGAGTAGTACACCCACAAATTGATGTGCCTTCATTTATACTCACCCTCATGCTGAGCAAGACTGTGGAGCAGGTTTTTAATATCTCAGATGCAGCCGAAGATCGGACAGGTTTTTGTTTTCCCCCAACTTTCATATAATGGAGTTCACCGGCATCTGAACCAAAAAGGTCCATAAAAGTCCACAAAAACGTGTGGTTCGAGCCCCGGTCACCTCCATCATATAAAAGTTGGGGGAAAACGAAAACCTGTCCGATCTTCGGCTGCATTTGAGATATTAAAAACCACACATGCATGGGGAGAACATGCAAAATCCACACAGGAAGGCCACTGTTGGAACTGTTTGAACCCTGCCCCAGCTGGGACTTGAACCTACGACCTTCTTACTGTGAGGCTGTGGTGCTGGTTTAATTTCATTTAATTAAATTTCATTTTCTGACACAAAAGTTACGATACAAGTGGGAAAGAAAACAAAATAGATCATGAAAACTACGATTATATGTTTTGTAGATGCTGGTCATCTGACTATTACATTAAATTGTCCTCTAAATGATGGCAGCACTTTCTACATATCAAAGCTCTGAATAAAGACAACTTAGTAAACCTATAGTATAGATGTTATTAAATAAGCAGTAAAAATGCAACCATTGTATAATATCAATTAAAGCTCAGTGATAAACTAGATTCCTTCATGTATCCAAACAAGAAAACCTACTTTTAAATATGATAAAGTCCTCTCCCTGCAGATGCTTCCTGTCAGATTGCTCTGGGAAGCTCTAAGCCAGGACACCAAGCGCATACAAGATTAACGTTTGCAACGATCTCGAGGGTTCAAAGCAGATACGGATCACTGCAATGATGGAGTGGTTGAGGGAAAAGAAGGGAAATGTGAGCTGAAACACATCTTCTGACAGCAGCAGAGTGGGGATGCTTCCTGATGATTCACAGCAACCTGCTGATGGACATCTGCGGGCCCCTTTAAGCTGTCATGAGCTCCCAGCTTACAGCGTAGCTGTAATTGGCTATTGGTCGCAGTAATGGCTAGCTGTCTCTGCAACGTTTACTTTTCATTATGCTGATGTATTCATTGCAGCCCTTTTTTTGTTGACCTTATCAATCAGAGTTTAATTTCTTACAGACTTCTTTTTAATTACAACCCTCTCCCTTCCTCCCTTGTCTCCCTGGGGGTCTGTTTAGATTGCAACACCCGCCCATTAAGAGGTGGCACCCACCCGCACGGCAATAGTGCCGCACCATTGTCTGGTCAGAGATTAATCCACCATTATCACGCCTACTGACATGCTCAGAGCCTCAAGTCAAATCCACGACTCTCGGCTTAATTGGCAGTGAAATGGCGAAGGTTTTTCCCGCTGACCGGCAGCCTGCAGTAAAGGCCATCAGAGCTTCACAGCTGTCACACTACCTGATTATATTAGCCAGGACATGGCTGATAACTGCATCCCTGTAATTAATTTGATTTAAAGATCAAAAATGACTTTTCAAAAGGCAAAAGTACAAAACATGGTTATTACTGATACAAAATCAGTTTTTTTTATATCAGTAAATGTGGAAGTACTGAAAAAGAACAATTGAAATTTCATTGAAACAAATAAATACCATACAATATCCAAAATGTCCATTCTGCCTTGAAGGCATTTAATAGAATTCAGCCAATTGCTTTCCCAGTGTGTGACACGGTGGCCAAAGGTCATGGTATTTGAATACCATCTCAGATCTAAATGGGCAAACATTGCCATCCCATACGGGCGGTTTGTTCAGCCTGTCAACACATGAAAAGCAAAAACCATCTGTTTGATTTTAGCTCTGGCCTTAAGATGTAAAAAGCTGCTTGCATCTTTGCCAATCATAAGATCCCCCCCCTCTCTATTCTCCCTCCTCTCCCTTCACAAACACAGGTTATTGCGTGCCATTTACTGGGAGCTTTTAGTGGATACACGAGGTGTTTGCTTTTAAAAATTGGGGTCACTCAGAGTGCATTTTTTGTATAGGTATGTGAGTGTTTGCTGATGCTTTTTAAGCACACACAGTATTAGAGTGTGTCTGAGGCCTGGAGGTGTCGCGGTAGATGAGCCCCGTCCAGTTCAGTCAAGATATCGAAAGGGCAAATCTTTTTATTGATGTTTGTTGTTTTCAGACAAAGGCTCGAGGACTTTTTTGCAAAGACAGAAACTGGTTTGACCTGAAGTGTGAAATGAGGAAGAGAAATTCAACCATTTGGGAAGTCCTTATATTGACTGGAGGATTTAGCATGTTTAGTTTTGATTTAAGTCAGTCTGGCAGAGTATTAAGCTAACATTAAGAGTCAGGGCATCAGTGTTTGTAGTGGGTTCCATCACAGTAATCGGCCACAATGTTTTTACTGGGAATCCCTGTGTCTGACAGTCTGATGCGTTCACTTCTCCACCCACCATCCCGCCCTCTCTTACACCCCTGCTCAACCACCGATACGTAAGAAGCATATTTATTTCCTTGTAATGACTCTCATGCATGTCTTGAGCTGTCAATGTCTGAACTCGGTTCTGTTCAGATGGTGCTGGCATTGTGTTTCTTTCAAGTGAGGAGCCAAAGTTATGGGTTAGGGGTGGGGGGTTAACATGTGGGCGGAACCCCATTGAGATTCTGTAGTGATTACAGAAGGCTGACTCTCCTTTAATGCTCTCATCACTCCTGATGAAAAACCATTCCATCCCACATGCACACAGAGCAGCGAGGCTTTAAGATGTCATTAGACAGCAATTGTGATGCAGCCAGTCCACGGCGATGGATGAAAGGATGTGCTCACAAAGGCACATCATCAGCACGGGGATGTCATCAGTCTAAATTGTGATGTTGAATCATTTTCCGCTGGTTTTTGCCGTGTAGTGTGACTTATGACAAGAAAATCTCGTCCTTTTGACTTTCCATGGAGCTGTAGCTTCGTTTCAACATGATTTTTTTTTTATTGTGTTTTTGCCCGACAATAGAACATTTTGATAATGCCGAGTACAACCTTTGGGTCAGCCTGACACAACTAAGTAGTCACAGTGAGTGGCACGCAGCACATTAAGGATTACAGGGTTAGTAGGGCTCCTAAGCTGTGACTAAACTGAAAATGAACTTAAGGGCAAGGATTTGCAATTCTCTTGACTCCCCATTAGCGATTGTGTTCAAACAGACTTACGACATGTATTACACATTTACTGGGGCTATGCATTTGTCCCAAGTTAAAGCAGATTAGTCTTTTTCATCATAGTTTTTTTTAAGATTTTTTGTATTTTCATGCCACAAGAGTAGATTAGAGAATTGCAATTTACTGAATTGCATGTACCAGTGTGTCAATTGTTTTTCTATCCAAATGACAACAGAAGATCCCCTCAAAGCAAGTGTTGTTTTTTTTTGTTTTTTCACAGTTTTTTTCCTCGTAATTGTATCTTTGGGAAGCAAAGTAATGATACATAAAAATCATGTTCCTCCCCTGAAAAAGCAAATCTGCATAGCAGCATCAGCAAGATACTCCCTATAATGGCACAGACTGGCATTTAAAGTCCAAATCCAGAGTCATTTTACCCCTTGCTGTTCTAACAAATTCATGCATATTTATCACGTCCAAATAGACTAATGTGTTCCCGTCTCTTCCCCTGTGAATGATCTCTTCTGACTTGTATCAGTGCTGTTAGCCATGCTTTCTCAGCTGGCACTCATGAATATGGATTCTTCCAGCGTTAGGATGTTTTCCCAAGGTTTTGCCCGGTCTGTGCTGTTATCAAAAATATAATCACAAAACTTATGCAAAACCTACTTTTTCCCCCTTCACGAGAGTACATAAGAGATTGGCAGTGGCCTTTTTAACGCCATACATCATGTTATGTTCTTAATGATACAGTACTGTATGTCCTAAAGAGGCAGAAGCTTGAATTTAAATCATACTGGGGGGGTTTTTGTTGTTTTTTTTAACTGTGGCTACTTTATTTGATGCTTTTAGCTATATATTTCCATTATTTGCCTATTAGATATTAGAATTATTCATGGCTTACTACTTTGATCCAGCATGAACTAACTAGATTACTGAAGGCAGCTGTGAGCTGAGCTGTCAGCCCTCTGCAGCTGGTGGTATAAAGGTAATGGACAAAATCAATTTAGGTAGTCCTATTTTGTTCCCCCTGGACATTGACATGTCAAAAAACTTTTTTTTACCCCCTAATCTAATTGTAGTTCAGTCCACATCAGTCGAGCCTTTCCACAGACTTTCGTCAAGGCTCCGGGCAACTGCAGAAATCCCCCACTCTTGTTAGGAACCACTGCTTTGGAATGATAATCAGATGTGAAATGTAGTGAAAGCAAACAGTTTAATTGTTTGGAAACAATTGGATTAAAATGGCATTGCTGTTGCATTTGTTTGAAGGCAGCAACACGTTTGTTGTGTATTTACTTTAAAGGTGATAATGTTCAGTAACTTTCATTATCAGGTGGGTTTTTCTGGCATCTTGTGAATACTTAGAGTGGTCTGTCGTAATAATTATTTGATTTGGACCAAGAGAAAGTCCACTTTTTTGTTTTTCCATTTCTCTGAATGGCTTTAATGAATGGGTGCAAAAATGTTTGTGCTCTTCATCTCTGAAGGTCCTATGTATCTTAAATTAAAGGCACATGCCACCCCTGGGTGAAATTTAGCCTCCCCCGACAGCCCCCTGAGTTGGACAATGGGCAGAAGCGTTTTCTAAGCGACCCAGTCATTCTCTGAATCTGGCAGGACTGCCTTTAGCTTAGCTTAGTGTAGTTGATGTAATATGGTGTATCCAACTAGCACCACTTGGCGAAAGTGAACTAATGAACTAAGTGAACTAATTAACTTGAGATTTTTTCCAATTACATTTTGTGACCCGAACATCCTGATCAAGTACAGACTAGAAGCCGATTTTGCCGTAATTGAAAAAAAAATCTCAAGTTGATTAGTTCACTTTCGCCAAGTGTTGCTCGTTGGATACACCAGATTACAGCAACTACGCTAAGCTAAGCTAAAGTCAGTGCTGCTAGATTCAGGCAACCTTTGCACGGTGACGATCAGAAGAGAAGACGCAAAAGTGGCGTCTCGTCTTCATCTTTTTATCTGCGTTTACACGAGCGTCGTCATGAAGAAATCTGCATGCATACGAGGACGCAAGAGTGTGTGGAATACGATTGGATATGCACGCCAGGTGGTTAGGTGGTGCTGTGACGGAACTCCACCATGTCCGTGCGCATGCTTAAAATCTACCTTTGATCCGCTGGGTTTATGTAGTTTATGTACATTATGTTCTTGTTTTTCCTGTTTGGGTGTGACGTCAACGTGCATGCGACATAAGCATGGCGTGAGCAGGTCCACTATCATTTTTGCGTTTTGGACCGTGCAGACGAGAACACAACAGTGTTGCGTCTTTAGAAATTCCACTTTGGAATGATTCTTTAGAGTTTTGCTACTTCAACCCAGAATAACGCTGTTGACGTGTGAACAACAGGCGCATCCGATTAAATATTTTTCCATTTCTACCCGCAATGTTCCACGTGTGAACGTCCCCTCAGAGAATGACTGGGTCAGTTAGAAAACGCTTCTGCCCTCTTGACCAACTCAGGGGACTGTGGGGGAGGCTTAATTTCACCCAGGGGTGGCATATGCCTTTAACAGACTCTACAAACATCATCTTATTGCTGACAGACCCTCATGGAGCTCAGACAAGCTTTACTCTAATATGTTGAACTAGTTGCATTTTGGCTTTCCTGTGTATTTTCCTTATTGATTTGTATATGAACCTGTATGTGTCTTTGATAAACACACATGAAATTAGAATAAACGACAATAAAAATGTGTAAATGTGTTAAATTATTGGTATTAGAACAGCTTTTGGGGCATTTTGAAGGACTTTACTAGCAGTCTGTGTTTTGCTTTCTCTCTCCACAGTGAATAAACACAAGCCATGGATCGAGACGTCATACCATGGAGTGATCACTGAAAACACTGACATCGTTCTGCTGGATCCTCCACTGGTGGCCCTTGATAAAGACGCCCCCATTCCTTATGCAGGTACGATGCATGTCAACCTTAACCCCTAAAACGCTGCTAGATCACTGGCACGCTGAAACTTTATCGCTTATTTTGTCAACTTCTCAGGAAAGGCAGAGTATAACTCTGTGGGGTAAATTGTGATACGTTATCCTTAAGGTGATGTACAGAATTTTTCCATTTACATTTCATCCAGGAGGTTTAAAATCCAGCCAAAAAATGTATTTATTCAGAGCTTCTTTATGGCAAATCTGCAATACAGTAAGTGATCCATGATCATGCTGTTGTTTATCATGTTTCTATTAAAAGAACAGTGCTATCACTATGTTGCTAAGAAACCTCTATTTTGACCAGAAATGATGATGACGATGAAGTCACTTCCTGTCACACTTTCCACCAATCAGATAGTTTAAATTGATGGTATTGTTCAATCAGGAGCAGCCGAATGTTAAAAAAAAAAAAAAAAAAAAAACTGGTCCAGAGAGTAAAAGTCCTGTCTAGCAATTGCTCCAACCACTCACTAAAGCAGCTGAAATTTAA
Organism: Atherinomorus stipes; assembly: GCA_023101725.1. Lineage (NCBI taxonomy): Eukaryota > Metazoa > Chordata > Actinopteri > Atheriniformes > Atherinidae > Atherinomorus > Atherinomorus stipes. The sequence goes on along the minus strand of JALJCO010006362.1, from coordinate 20,118 downwards.
TTAGCACAGCTCATCTTCAGGTAGATGAGCTCGTTCGTGAAAACACCTGTTCTAAATCTACATGCAGATCCAAAAATATTGCAGAATTTTTACTTTCTGGACCAGATTTTTCCACGTCTGGGAGCAGCCAAAGATCAACAAGTGAGCAGAAACTTTCATGTCTGTCTGAGAAGAAGAAAACAATAGTTCTCTATGACTGGAAAAAAGCCAGGAAGATATTTTTGATGCACGGTGGCACCAATAACCACGAGTTGGAATTGGTTTAGTTTGGATTATAGGGAAATAATCATCACAAGTGTCATACTGTAAATGTAAGTAGCAAAAACGGGGGTAAATATGTTAATAGTTTCTGCCTCTATTTCAAAGGTAGAATCCAAAGTTTTTTCCCGTTTCTGTATGTAAACACTATTCAAACTCAGGCTAATGGCCGCATCGCTCTTCAGCCCAAGCCTCTCCTTTAAAGCTCTGAGGCAGGTTAAAGCCAAACCAATATAGACCCTGGGTTTCGAGCGCACTGTCAAAAACCCTTTTCGCCATAGAATTTTTTTTTCCTTTGCTGCATCCACCTCTTTTTTTTTTTTTTTTTTTTTTTGAGAATTCGATTGAATTTGGTGTCTGCTCCAGTCAACGAATTTATCCCCACTTAGAATCACACCTTTACCTCTGTCATTGGCTGGATACGCAAATCTCCACCCAGAAACGTTCTGAACACACCAACAAAGGGAAAAATATAATTCAGTCAGGGGGAGAGGGAGTTGCAAACAAAATCACCACCAAACAAGAGTAGAGGCCCAAAGGTGCAGATTGACATAGATTTAACTTGTACAAGTCTGTTTATTTTCAGGTGGAAAACTCTGGATTCTACCTTTCAGTGCGAGTATTTTTCTCATGAAAGCCAAGACTCGAGAGAATCATTTGCCATCGAGAAAAGGCTTAGTCACTGTTGAGCTGTGCTTTTTCTACAAAGTGCTGTTAGTAATCATGTCGGTTTGGTTTTGTTTGTGTGTTTTTCTTGGCGCCTTGGTGCTTTATTTATTGACTAATTCATTTTACATCCTGTCAGACGCATTATGACAATTGAGGTTTTTCTAAAAAGAAAAAAAGTGTGTATGTTGACTGTGCTTAAAGCCAGAGTTGATAATCCTGTTCAGAAACACTTTTTGTTATACTGGGTGAAATGGTCCTTCCATCCTGACAGTAGTCGATACATCATGTATTCATAAAAATGAAGGAAAAAAGTCAGACCTCTGTGAGAGCTGCAGTTCTGTAAAAACTCTGACCAACCCATGCCATTTGCACCAAAAGGCAGGAATTGGTCATTCGCAATGTAGAAAGAACGAATCGACGCCTTTATGTCTCATTTCTAACAAGACTTTGTCACGTGTCTCACCACTCACTGTAAACAAATATAGCTAATGGACTGCTGCTGCCCAAAAACCCAAAACCAAACAAAACAACAGTTAAGGATTAAGTCTCGGAGGCATTGATGTTTGCAGTTTGGACTTTTTACACCACAGAAGGAGTTGGAGGTGAGTAGATTAAAGCTTTTAAAAACGTGGTTTGTCAGCTGTTTACTATCAAGCTAACGAGCGATCCACTCAGCTGTTATAGTTAACCTGCTTGTAAAACATTGGCACGCACCTCCCTGTGCTCTGAAGCCATGGTTTCGGGCGGTCTGTTTTTTTAAAATGTCGCTTGCTCGAACCGTTTTTCCAACACTGCCAACCCTGCTTTAAAGGGTTGAGGTAAGCATTTTTACAGTTAAACAAACAAAGCAGGCAGTCCAAACATGGCTTTGATTTTTTTTTTTTTTTTTTTTTTGTTATACTAGTAAGATCCCCGAGGGGAAATTAGGGCTCTGCATTTTACCCATCTCTGTACTGTAAGTACCACAGAGCAGTGGGCTGCTACTTAAAGCACCCTGGGGGCAGGGTGGGGGTAAGGACCTTGCTCTGGGGTCCACAGTGGTTCACCTAGGAGTCGTGTCGACTCCTAGGTGACTCCACTCGAACCCGGGTCCTCCGCGCCAAAGCCCACGACGCTACCACTAGGCTACCCACTCCCCACACTTTTTCATGGGTTTTGAATGTTATGGGTTAAAGGTGGAGCTAATGGAGAAAGGCTTGGGTGTATTAATCCATACTGGGAAGGATATAACTGGGATGTAGCTTTATTTCCTCTGCACAACTCTACAGTGAGTCCCACTCTGTGCCGGAGGCATTTAATCCAATAATTCTCAATCAGCATGCATCATACAGGGCTCCTATTTCCTCTTTATTTAGAGTGGAAAGTGGCCCAAATAAGCCTCATGGTGACTGAGGACACTGCAGGAAAATGAAGTCAAACCGGATTAGATTCTTCCCACTTTGTGGCCATTCCAGCTCCTCCAAGGGGTGCCAACTCTTATGGGAGGATGTTAGCCAGAGGCTGTTGGCGAAGCCAGCGGTCCCCTCTCCTGCCAGGCTGCTAATGTGGCCAAGGCTGCAGCATGGTGTTGCTGTGTGGGGCTAAAACCCACTCACAGAGACCCTTCAAGCTGAGCTGGATGCACAGATGGAAAGAGAGAGCAGTGTGTGTGTGTCTTTGGGAAAAAAAAGGAAGAAGAAGAAAGAAAAAAACGTGCGTATGCTTAAAACATTTTTTCATTGTATGCCAATTTGTGTGTGTGCATATGCTGTGGCATGGCCTGAGGGGCTCGCTGTAATGGCCACCCTACAGGGAGAAAGAGAGAAAATGATGAGGCAGTAGGGAGGTAGCTGGCTGACCAGCTCATGCCCTCTGGCTCTTGATAGACTGATAGCCACACATGGAGAACGTGCACACACATACACAAACAACAGGTAGAGCACATGGGTATTCCTGCAATTTGAAGGTGAAAACACTGGAAGAGATTTCCAATAAATTATTGAAAAGAACAGTGATGTTGCCGGTCTGTCTCATCACAGCATCCCTCTGCTTTCCTTGCTATCTCTATCACTCCTCTCCCTCCATCCTTTGGTCTTTCTGTCATGTCCACCAGCACACTTCCCCTCCATCCTTGTATCTGAGCAACTACATCCATGCTGCAGCAGCCTCCCCTCGTACACTCCCTGTATAACGCCCTTGAGCCAGGCTGAAACTGATATCCAGTAATTATCTGAAGTGAGTCTTTTCTTCTTCCATCAGATTGCCGGGGTGGAGTGGCAGAGCAGTGCACAGGAAGTGGTTAGGCCTCATTAATCAGGTCAACCAGGTTTTAATTAAGCCCATTTGGTGTAAGACACGGACATCCAATGGCTGACTTGCGATGGTCACGCAGTCAAATGAGAACTGAGAGCTGTGATGCTTTTACAAGTACATAATGATGGAGCTCAGCGAACGCTGATGCTGAGCGCTTTAAATCATCTCACGATTCAGATTAATTCAGCAGAAAAGACAACGAAGCAAATACAAAAATCTGATTAATTTGTTTGGTATATTTAAAAACAGGCTCAGTCTTTCCCTGCTTTTCTTTCACATCATTTTAAACCTGCCCAGTAATCCTCTCAGACTGCTGAGCAGGGTGAAGTAGTCACTACAGTCACTGGTCTGGAACAACAGGAAATATGGTAGAGCTGTGTCTGAAAGCAGGCTTAGACTGACAACAGCCATCACAACTGTCAAGCTTACCCAGACGGAGAGTCAGGAAGGCTGAAAATCACAGGTAAAGGGTGCAAACTTCTTGTTTTATGCAAGGCTGTGTCTGACAAAACCCAGCTGAAGTGCGTGATACAAACCTTTTCATAGAAAAGAATTTTTGAAATTCTGATGCTACAATTGTAGCTTCATTCAATACTTTGGAGGAGTTTTTTTTCACTCAGTTTCATATTCATATAAAAAAATCCAAGTTTTCTGAAGGTTTTGCCTTTCACTGTGCTTTATGTTATTGGCAGACAAGCAGATAAAATCAGTCAGTCATCAGCTTCAGCATTTCCATTCCAGTGAGAAGTAAACATGGAGTGTTGTTAAAACCTGTCCAGGAAAAGTGAATTAGGAATCAGGGATACCTGCATAGCTGCATGTAGAAAAAGCGCTGGGGTCTCATTTATAAAACTGTACGTAGGATATTTACTAAAAGTGTACGTACACCAAAAACCAAAAGTTTGCCTACGCTAAAAATATTCAGATATATAAAACTGTGCATACGTACAGATTCAAGAAATTTCCCCTTTATAAATCACATTCTTCCAGGAAGTTTGCGCAGGTGATCTTGGCTCACATCCCGCCCCCTACACGCCCACATTCTACCATAAATGGTCTATGCAAAGCACCTTTTGGATATTTCTGCATACAAATGAAACAGCTGATCGGAGGCGTTTAAAGCTCAATCGTAGTGACTGAGAAAACAATAAAATGTCATTTCACGGAGACTGAAGTGAAGGTGCTTGTTGGTGAAGTGGAGCCTCACAAGAACATTTTATTAGGTGCTGTTTTCATAAAGCTCCCCTTGGCAAAGCAAAACTGTTCAACACAATAAAGCAAGCAGATCACCATTCTGCTTGCTATGATGCTGGACAGGACAAGTAGAAGAAGAAGAAGAAGAAGAAGAAGGGAAAAAAAGAAAAGAAAAAAGAAAAAATAACCTTTTATTAGGGCATCACAGCAGAAACACAGATAAACTAAAGTGGCAGGAGGTTGTCGTGGCGGTGAATGATGTAACAGAGGTCTGTTTCAGAAGTCGCGCTGTGGAACTGTGGAGGAAACGCTGTGGAGGAAACGCTGTGTCAGTGCGACTGTGTGCAGAACACAGAAGTTTCTCAGACTCAAGATGCTGCAGGGAAACAACGGCCTCAGAAATGTACTTAAGACAGTGTCAAATCAAAACGAGTCAGAAATACGGGCTTAAAGACACACAGCGTAACTTTTAGACCTTAAAAATACGTGTTTCTGACTCGTTTTTTCGGCACACCAACATTCATTACGCGCATTTTCGAGCCATCACTGCCCAGAGGCGTCCCGGGGCTCAGAAACAGCACTATGTAAGATTCCCACCCGGGACACGACTGTGACGTTGCAGCCAACTATTGGTTGCAGCATCGCGTCACTCACTAGCAACCGGATGTAAACCAGGGATCAACGTCGCGGCTGTTTTGAACGTTCCTCATGTCAGATTCGGTAAAGAAACGCAAGGAAACATTACCGGAGGAAGAGAAGAAAAGAAAGAGAGGAAGGGACAGAACAAGAGTCAAGATAAGACTGTCTTTTACTGGCTGAAGTGAGCTTACAGTACAGGTACAATACAAGATGGATGCTAGTTTAGCCGCCGATAGGAGGCGCGTCACTGAGCAAACTGCTAAAAGTTCCGTTGTGTGTCTTTAAGGTCGTTAAGTTATGTAATATTGCTATAAGTAGTGTGGCAACAAAAATACTCAGCTAAAGAATAGATCATTCCAAAAGTTAAAAAAAAAAAAAACAAGTTTGGCATTTTCAAGAAAAAACATATGCTGTACGAGTTAGTTGTAATCTGGCTTAACCCCTTCTGGCTGCTGAGCAGCCACATTGGCTGGTGATCCAAAACCGCTATAGAGCCTTAGTTTTTATCCATATGGCTCAAGGCTTTAATCTACAGCTTCATTTGTTTAAGTGTTTTGGGTTAAATGCAGAGGCAATGCAGTAATCTTCCCATTTCAAGTAACTTCTAAAAGTAAATCCATTTCTCTGACATTAAAAATATAAATATTCAGCCAATTTTGTTGTGCAGGTGGTTGATAATGAGAGAATAGGTCAACAGTCCATCAGCTTATTAAGCTGAAGTGGCTTTTTTAGGTGACTTCTGCAGCTCCACCGTTTTGAGTGGGCTTCTAAAGTGCCGGGTTAGCAAGGTTAATGGGCAAAAGCTGTGCTAAGTGCTGGTATTTGACACGGGCTAGCACATTGTCAGTCACTTCTGATTTGCCATCCCTGAGATACACAGACACTGACAGCCGTTCATTTTCTTGTGCTGTAACTTACTATTCATGTGTCAATCCTTTACTTTCATTGGTCCCCCGAGCCCTGCGACTTACGCTTGGCAGCAAGCACAAGCCTCACCAGTGACCCACAAAAACACAACACACTGTTCAGTCAACAACACTGACAGGTAAGACAAATTGGCAAGATGTCACATCTCATCCAGACCCAATGTGTATGGAGGATATTCACCGTTGTACACTGTATTTTGTCTCTGATGTCAAAGAAAAAAGCTTTTTCTTATGCCCTTCACTGCTTTACCAGAATTTATCTCTCAAGACATAATAAAAATCAATTATCTCTGGCCTTAAGAGTCCAGCCACCTACCATTACTTTAAAAACAGCAAGCAATAATGTGTCGTCTCCCGTCATAAAGTCAGGTAAATAGATAAACAGAGTAAAGGCAGGCTGCTTAATGTGCTGTGATTAATTAGTCTCTATCTGTCTGATTGGGAAAGAGGTCTTCAGCTAATTATGAAAAGTATATCATTAACACGGTAGATATGAACTTAGCGCAGTGTGTAGGTGGAGAAGCACAGCAGCACTTCTTAAGACATGAATGAAAAAGGTTTGTTTGAAAGCAGGAATACACAGTATTGTGTTACTTGGAGTTGAAATAATAACATGAGAGGATAAAGGTTAGGTCTGGAGTTAATATTTAAGAGAAGGTTAAAGCCTTCTACAAAATACTTTCCCATCTGTCTCTAAGCGCACCCATGCTGAGAGGCCAGATCCAAGTATTTTAGTCTGATAAGAAATATTCAGAATTCTTTCTGGTTAAGCCTTTGGATCAACTCTTCCTTCCATGCTGATCAACACTTGACCTCCACCTTATTTCACTATCTTCTTTTCAGTCCTCCATCTGTATAAAGCCCAAGTTTTGCTCTCTCAATATTCACTAACCACTTTATATTATTCATCAATAGCTGCATACGGTACATGGCATGTTGCATTGAATTCTCGGGAAACACATAAAAAACAAACTAATTTTGATATTTTTATTGCAAAAAACCCCCATAAGAATTATAAATAAACATTACCGTAAACCAACTAACCCACTATATACCTTTTTAAACTTTCTGACATTCAAGGACTTGATTAAAGTTACAGTACACCCTAAAACAAACAACCAAAGGGCCGGTTTGTGTTTCCCAATCCTAGTCCTCAACTACCCCTGCCCTGCATGTTTTGGGGATTTCACACACCTGACTTAAATGAATTGCTCCATCAGCAGGGTTGCAAATAACTTGACAAGCAGTTAAATTAATCTGCATCAGGTGTGCTGGAGCTGGACAGAACTAAAACGTGCAGGGCAGGGGTACTTAAAGAACCAGGATTGGGAATTTTTTTTTTTTTTTTTTTGGTCAAAGTGATCAATGCAAATTGGTCACTTTGATCAAAACATTGGTTAATCTAACCAATATTGGTTTAACCAGCTAGATTGGTTGTTTTAGTTATAACGAGAGGAACATTATTATTTAGAAAACAAAACACTCCAACTCACTTCTCTAAATAAAAAAAAAAATAAAAAAAAAATGTTAAAACAGAAAATTTTAGTTTAAGTGAAAGTTTTTTTTGTTTTTTTTTTTTTTACCTATTTTCTAGCATGAAATATGTTCATTTACTCACCCAGACAGGTTTGGTGTAACTCCTGAATTCCTTCAGGAGATATTTAGATATTTAGATCCACTCAGGATCAATGTATGTCCAATAATAATGTAAGTGATGCAGGCAACCTCGCGCAGCCTCTAAATAAGGCATTATCTGCCAAGAACTCCATCATTTCACCAGTGTTTTGTTATGAAACACAAGTCGGACCCCCCCCCTCCCCGTGAGCTCAAAGTGGCTTTGAGTTTCTTATTTGTGGTGATCCATCCTTATTTACAAGACATTTACTTACTATGGTGTCACAAAACAGTGACGTCATCAAAGCAGTGATGTCTGTACATAAGGACGGATCACCACAAAAACAGCCCCCTCAAGCCGCCTCGAGCTCACAGGTCTAAATATCTCCTGAAGGAATTCAAGTTACACCAAAACTGTCTGGGTGAATAAATGAATGTATTTCATGCTAGAAAATAGGTCCAGGTTGAAAAAAAAAAAAAAAAAAAATTCTTTGAATCTATAAAATGCGACAAAACATAACACATCACACATCTTGCACAGAGGCTTCCCATGCTCCAAATAAAAAACCAAAAATAAACTCATCCCCCTGTCACAGTTGATAAGTGGTAACTGAATGTTTTTATATTTGTACATCTTAATTAAAAAATATAGATGTTAAGTCAAAGAGCCAGCCTTTTGATGAGTACATTTCATGCATTCTAACACCCTTTCATTGATCTGAATGAAAGTTACTAAGCACCATGGGGCTGCTTTAAATAAGGCTACAGCCTTTTTTTCTTTCTTTTTTCAACAGGTGCTGTTGTGAAGTTCCCTTGAAATCCCCCACTTCAAAGCTGCCGCTTAAAACCATGATTAGAAAGGAACAGATTGAAATCATTTTTATCTAAAAATAATAATAATCCTCACACACACACACGCACACACACACAAAGCTGGCAGATGCCCTTAATCTATCTGCGCTTTTTGCCTAGACTTCCCTACAACCGCAGCTCAGCTCCACCGCTTCTTTTAGTCATTTTGCTTTTAGTTTGACCTGGAACAAGCCTTCTCTTTCTTTACTCTTTCCTATGTACTCACAATCTTATCTCGCTGAAATAATTTCCGCCTGTCAGATTTCATCCAGCTCATGAATTCACACTGGCACTCTTTATCCTTTTTAAGATGCATCAGCGTTCAAGGTGATGTGTCATTTTCCTACAGATGAGTGCTCTTTCTTTCTTATCATTCTTTCCTTTTCTTTTACGAACACCATCTAATTATAATTACAACCACATCTGATTTACTTTATGAGGAACCATTAGCCAAAGGCTGGAGCTGACACTCTTAAAGGTGGATGTTTTAATTTTGGTCTTCAAAGAGTATTACCACAAGGGGGCAGAGTTTTCCAGACAGGCTGTATGTTTGCAGGACTTAATCATTTTCCTTTTCCTTTCATTTTATTTTGCTTATCACTGTTCAAGTGGCACAACACCTTTGTTGAAGTTTAACAAAGAAGAATGTGACACAGAAATGAAGGATGATGGACATTCAGCAGCTTGTGTTCCGTCTTCTTTGCATTTGGCTTCAAACAACAAATCCACTGTTTGTTCAAACTTGGTGCTGTTGCTGCTTTGCTCTTTGTGCCAAGTGAGACAGGAAGTGGTGATGTTTTTGGACCAATTAACCATTGCAGAAGATCGCTCCCCCATTTTGGGTTACATTGATTCTTTGGTGGAGCTTTCCCAAAAAAGAGCAGGACTGGTTAGATCGGTTATTCTCGCACCCATCCTATTTTAAGCACTTGTTGAGACTTATAAGGGTGCATTCACAAAGCTTTTTTGATTCGAATCTGAGTCCGTTTGCTCGGAAAGTCCGCTTCGTTAGGGGAGTTGTGAATGCGCAATCGGACTCTGATCCAGAACAAACAACCGGACTCGGTCCGCCTGCAAACGCAGGTCTCGGTCCGATTCAAGTGAACCAAAGACAGGAAGTGGACTACAGATTGCATTGGCATTGTGGGTCAAACGTTGGACAACGTGGGTAAACACCACGACAACAAACACACGTGAGGGACTGCGGTACTTATAAAGATGGCTCGTGGTCGGACGTGGAGTTACGAGAAAGTAAAAGCTTTAATCGATATTTGATCTGATGAAAGCATATCCAGCTCCTCGTACAAAAATAATATCACTTTGTGGAGAAAATAGAAGTTGTGAGAACCTTCTTGTACGTGCGTCTTGTCCTCGCCAACAGTGAATCCGAAAGCAGCGCCACCTGAGATTCTCATTCTTGGCCCGTTTGGCCCGTTTGGTAATAGTGCAACGTGAATGCGATCTTGGTCCGGAAGACCACCCCCACCCCCAAACAAACCGAGTCCCCAAACGGACCGAGACTGGTGGACTATGCTTTTTGAATGTGCCCTAAAAGTGCGTAGCGACCCTTCCCATTCCAGTTGGTGAAAACAGGGCCTTTGTTGTATGCTTCGACTGTATTGTACATTTTTCATAACATAAAAAAGGTTGTATTTTCCATTTCAGCTTCCAAATTCTTGCTGTTTTTTTTTTTTCTTTACAATGAGCACCATTAAGTCAGACTAAAGCAGTGTCATTCAGCAATGCTGCTATTCATGCAAACTTGATTCTACACATTTTGAGTTGAAAGGCGCAGAAAGCATAATGACTATCTTAGTTCTGGTATTCAAAGTGCCTTATTCTCTGGCTTCAAGACAATGGAACCATCACTCTGCCATTGTTCATGTAGTCATTTATTAATGAAGTGCAATCTGCGCCCTCACTGAACCACTCAGATGAAGGGAGTACTCTTTTTAATGAGATTTCTTTTCCTCCTTTTAGCTTTTTTTTCACCCCTCTATTTTGATGAGCTACGGAATAGGCATGCTCACTCTGTAATATATTCTTTGTTCTTTCAAAAGAAACAAAAGTAAAAAGAAAAGGGCATCTTATAGTGTAGGTTATTTGACTACAATTAAACAGAATTTCCTGTCAATGGTATTCTTATCAGACTGAGTTACTTTAGAGATGCAGCTCCTTTGAAAGTCAGTCCCCCCAGAAAGTTGCAATGCTGCAATTGTACCTATCAAAACAAACATGAAGGGGTGGAATACATACAATAAAAAATGTAGCAATCCCAAATTTCTCAATATATGAAATTGAAGCATTGCAACTTTCTGGAGGGACCGGAAAGTGAGACGTTCAGTGTTGTTGCAATAACAGAGTGATTTGTGTGGCTTTGACCTTTTGCACTCTCCCCTTAAGCGCCGTTGACTCTGCATGGCTGCAAATCTACTATTTATCATAGATGTTGTGGTTTGGTTGATGCCCCAAACAGCTGTGCTGTTAACCGCTCTGAACTTGTAAACACCTTGAAATTGTGTGTGAGTGCTACTTTACTTTGTCATGATACTGTCAGAACTGGATCTCTGTGATTGCTTCATTAAGGAGAGTTGTAAACAGTGAATGAAAAACTATTGCAGGTCAGTCTTTACCTCATATTCAGAGCTTAGCCCTAATAATGAGCTATAAGCTAGTGCTATATATTAGGTCTAACAACACTAGACAACTTCAAAGGATAACTTTTTTTTTCAATCTGGACTTTATTTCTAGGAATTTATATGTTAGGCTTTACATGATCAGGATTTTTGGGGCCGATCACCGATCACCGATCAGAGAGTTTTAAAAAAACGATCACCGATCCGATCATGTGAGGAAGCAGATGTATCTATTTAAATAGCTCATTTACCTGTATCTATACAGTTTACTGAGTATCATAAGAAGGATTTTTGTTTCCATTTTTTGTCCTGAACTGACTGAGATGAAAAGGTTAAACATCACTAACCTTTAACTGGCATTCAGGTTTAATCAGGACAAACAAAATAATTTGAGCCAGTGGGACAAATAACAGCCCAACTTAAACAGTCATAACTGAAATTATTTACAGTCACAGTGCAAATGAAGGCAGTAATGCTGCTTCAAACGTTGGGGCTTACATCTGATGATGTCATATCAGTGGTCAAACTTATCGAGTGACTGTTTCCTTGGAAGAACCTCGACGTGAGAACGAACAACCTTCTACAGCTCATGTATTCCGGTATCGCTACAGTAGGCTGGAATATATTTGCTGTGGACGCATGGGTCAGTGTCAGGAGCGTTTGTGTACATACCTGCTGCAGCACGCGGCGGCCGAAGCGCTCGACACTGGGTCTCCGCGGTCTGGAGTCCTGTTATTTACAGTCTCTGATGGAGACACGGTGACAAAGACTTGTGCTGCAACAGTTTAAGGTAAACTGTTGTTTGCGGAATTGCAGGAAATGTGCTGTGTCCTTTCAGTCTAAGAGTGGACATGTTTGCAACCGGCGTCGCCATCCTTTAAGTGTGCCATATTTGGGATTGTAAAAACTTTATTGTCCAGCACATAGTGACAGAACTCACGACAGAAACGCCACGAAGACATAAAACATACTAGTGAGTACGTGTCTATTCTGCTTTGTTTGTTTGCTTGTTTTCTAAGTTTAATTGGTGTAAATGAGAGTTTTACCGGAGCAGATTCAAAATAACAATGACGTCATTGATCTGATCGGTGAATGAAAAGTTAAGGACCAATCAGAAAATTAGAAAAAAATGTGAAATATCGTCCGATCCGATCAAACCGATCTGATCGGTGGAAAGCCTATTATATGTGCATTAACTCCCCAGTAACATTTCTGTATCACTCTGACTCCTTCATAAGACATTGAGATTTATTTATATAAGGCATTATCTGCTGCAAAACTCCTTAATTTCAACAATACTTTCAAATGAATGAACAAACGCGAGTACCATTAAACTGTGAGTTCAGATTTAGCTCTGTTTATTTTTGGGGTCATTCAACACACTCTACTGGCTGCGCGCTTCCCGTTGACACACATTACCGCAGTACAGCTGAGAGACGGAACTAGCTAGCCAGACAACAACAAACCCAGCACAACTCATTCACTCCTGCTTTGTGACGGTCGGCTATCCGGATTACTAATGCTATTGTTCCTGCTAGTTTTGAGCAGCATGGCAGAATATCTCTCCGATTTTGAGGACGATGATGACGACTTTGAATATAATGGACATCCTTACCAGTTCGATCCAGAGTACACAGATGAGGAGCTCGTTGAAAGGAGTTTGTGGAGGCAGAGAGAAGAACAGCTGGCCAGAGAGCAACACCGCTGCACGTCGGTGAACAGATAACTGCTGGTGGTGTGTGTGTTATGCCAACAGAAGAGAAATGCTTTAGTTGCTCAGAATGGGATTTGAGACCAGTAGATACATGTCTGGATGTTTCCAGAATCTGATGTTAAACTACAATAGAGGATTTCTCTGCTCTGATCAACCGGACTGTGGTAGAGACTTTTTTCGTGTGCCAAAAGTAAACTGGAAGAACCCAGCCAAGGCCTGCAGGACCAAACGGGCAACTTTCCATTGAGTAAGTAGCCTACACACAAATCTTGATTATTTCCTTTGAATTTATTTTCTTTACAAGTATAAAACTTTACAAAGTAGCTCTGATTTTTGTGCAGTGAGTAGGCCATTCTACAGTACACAAACCATTTGATAGTCATCCTTTGCCTTTATGCATGTATGAAAGCCAGACTTCAAGAAGCAAACTTTTATCCCTCCTCTGTGTTTGCTCTCTGCTAATCAACATAATCCTCTGTCTTATAGGCAGTGCAGACTTGTGGTCTATTCCCTTGTCCTGGATTGGGCACGTGGTTGTGCCTTGGACCAGGCAAGTGCTTCCCAGCTGCACTGTTACAGCCATCAAGTATCCATCCTCTACAGACAGCTATGTTGGTTTCACCGAGGCACAAAAGATTTTCAAAATCATCTAAGAATACATATTAACAAACATATATGGGCCTGTTTAAATATATATTTTCTATTTTCATATTTCATACTGGGAACTACCACATTTCGTTACTACTGCTTATAAAAAGATCAAAAGAAGTGGTTTATTTGTGTTCACTTCAAGAGTCAGTATGCTATACAAACACCTACCGCACAATCCAGAAATCAGTGTGATATACAATAAATAAGGCACACTGAGAAATTCCCATGACATGACTATCACACTGTCTGTCAGTAAATGCCATTTGAATTCAGTGATGCTAATAGGGTGTAACTCTGTGAAAACATCCAAAATGACTGGTCCGTCGAGCCACCAAAACCCTTTTGTCTGGTCTTGGAAGCGGAGCAATGCTCTGCAGCAGTCTTTTTCGATGTGCTCTCTTCTCCTTGTGAGGCATTGTGTACAGGACATTTGGATCATCTCTCATTTGCAGTACGTGCTCCATGAGCTTACCCCAGAAAGTTTGTGTTGTCTGCTTGTAGACGTGCTTCGTCACCCATTCTTGTGTCTGTCTGGAGAAGTTAAAACTCCAGCGGACTTGTTCTAGGATAAAATATGAAAGCAGTCTTTTATTATAGTTCACCAGATATATGGCTAACACCTACTATTTTTTGTGGATGTGGTTTTCAATTCCAGAAGTGAAGTTTATTACAGCACAAAACTGTTTTTTTGTAAAAATAAAGATTTTCAGTTGACAAAATAGTAGAACATAAAGCAGTCCTTTAAAAATTGCAGCACCTCAGTATTTATCATTTTGTCATACTTATGTGATTGACTGGGTGTTACCCAGGCAAAGTGCAGCTTTCTGCAACAACCTTCAGTAGTTTGTGCCTTTATTATTGCTTTTGGAGAAAAAAAATAGATAAATCTTCCCCTGTACATATTTTCTAGGGATCTCACTTTGGCTTCTTTTTTAGGTGCCTGTGGTCTGCTGACATTTTCTTTTCGATCCATTGTTGTCAGCTGTGTACGTTCCCGCATGGAGTCATATCCGAAGTGGGATCTTTTTGGAGCGTATTTCAGCACCATGGAGTGATGCCCCTCCAGAGATCCTGTGTTTGTTAATGAGAGACAACCACTAATAAATATATATACAAGTCAAATATCTATTTGACTTGTATATTTTCTAATCGCATCTGAACTGTAAAGTGATGTGAACTGTAGCTTTTTTCTCCCCCCAGATCAGCACCTTTTGAAATAGACAAAATATGAAATACAAACACTGTAACTTTGTAAAAGGGACATACCAGTATGTCTGAAAAGTGACATCTGCTTTATATACCAGAGGAGATTTTTGTCTGTCACAATGTCTTGAGGGCGTTAAAAGCAGGTCAACCAGGTTTAATCCACTTCTTCCTCTCTTGCTGCTCATTTGTCAAAGGAGGGTGACAACAGTTGTAATCAAGACTGCCTTCTTCCCATTGATGCACACCACAAATGTGATGCAGCACTGAGGTCCATCGATGGATGCAAATCTGAAATGACAATGGACCCTCAGCAAAAAAAATTTCTCTTCCAACCTATTAAATTCTTACTGTATAGCTATGTTTTCAATATGCATGTAACACGTTATAGTAGAGATTTTCCACATTTTAGGGCACAATATTACACATAATTAGGGGCGTGTCCTTTTGACTGACAGGCAGCAGACCTGATGCCGGCCAGTGGCTAACTGTTAGCTCCTTGTTTGCTCTCGGTAATGTCTCTGTCTGTAGCAGAGTAGCAAAATGGTGGTTTTTATTCACCTAACGGCAAGGCTAAACATGCCTTACCTTTAGCCCGCCACTTAGGGGTCTAATCTTCATTAGCACCTGTTAGTTTTGCGTTAGCTCGGTTAGCATTTAGCCCAGAGTATGTTGGCTGTCAATCATTTGCCCTGCGGCTCGGAGTGGCCCTGTCTTTGCCGATTTTAGTACTTTTGGGGAGTGACGAAACAAGCGACACAGCAAGATGGCGACGGCGGGAAACGCCCAACTGGCTTCACTTTCAGCTTTTATGACGTGACGGACCTCCGCCAAGAAGGTAATGTTTTTGGTAGCGTTGGTTTGTCCATCCATCCCTCTGTCTGTCAGCAACTTTACGGAAAAAGTACTTGACGGATTGACCTGAAATTTTCACCAGCCCTGGGCCTCAGGCCAAGGACGAACCCATTAAATTTTGGTGGTGATCCAGATCACCTTCTGGATCCACCTGTTTTGAAGGATTCTTCATCATTGTGAAATAGGCCATGTTTGAAAGGCTGTTGATGAGGCGTGAGTGCCCTCTTGTGGCAGAAGTATGCAGCTGCGCTACTGAGCACATGATGTCAGGATGCAGAAATGAAACTTATGAGCAGCAGTTAGCACGAAGAGAGAAGACAGTTGGACAAACTTCTAGCCAGTTGAATATGGTGAACTGTGTGTGTCTGTGAAGAACTGGAAGTAACCAGTTGTATTTCTGCCTGAACAGGATGTTTATTTAGCTTTAATGTTAGTTAGCTGATTTGCAAATTCAGAAGTGTTCCTACATTCACCGTGTGCCTTTTTATGCTACTAAGCTAGCTGACCTTTTACATGCCAGCTACCGTGACTGTAAGCCTTGAACACATATGCATGTTTAGTCTTTGCAAAGGGATTCATTAGTAATAATTAATACCTTGAATGTGTTTATTTGCCAAACAAATGTTCCTCATGGCTTTGTATGTCTGTGTTTATAGCTCACACTCACTTCCATCCAGGCATTCACCTTAACTAGCCTGGGATTCCTCACCTGTAAGCTTTTCGTTTTTTGCATTATTGTGCTGTTGTGATTAAGAGTGACCAGTAAAGACAGTTAACCACTGTTACCAACTCGTCAGCTAGAGTAGTCGCTATTGGCTGGCCCAAAAGTCGCCAGAAGTCACTAAAAGATGTCATCAAACCAATCGATTAATTTCGCACATGCGCAGTACCATATAATGGTATCCCATATATTAATTTTTGACATGCTACAATGCTTATTAACAAGGGTACTGAAGGGGTGACATACACATTTGAGTCATAGTGCAAAGAAGACCCAGTTGTGCCACAAGGTATCATGGGAAATAATCTGGATGAGGAGGCGTGGCCATCTCAGCTGCTGTCTGCAAAGGGACAGCGAGAGCAGTGAGTGAGTGCTGGGAAACAGGGAGGCAGGCAGCTCCCAATGAACGGGTGGAGCGATATAAACTTCATCTGTCTCCATGATCACCAGGAAAAGTCACTAGATTTGTCGCTAGGCACTTTTTTGAAAATAAGTTGCTAGAGGGTTCTACAAAGTCGCTAAGTTGGCAACAATGCAGTTAACTGTACAAGCAAGTCCTGTGTGAACTGACTGACACCCCATGGTGAACATCAAACCTCCTTACCAATGCCTAAACAGTCTTATATCAACATCACCCTAATACGCTAAATTTTTGGAATTTTTCCATATAACTCCATAAAAATGGCCCAAGTGTTTGGTAAAAAAAATTACAAGAAAGGATCTCAATGAGTTCTATAATATTTCAAAAGTTGATCCGGATCCAGAGGAAATTCAGGACACTATGATCCAGAACACACAAAAATAAGGGAGTCAAACTGCTTGGTGGAGGTCTGCGCTCTCCGAGTGCTTTTCTAGTCTTTTACAGTCTTTGGTCCAAACCATAAACTTCCCTGCTTAGTTTCTAACACAATATGAAAACTAAAATGAAATGCTAGATAGAACCTAGATTGAACTCAAGCCTCTTGATTTACAGTTGTGTGCAGACTGACTACAAACCTTTCACCCTCTGACTTTTTTACCTGCTAAAGCTGATAATCCCTTCTATGACAGCTTTTGCAAAAAAGCCGTGAGACTGTGTTCTTATATGAAGTTATTTTCATGTCCGCATGCACGTAAATGAGAAAAAGTATATGGAATTCGTTTGATGTCAGTGCATGCATTCTGTGTAAGACTTGAGTCCTCTACTTAAAATATTAGCAAACTGTCATGAGCGCTCCTCCCAGGAGACATTCATGAGGAAGAGAAGCTCGCAGCCAGCTAGAAAGAAGGATGCTTTTTTCAAAAGACCTTTTGCTTGAGTTAAACTAGACGCTTTACTCTTTTTTGAGCAACCCATGCTTCAGCAGGTTGTCAATATCTCATTCATCACTTGCTACTACATCACTGCTGTGCTTGGCAGTGTGTGAAGCTGTTTCTGATAAACAACTTCCATTTTGAAGTACATCTTACACATTTGAAAACTTACAGTATTTTTCTATTTTTGCATTGTCTCCTTTCTGAGTCGCAGCCCTGTATCTAAACCTGCCCGATTCTACCGCAAGTTTCTGTTATCTGATGATCTCCATGGTTCAATTTGACAACTTGTCAGCTTCCTCTCAGCTTTCATCCCGCCGCTCACATACACGAACACTTAAGCCAGCAAACACACTAGATTTAATTTGATGATGCAGCAGAGAGGAGTAAGGAAACACACTGTGATCTGTAAGCAGCTTTATGAAACACTTCAATCAGATTTGTTTGGACTCACTCATGGCTTTTGATTTCTGTGAAGGAAGGTGGAAAATTTAAAGCAATCAACCTTGCTACACACTGTTACTTTCCACCCCTTAATTTATCTTGGTACTAATTCAGCCATCCCTCAATTTCACTCCCTTCAGAAATTTATTGAGTGGGCACAATCTTCCCACAAGGGCAAGAAATTGTCTGTCACAGTGAATAAAAAAGCAGTGAACTGCTGTTATTAAACACCCAGGAGATCACAGAGAACTGAACCTGAGAATCAGATGAAAATCTCCTATTAATAGAAGTCTAACAGAAATCCAGAGCTTTGGGTTTGATGCTAATCCCCCACCCACACACATATAGTTAATTCCTGGGTGGCTTCAGCCCCAGAACACTCTATTCCCAGGGAGTTTATTAAAGCGTCATTCCACAAAACATCCTTTACCATTAATCACCCGGTGGCATTATCACCCCAGAAATCATCTGTTCCCAAGTCCACTCGTCTTTCACGCTGAACGGGTGGCATTAATTTTTAAAACTGAGATGAGGAATTGAGGATTTATGCAGTCTCGACTGAAGGAAGAAGCGACGTTGGCAGTAAGAAGCCCACTTTAACCTGGCTTCCATCTCTGCTTAGGTGTTTTATCTTCGTTCCTTTCAGTGCCATCATCTCTAATATATCTCAGCATGTTCATTCTCATGTAAATCAAAGACTCAATTAAGGCTGGGCGGGGCGGGCGTTAGGGGAAAATGATTGCGGAGGAAAGAAAACACAATAGAAAGCATGATAAATGGCACCGCATCAAGACACTTTTTTATTTCTCTCAGGAAGATGGAACTTATTTGACATTACTGACATGTGGAAGGGGGTGGGGAGGGAGTGTGTCTTTAAGAAAAACCTTTAATGAACAACATGAATACTAAATGTGAGGTGAGGTTGTTGTTTGCCCCCTATAATAAAAGGAGAGGGTATACAAACTGCTGATAAACACACATAAAACTCATTTTTATAAACAAAGATTACAGAAAAACAGGACAGGAAGGCATCAGCTATAATTAATAGTCTCCTCTCATTTAAGATGACAGACAATATCCAGGAGGCTGCACATCAAGGCTATTTACCTGAAAGGAGAAATACATTAAGTGCATTACGCTTATATTGCATGTGCAGGTCTCGCTTTTTGTCCCTGTTTACAACACTGAGACAGGCAGGTATGAATGCTCCTGGCTGTACACCCTCACAGTTCAGCACAGTTCTGCTCTCCCCTTAGAGAAAACACGACCACCACAACTCCATAGAATATTCATGTATTAGGAGTATTATATTAATCCTCATGAATTACAATGTGTTCATGTGGTATCAGAATTCAGACACACTCGAGCATTTGCACTCCCAGAACTGACGAACAAAGCCATTAGCTCGGTGCCAGGCGGAGAAAATGGGTTCCTC
The DNA here is from genome assembly GCA_023101725.1 of Atherinomorus stipes. Taxonomy (NCBI): domain Eukaryota; kingdom Metazoa; phylum Chordata; class Actinopteri; order Atheriniformes; family Atherinidae; genus Atherinomorus; species Atherinomorus stipes. The sequence goes on along the minus strand of JALJCO010006362.1, from coordinate 722 downwards.
TCAACATGGCTGAGTTTTAAGTGCAGAACAAAATAGACTTATCTGACAGAATGGGGACAAAAAGGAGCCCCCCTCCCCATCCGCAGGGGGTGATATTGCTGGTTCTTTTTCCTATAATCATAAAGGTTTTAAAAACTACGTATGAGGTTATTCTCATGATGGTTGAGGCTGATGCAAGTGGGCAAATAGAAAGAAAGAGAGATTAAGGTAGGAATGAAATTGACAAGACAGTTATCACCCCCCTTTACCAAAAAAAAAAAAAACCCTCCTGTGTAGATGCTCTATGGCATGTTGTAGGAACCAGGAGAGAAACACTTGCAAAATGACTGAAAATTAAGCGCACAAGATTGGCCACCAAAATCCAATCTGCTCCCAGCCATAGTCATTTTGTAAAGTTGACGAAGCCTGGTAACTTGTGACATTCCAATTAAGGACATTTGCATATCGGGAGACTTAAATTATTGTCATCCGCTGGAGCATAAAATGGAGGTGCAACTCAAGAGGAGATAGTGGTGATCTGCACTTGTAGACCCTAGAGTAGTACGGGTGAAACATAGATGAAAAAAACATATCAGCACAAAGGCTTTCAATTAGTGACATGTGGTTATGTTGTACATACAGCCACTGTACTTGTGTCTTCTAATTTTTCCAACTCAGTGAGACCTTCCAATGTTCAGGTTATTGTTTTTATGACATTACCAGCCCTGGGAATAATGATTCAG